>JAEBDU010012993.1:243240-359259 GCA_016802625.1 Heliconius numata
ACAGTCGAATTGATAACCTCCTTTTCTTACAGAAGTCGGTTAAAAATGATGGACGTCGCCCACGCATCACAAGTTAATACGTTCCATCACTCCTTAAATTGGCCATTTGATTGATTAATTCATTATGATTGCCAATTTCAAACGGTCCTCCTCTGTTTTTTGGGTAGCCATTTTATATTTGTCCCCTCATTTACATTTAAATTAATATTTTCATCAAATTGTAAGCTGTATTACTGGCAGCTATGGCTTTTTTGACGTTTAAATTTTTATTTGTATTTTTAGTTTATAATGCTATATCTAATGTCATCTATTAATAATAATTTATTTGACAGTTTTTTTGTTGTTTAATTTTTAATTTTTATCACTGGCTACGAAGGCGAAATGAGACATTTCGTATTGCCAGATGATATCGATAATAACAAAAAATATTTAAAAAACATATTTAAATTTACTATAGAGTGGAAATAAAACCACAGCTTCCGCGCACGCGTTAAATGTACTAACGCAATTAAATTATTGGTCAAGCGTCTATTTAATATACTTAATATAAAATAATTCAAGTTATATTACAATATATATTACAAATTACAGTTTAGCCATTTTGAATTTCCTAAATAAGCTGGTGTATTCTTAAATTATGTTAAACAACTTAGAATAATCTTCAAACTTCAAAATCTCTAAAAGTACTAAACTGGTGACGAAGTTAAGATGAACTTAAAGCTTAAATGAAACAAGATCATCATAATAGAGGGTTGCCCTCTTATATTCTTCATATTGGCTAAGGTTTAACTTTTGATTATAATTTGAAACGATAAAAGATTTAAGAAATGCAAATATGATAATACTAAATATTTCATTCCCTCGAGTGGGAATCAAACCGGCAACCTGTCGAGCTTATAGTCGCACGCTTCTACAGGGGTATAAGCCACGACTGGTCTTATTTATTTAACATAAACATACTCGTATTTATTGAATATTTGTTAAACATGACACGAGCGAGGCGAGTAATAAACCTGAGTACTAAAATATTTTCCTTTCAAATGTTTGTAGTTCAACAGTTGTTGCTTAAATATTGGAGTTTACTGCAGTGAGAGTTCAGCGCAGGGCACGCTTGCACTTTACTTTTATTCTGCATTTGCTTAAATTGTTTTTTTAAAAGTATTCTTAAAATGTTAATTCCTTTTAGTTTAATATATTATACAAAGAAGCATAATTTTATTTAAATATAATTGTATTTCTCATATAATATTCGTAAAGGTAAACTAATACAAAAATGAGCTACACGCTGTATCCCGCATTTACGCTTGTAGTGGGGTAGGTAGAGGAATCTATTGTTAAGACACTCCGTTCGCTATTTTCCGGCAAATTTTTCAAGGCATTGCGTATTATATTTGACTGACGGAACTCAACGCTGGGCTTTTGTCTTTTTTAGTGCCAGAACGAGGAAAAGACAATATTAATAAATAATAATTAATTCCCACGAGAAGGGATCGAACCTACTACTACTACTACTTTTTTTTTCTGTATAATAATTACGATTTAACAAAGGACATTGTAAACATGAATGAAGTAATTAACGATTAAATATCTGTTGTCACTACATTATCGAAGTCGGGGTTGAAAATTACCCAGATTGGATTCGAAAGTAGTAATCACTCTTCTCTGTTGAAACTAATTATAGTGAATCACGATTTACTTAATTACTGTATTTAAGCTATACGCACTTTATATATCGTTTTTTTAGCTTCACGCTGTATCCCGCACAAGGGTAGGCAGAGGGAACATGGGAACCTAATGTTAAGACTCTTCCATTCCCCATAAAAAGTAGGGATTAAAATTGTTTAAAAACTGCTTGACTACTAGTTATAAAAAACTATGAATTTTGTAGTATGTTTGTGCTAAAAACAATACATCATTTTTGTTAAATATTGAAGGACGAAAATGTAATACATACAACATACATTATATACATAAAAAATGTGACGAATTCGACCTTCTGTTTAAATATGTACGGATATAAACGAAAACGTTTGTAAAATCATATTTGTATTGTCTCAGCGGAAGGCCATTGGAGCTAAGAATAGTATACAGGGTGGAATTGACAGCGCCACTTTAAATGAAACCACAGTTTTAACTACTCTATAAAAGCTTAATATAATTCGGAAAAAAAATAATTCTCAAAAATGAAAAAGTTTTTTTTTCAAACAAAATAAATAATAAAATTATCGTTTTAAAATAAAACGCCATTTGTAAAGTATAACATAGGCACGCACACACTTACCTGTCAAAGCGGCAACGTCGCATCCGTATGTGTGCGTGACACGAAATACAGGTATGGATAAAAATCGTGAAATGAATAAAAAATCCTATGTCCAAACCGTTGAGGTACCTTGATTATTTTTTTTAATTCTGGGTTTGAAATATTTTACCCTATATACAGTTTCAGTAAAAGAAGCGCTGCCTCTTCCACCCTGTATATAGAATAGTACATAGGATGTTTTATAGCACTGTCAATCCTGCTACCAAAGACGCCAATGTCAAATATAATTTGAAGAGAGTCGATAAACTATCGACTTTATGGTTATGTGTTCAAATCTAATCTTCAATAATATAGCCTATATTATATTATTTTCTCTAATATACTGCGAATTATTTAGACAGACAGCTATAGTTTCTCTCTATCGAGGCCAGTCGTTCGGTAAAAAGTGGGGAGCGGAGTGTCTTAACACTAAGCTCCTTCTGCCTACTCTATTATATGCAGTATACAGCGTGAAGATATAAAACTAGCTATCCATCATTCTGTTCCCCATTAAACCTTTTGCCTATATCTAAATATAGATTATAATATGTATTTTTTTTTACTGCTGCTTAGCAATGATACAGTGAGGTGGTAACTCGTTCGCAAAAGACAATTCTCCTTCTCTTGCAAAAGACAATTCTTCTATATGAAATGGAAACAATTTTATCCAGTTTCAAACTGCATGGCTCAATTGTTAAAAAAGCTTTCAGGAAAGAAATTAAATGTTGAAAACTAACATTTTTCCATGTACTTGGAGTACCAATTAAATTGGAATTGGCTACTGTAATTTTACTAAAAATAATGTTTTGCGCAGTTTGTTATATATTGTACATCAAACAGTATTTTTTTTAACTTATTAGTGATTTACTATAAGGAGTCTTATACACACGAAAAAAAAACAAAAAGTATTTTACATAAATCGCTCTGGTGTAGAGGTAGATTCGGCAGAAAGTAGGGAACGGAGTGTCTTAACACTGTGTTTCCTCTGCCTACCCTGCTGTGTGCGGGATACAGCGTGAAGCTGATTTTACATATATTTTGAACTTATACTTTATTATGTTATACAAATATAATAATATGTAAATTTCACAATATTTCACATAAACGTAAGCAGTGACTAACGATCATATACTAGGTACGCAATCCGTAAGTTTCTGGTCTATAATTATAGTACGGGATAGAGCAGCGCGGGCGCGTATAAATAGGCGCGCGCGCATGTCTGCCGCCTCACGCCAAATTGGGAAACGGCAATGTCCGATGGTTAATAGATGTATGTGGCTTTTATTGTCGCTTTTTTTATATAAATATGCTTAAGTAATAATATAGTAAAGACTTATAATAATTTTATGAGTAGGTAAAATATTTTGCAAATTGTACGGGATATATTCAATTTACATTTCATAAAATATATAGAGCGAAAATTACTTCAGTGGCGTCTTCACATACCTATATTACATACTGCAAAATACAGAAAAGAGGGTGAGAGAGAGAAAGAGAAGAAAATTGTGTATTTTAGCTAAACAGACCACTAAACATTTTCATTTATATTACAAACCTATATTCATTTAACCAAGAAGACTTTGACTCTATAACTATAACTTGTTAATCAGACAAGACATTATAGCGAAGACATCTTTCTCATTATATATTAGAATACAGGAACCTTGTGTAAATTTACTTATATATTTAGAAATAATGGAACCATTTTGAGCTTTTAACGTTGCTTCTCTAAGTATATTCAGTTTAGATTTCCCTTTTCACAATTTACATTTCTTATTACGCTATTATCATTATAAAAGACTACATTATGTACATAAAACAATAGTATATTAAAGGTGTGCGGGCTATGGAACGAATCAGTAATTTCTCTAGAGTCGACTCAATCTTAGAAGGTCGATTGAAAATAATATTTTGAAATAAATCAAACTTAAGAAAAGTAGCAGAGGCCGTTTTGGCGTAGCGGCTAAACGGTGTGACTGTAATGCGACGGTTGTGGGTTCGATCCCCACTCGAGGAAGTGAAATATTTACGTTTATATTTCCATTTCTTCGCTCTGGTGTCGAGGTAAAGCGCGACATTGAATTCTGTCCCTCAACACGCAATGCCTCCAGAATTCGGCAGAAAGAGGGGAACGGAGTGTCTTTCCACTAGGTTCCCTCTGCCTACCCTGCTGTGTGCGGGATACAGCGTGAAGCTGATTTTTTTTTTAAGAAAAATATATAATATACTATCTTACGTTAACGCTAACTCTTGTAAAATGAGTTTACATGTATAATGCTGATACAGTCTAAAATTTATTTCTATATGAAATTTTTGATAGCAGTAATTATTTTCATTCATATTTAGAAACTAATACATAATTATGTAAGTATAACTTAGTACCTACTGTTCAAATTTTAAAAGTGGTTATTGGTTAGAATCCTATTTGAAATATAAAAGGAGAACATAGAGATGTGCTACTAAATTTTCTCTGCCTTCATTAAAAAAATTGTCTCAGATTATATACATTATTCGTATATTTATTTTAATATATTCAAATATGTTTCCTACGACATTGCGATATCACATAAGTTTATCTGTCTTCAATATTCCGGGCCATATTTGGAAGCTGTGCCAACATTACTTTTATTGAATAACAAATATAAAATGATATTGGTATTAGAATCAATCAATCGTGAAGTATGTGTTTACGTCATTTTGACGCAGTCTCATATTCCTTGTATATACATACATACATTTCCTTACTTATTATAGCAATAAAAAATTATATCAACTTACATTGAAACATGTTAAGTTAATAAAGGTCTTTGTGGCGCTGTGATACGTTAACATGTTAGTTGTGGATTCGATCCCTATTCGTGAGAACTATTTAAATAATTAATATTTTAACCATCACATAGTAGGATAGGCAAAGGGAACCAACCTGGGAACCTCGAGGAAATGAAATTATTAAATATTTCATTCCCCTGAGTTGGAATCAAACTGACAACCATCGCGTAAATTAATTAAGTTAATATTTTGTCCAATTCTTTTAAACTTTTCTTCAAAATCAAAGTGTGAAACCGACAATGGAATAATTAGGAGTATTTCAACAGTAGACTAAGTTATTCCACTCTCAGAGATAACAAAAGCAATTGATTAAACTTCTTGAAATATTATTAAAAGCTGTCTGAGCCCGAGTTAAACTTAATCTTCCGCTTTTTGTCTCATTCTCACATGCTATTTATACATTCAATTGAGTGTCTGTCCCTTTCGTTTCAGGAAAAAGACGTAAGGGAAAACACAAACATTTTTTTTAAATGTTAAATTTTCCCTAAAAACTGAGACTTATTCAGAGTTTTTACAAATACGCAATATGTAGATTTCGACGTTGAGTTCCTCAACTGCAACAGCTGCTCAACACATAATGCCTCGAAAATCCAGCAGAAAGTAGGTAACGGAGTGTCTTAACACTAGATTTCCTCTACCTACTCTGCTATATACGGAGTACATACAGCATGAAGTAAAAAAAAATTAAATTTTTATTACGTAAGTTACTTTTTTAATTCTGAATGTAAGAGTTTCAGATTTATGCATAATAAATCTAGATTTATATACGAAATTGATACCATTAGAAGGTAATTAATGTCTACCGTTAATTATTTCGTTGAATCTTAAATATCTATAACTTCAGTTTGTACGCAGCCTACGCTCGTGTTATGGTTTCAGTACTTTCATGACAGCTGAGCGGTCCCGACGCGTTGCCATGGCAACCATTGATCGAGCGCCATCTTGAATGCAGTCGTCTGCGTCTATTGACAATCAAATGTATGGAGCAAAAACGGTTTGTTTATTTTGGAAATATTCAATTATTTAAGTATTTTTTATAAAATTTACTATTAAATATATATTGTTAGTGCAATTTTATACAAAATATCAATAAATAATATTTACTTTGTCATATATGTAGGTACTATTAAAACAATACAATAACAATACCTGAAAAGTCTGTGAGACTGTAATTTGAAATTTAATAATAAAAGCAGTATAATTTTTAGGTGACTTTTTAATTAACAACACCTATGTAACTATTTCGTCATTAATCTATTTAAAAATGTTATATAAATCTTATTTAATCGTATTTTTGTTTTTGCACAAAAAAAAAGGATATTATGTCTTCACGGTGTATCACGTAGCAGCGTACGCAGAGGGAGCCTAGTGTTAAGACACCTCGCTTAATTCTTTCCGGCCAATTCTGGAGGCATTGCTTGTGAATGGCGGAACTTAACGCCACGCTTTGCCACGAAACCAGAGTGAAGAAATGAAAATATTAAATGATTTATTTCCTCGAATGGCAATCAAACCCACAACGTGTCTTTGACCCTACGATTGGCCTCCATATATTTAAAATATACGGAATTATTTCAAAGTAATAATATGACTAAGGTACCTTTCTAGAAGTACCTATACATAAGTAAAACTGTGTCGTTTATTATATATTAAATTATAATTACAGTCCACCCACGATCTTTCATTTATTTTAATAGCGTTCTTATCCTTAATTTAAAGGTTAACAGGACTAACATTATGCAATTGTTCTAAATTACACAATAATATTTTAAATTTAGTATTATTTTATAGGTTATACATTTATTGAGCGATTATGCTTCAATAGAATTACACATTGGCAAACGTTTTGCAACATATATGGACAACAGACGTCCAGTGCCCAGATCCATGCTTTCTATATCGGTAAAATTCGTATCGGTCCGGTATTCTATTTTCAAATTGTTAAAAATCCATCATTTCTCTGTTCAGTCTTCAATCGTCTCTACAAAACGACGGCATTAAAACAGAATTCTGTTTTTTATTCAGCTTCACTATACATAACGCACGGTGACATAGAGAACATAGTGTGCAGACACTCTGCCCTACATTTTCAAGAAATCACGTCTTTTTTCTTTATATTCACGTTATATCCCTCATATAGCAGGGTAGGTAAAGGGAACCCCTGTGTTAAGACACTCCGATCCCATTAAGATTCTACCATTTCTAAATAAGTGGAATCTAGCTTAAAAATAGCTTATTCTGGGAGTCAAGATTGAACCTACAACCATGTCTTCTACATATAATGTTGATTATCATATAAAGCATATAATTTAATCCAGATGCTGTTAACGAATGAGCTCTATTATAATAAACTCAATTTAACTAACAACATTGCACTCTAGTATTCACAAAGTAATTCGAAGTTGCAAACCAGCAAATATCCTAAAATAGACTTTATAGTTATAGGAATAAGATTGAATTTCCGTTTCGTTACATTTGTTGTAATGCAGTCAGCATATGTCCACCCACCGGATCGGGAGAGTATGGAAATTCATTAAATAATTCATTAAAGTGCATACAATGCGAGCATTGTTGATTTTCCAAAGTGGGATGTTTGAGGTTAACCTTTAAACTTTGACATTGTTAAAACGATAATGGAGATTCTATTTTGTCAGAGTTCATAAGTAATTAAATGTACTTAATATAATAAGAGTCATTTTTAGTTTTTTTGTCTCTTTTCTGTTTTACAGTGACTGAAGTATCGTGGTGCGTGACATTGAAATGAGGGTTTTGAGGGCTTTAACTCTCATAACTGGTGATGTATTGCAAAATTCCCAGAGATGATCTCATATTTTTTTTAAATATTTGACACTATATTTATATCAAATAGTATTTTAACTTGGAGACCAGTCGTGGTGCAGAAGCACAAGCGTAAGCCTGTATGTAATATGCATACAAACTTCTTCCATTTTCTAGTGATCAATAGAGAACGCACAGCCGTAAAATACTGTTTGGCCAGTAACTAGGTTCTTTGGGGAGAGTAGGGGGAGCTCTAAGAGGGGATTTCTCGAAATTCCTAAGGAAACAGAAAATAAAACGTGATTTTATATTTCTTAGCGTAACTGTATATCAATTAATAATATATATTAATATAATACACATTAAGAAAATATATATATATTATTAATTAGTATGTAAATATAACCTTCTTTCAAAATTAACACAAGGATAAGACAGAAAAATCTTTAAGTCCTTGGGCTGTAAAAATCTGATTTATTGAAATATTCCTATTAAGAGATGTCACGTATTCAAAGTAATTTACCATTCGTTCACGTCGATAGAATATAAATGAAGCTAATAGCTACGATAGCATATAAACAAACAAATATAACTACTTACCTTTTATTATTGTATTTTTTATAGTAATAATTGTAATAAAATATTTTGAAACATAGTTTTTTATATATAAGAAAACTTGAGGTAATAGAGGCCGTCGTGGCCTGTAACGCGACGGTTGTGGGTTCGATCCCCACTCGAGGAAGTGAAATATTTATTTACGTTTATAGTTTATATTTCCATTTCTTCGCTCTTGTGTCGAGGCAAAACACGGCGTTGAGTTCTGCCACTCAACATGCAATTACTCCAGAATTCGGCAGAGTGACGGCAAAGGGGAACGGAGTGTCTTAACACTAAGTTCCTTCTGCCTACCCTGCTGTGTGCGGGTTACAGCGTGAAGCGTGATTTTTTATTTTTATTTTGAGGTTATAGGGTAAGCAACTCTCCCATACGTGTTACTATTGAAAGGCTTCATGTATATTTCATAAGATAATTTTAGGTTACAGTTGTAGCCATGAAAAAAACCTAAACAAAAGCAATTTTTAATGTTATACAAGTTTAAGTGAGTTAACTGAACGTGAAAATAGTTTTAAAATATTTTCTAATTAATAAAGGATTAGAAAACGTTATAATAAAATAATATAGCTCGTGAATATATTTTTAATAGTTTTCTATTCGCTTTCGTTGTTATTAGATTTTGGTAAAATAGTAGCAAATATTTATACGAGAGGAAAGATATATTATTAGTTTTGTATACAGATTTGCTAGCCATATTTAATTATTTAAATTTCGTAGTCATTCTTTTACAATTCTAACATGTAGAGACCTACCTATATACCTATGTATAAGTGACTATTTAAGGATATTTAATATTTCTTTTTCAGATTCACGCTGTATTCCGCATATAGCAGGGTAAGCATAGGGAACCTAGTATTACGACACTCCGTTCCCATTTTCTGTTGTTTTCTTGAGGCATTGCGTGTTGAGTGACCTCAATTTTCTGTGTAAAACTCAACCCCACGCTTTGCCTAAACACTAGAGCGAAGAAATGAGAACAGTAACCAGTTCTTAATTTATTAATATAGTTATAATTATTAAAATCATAATAAAGAACAACATTTCTTAACTATTAAAATTAGGCAAGAAATAAAGAAAGCGTTCACAAATACATAAACATATGGACAAACATATATTACGTAATACATAGACATAATTCAATATAAACAACGCTATCAACTCACCCCACAGGGAAGGCTACCTGCCCCCACATCATCAGCTATCACCATATAACGAACTGGTACACAACACTTAAACAGACATACGGACAGACATTTCACAACTCACGTGCTATGACGTCACTGGTTACAAAACAAAACAAAATGTCACTTGCACGTTTTTTAATTATCAATTTGGATGATTATAAGAATGTAAAAGTCTCACGTACGCACCGAGGTATTACTAAAGCGGTGTTAATTTTACATAGAATGATAAGGCGCGTGCGACCGATAACCGCAGCTAGGGTGGGGGCAACGGCCTCTATCTTTGTTTTCAGTTTCAAGTTATACTTTAATACTTCAAGACTACTATAATTAAATGGTATTTTAAAATTTTCGTATGTTCTTGTATAGCTTCAAGCTGTATCTTGCATATAGCAGGGTAGGCAGAGGGAACCTCGTGTGTAAACACTCTATTCTCCTTCTTCAGTTATTATTTTTAATAGCATTCTTCAAAAAAGGGTGGTAGTCATTTTTTTTTAAAGAAGCAAGTCTATAGACTAGACATGGAACCTAAACAGGCTTCTAATATAAAATTTTGTTAAATTGTTATTATTTATCTATGGATTTATTATGGTTTTGAGGCTGTCATAAACTTCCATTACTATTTGTTGTGCTAAATGTCAAAATGTCAAACCACAGTGGACAGCTTAAGCTGAAAATTAACAACTTTATCCCATTTAAATTGGAACTTCGTGACGTTAATTAATTCGGTAAAATAATTATTAAAGCTTCGTTCGTATTATTTCAACGAGTGCAGCCGTCGTGGTGTAGGCGCGTAAATGCGACTGTAAATGCCATGGTTGTAGGTTCGATTCTTATTTAGGGAAATGAAATATATATTTTTATTTCCTTGCTCGGGTAACGAGGTCTTGGTTCCCAGATTGCCTCTGCCTACTCTGCTATGTGCTCAATTCAAAAAGTTTTTATTAATTTTAATTTTACTTTACTTTAAATTTAAAGTGTTTATCTTACTTTTAATATAAACAATTATCAAGTAGTACCATGTATACCAAAATCCGAGTTAAAATTAATTTATAAATTGAAACTTGCAGTACATATATCTAATTGCTCATATTTCATATCATATTTAGTTATTGTAGAAAACATCCATAAAAAAAAATTAACTTTGCTATTTAATTCATTCATAAATGTAACAATAAAAAACAAGTACTTAATGTAATAATGGAAACCACAACCACGAAGTTAATTATGTTGTATTAACTTGTTGATAGATTACTTACATAAATCATCTAAGCAACTGATTAAGATAACTAGGGAGTATGTCAATGTTATTACAATTCGATATAGATTTCATATAAATATATATATATTTTGTAAATTGGGAATTTAAGACTAATTCTGGATATTATTAGTTTTAATATATTAATTTTAATTAGTTATCCTTTATTCATCTCATTTTGATATATACTAAAAGAACTTAGCAGGCCAGCTGCGGTTTGACAACATTAAATCTTCTACTTGTCCAGCAGTGGACGAGGACAGGCTGATGGTGATGATGATGATGAAAACTTCTATTATACTTCGAAAATAGTTATGTCTAAAACACATTCCCAAATATGACATATTTGTCGTACAAGTGAGATAAACGAACGCAAATATTGCTGGATGAAATAACAAAGAAATTTATAATATGGTATAAAAATATCTATATTATTTTCTAATCTATTTTTGTAAATAGGAGATATTTCAAATTCTTTTAAAATCGTTTTTATATTTATTTTTTTTTGATAAAGAGAGATAACGTTACCTCATAGCACAAATATCCCAATATTCGTTTGTCACAGACCACATTTAACCTTAATACTATTCATTAATATTCACAAGTGCGCCCGCGCAACTGGGCCAGAACTGCAAAGGTCAAGTTGATTTAATTAACTTCGTAAATTACTTGTGAAACCATTTTATATATCTAGTCATTATTTTCTTAATATTCCTAAGATAAGTTTTATAAATATAATTTAGAAGATAAACATGTATGGAATTAATGTCTATTGAATGTAATGCAGGATAGCTGCCAGCAAATGTAATAGATTGTACCATTGATTTTGAAAAGAGCAACTGTTGAGTTTCTTGCCGGCTCTTCTCAGCAGAACTGCCTTCCGAACCGGTGGTAGCTTTTTGTTTATATGTTCATTCGACGATTCAAAAGTGCATTATAATAATTGCCTATTTGAATAAAGAATATTTTAAATTTTAATTTGAAATATATCTACGCTTTAACACGTTCAAAATCTATTTTTAAGAACTTTCAACTGGTGCGGTTGTAGTTATTTCGACTTCTTATTCTATATATTTAAGTAACATAGCCTAGCTAGCGTAAAGTTTATATCAGATCGATATTGACCTCAAGCGTAAAAGAAGGTAATTAAAATTATTACAATATATAGTGCTTATTATAAGTTTATTTGAATAAAGAATATTTTGAATTTGAATTATGTTAAATAAATTTATTATTAAAGAAACTTTAAAAGTTTAAAAGAAGTAAAAGAAACGGCACAAGGGTGTGACTGTAACGCGACGGTTGTGGGTTCGATCCCCATTCGAGGAAGTGAAATATTTATTTACGTTTATATTTCCATTTCTTCGCTCTGGTGTCGAGGCAAAGCGCGGCGTTTAGTTCTGCCAATTAACACGCAATGCGTCCAGTGGCAATACCAAAGTGGGGAACGGATTGTCTTAACACTGTGTTCCCTCTGTCTACCCTGCTGTATGCGGGATACAGCGTGAAGCTCATTTTTTTTAAATAACAGGATTTTTGCTTTAACAAGTTTCTAAATAGTAAAACATCAATCATGCCGCAAACAAGACAGGCCGCGGATGTTGTTATCTCTCCCAACACGGTATCTCCGGCGGTGACAACAAAGCTAACCATTTCCTCCAATAGAGGAAGTAATAAACTTATAGTAAGAAACGATACTAGTGATAGGATTGTTGTTTTTGTTGTTTATAATTTAGTGACCATATTATATAATTATTGTTGCTTATTGATTTTTTGTTGTCTAATGTTGTTAATCTATCTTAGTATATAATATGTAGGTATATCTTAGGTTAGTAAATTAAGTTAAATAGCAGTTACAAGCGTGTGACTGTCAACGCGACAGGATGTGGGTTCGATCCCCGCTCGAGGAAAATACATTTTGGTTATTCTTATTTCCTCGCTCTGATAATGAAGTAAAGCACAGTATTGAGTTCCGCCTCTCAGCATGCAATGCCTCCAGAGTTCGGCAGATAGTGGGGAACGGAAGTGTCTTCTATGTGCGTGTAAATTAATTACACGAAAAGGGTTTTTGAAGTTTATTTCAAACGTGCATGTATTCTTAAGTTCATAAAATAAAGGTCTTTAAAAACATCTTTGTAAAAAATAATAAAATTAATGTAATCTTATCTGATTAATTGCGAAAAATAAAATTATATATAGCTTCAAAGAAGCCCACCAAATATAATAAAGAGATACTTTTATGTAAATAAAAATATTGGGTTGAAGACCTTTTTATTGAAATTTAGTGACCGCCTACAGCAGTTGTTTAGGCAATAAAAACCTTATAAAGACGATAAAATATACGTATTTTTTATATATATTTTTTTATTTTTGACAAATTAACATTTCATTAAGTCTCTATATATTTCATTTTAGACTATTTAGATAAAAATGCCTACAAATTTGATATCATAAAATTAATATGGCGCAAGGGGCAGTCATGGCGTAATGGCACAAGCGTGCGACTGTACGCGACGGTTGTGGGTTCGATTTTCACTCGGGGAAAAAAATATTTTAGGTTTCCTTTGCCTAGTCTGGTATAGGAATATAATGTGAAGCTGATTTAATTAAATTAGTGTCCTAGTCTCGTATAAAATTTACCTTTTATGTTGGATGCTTAGGTATACGAGTATGAAGGAACACCTCACCTGTAACAAGAAAAATAATGAAAAATTATTTTTTTGTGTTAATAGTTAATTATATAGTATTTAGTAAGGAAAAAATACTTGTAAATTAACTACTTAAAAAATTAAGTATAAACTATAACAGCCTTATATCCAATAGGTACTTGACTCGCTCTTACTGGACTAACGCGTCGCTACGTCACGTGCCTTTTAAATATGCTAAAAATACCTAACTAAGACCTGATAACGTCATCTAGGCCATATTTTTAGAACGTTATTAACTATTTTTAATCTATAATGTCTATCTATAATACAAAAAAGGTGATTTTATATAGATTTACCTAAAACGCTTATAGAAAGTTATAATATATTTTCTTTGTAGGAATTGCATGTTTCTATGATTTCAGAAACACTTCGATATAAATCGATTAAGTAAGGTCTTTCCTAATTTTGATAATATTATGTATGTAAAATATGACAAATTTGTGATGACAAGATAAACACAGTCGTCGTATAAAAGAAAATAATTACTGTGCTAATAAAATTGTTCGAGATGGAGAGCCCATGGCGGTCGGCATCGTTTTATTGTTTCATATATTTATTGCTACCAGTAAGTTATATGTTAAATATGACTTTAATTAAAAACACTCGTTAACTATTAAGTTATATAATTTAATAAAATTATTAAATTACTTATATTAAGTTCGTATTTAATTAAATATATATTGTTACAGGATGCCTGCATTTTAAGCCAAAATGTGCCTTCTGATGTGGTATTAAAGCAAACTTTTCCACCAACGCCTACAAACGATAAAGATTTAAAGAGAGATTTTTCAAATATAGCGTCAAAGCCATCATCGAAAGCGCAGTTTATGAATACATTACTGTCTTTGGCATCTAACGGAGCATTATCTGACATAACTGGTTCATCTGTTCTGACACCAATATCAGAAAATCCTTTCACGCCAAATATAGTGGGTGATATACCACGAACAGTCAATCTAGTGCCAATGCAGCCACAAATACCCTCTTATATTAAAGAATCAGTGAAATTTAATAGTCCGCCTTCAACGATAGCAAATTCAGTTCCAAATATGTTATATACTTCGCCCCTTTTACCTACTTCTTATGTGCCTGTACGACCCATGCAGCCTACAATAACTTCAGAGCCAATATCTTTGAATAGCTATTTAACAGTTCCTCAAGTGATACCCCTACAAAATTATGGAAATGTTATTCAAACTCCACCTACAGTATGGCAAATACCACAACCTGTTAATGACGGTTATAATTATGTTCCTATTAAACAAATGCCACATTCAGAAGTAGGTCCACCTCCTGTAAATTTGCAAATAACTCCCCCTTCCCCTATTTTACCAGAAATCAATACTAATTGTGGAATTATTGAGTTTTTGACAGCGCCAAACGTAGGAACAGTTGTTCAAGAGCCTACAAATTTAATAAGTGACTATGACACCGATGGCTATCCCTTAAATTTACAAATCAATTTACCTTCTCAAAGTATACCAGCTCCTAGAATAACAGTTGTTTCTGCTGCACCACAACCCGTCGTGGAAGCGAAAAAAGAACCAGAATACAGTCCTTTCTCACCATTTGGAGGCTTTCCACCTCCAGCACCAATTGTTATGAGAAAATCAAGATCGAGCTGGCGAAAAATCCTGCCGATTATTTTATTAGCTTTGTTTAGTGACCGTGGATGTTATTATGGCGGCTGTAGTTGTTGTAATTGTTGTTCTGATTCTGACAACCCCATACCTATTCCATTTCCCATACCAATACCTATAAATAGTCCTATTATAAACAATTCTAAATCTCCATGCCCCTCTCGCAAACGAGGGCAAAGAGGCAATGGAGATCAAAAAGAAAGGAACTAAATATATCTTTCATGTGTTTGCTTAAAGCAAACATATAAAAGAATAGCAAGATGTAAATAATTTATTTTTAAGATAATATTTTTAGTTGTTATTTAATTGTAACGCTTGCGTATTTTGCAACCTTTTTAAAATATATAGTAAATGTATGTTGATAATATTTGTTTTATTTAAATAGCACGTGCTTTTTTTACAAGTTAGGTAATTTATAAGATTAGATATTAGATTAAAATCTGATGTAACTGAAGCAATATAACTTCGTTTACATTCGATATTTTATCTATAGGATATCTTGTTTAGTTCTTACATCAAACATTTGTTTGACATAATTTGCAATAATGAAACTTTCTATCATTATGCAAATTTGTCCAATTTTGATTCTTATCGTTTTATATCAGGTAAATGTATAAACATGACAATACACTTAAAAATTAATAATATATCTCAATATAGGTGTTTCAAAGTATAGGCTTTTAAATTAATTTAACTATCTTCAAGAAAATAAAAAGTAAACAATGCCAATAACCTCGTAATTAAGTAACCCAAATATTATTCCAGGAAAATGTTTTAGGACAAACGATGTACCCGTATGGCGGAGCGCCAATCGTATATGACAACCATGGAGACGATGACCTCGGGCTCATACTGACAGTATTGCTCTTGGCAGCCAGAAATACAAATGGCAACTGCAACTGTTGCAATTGCTATAATTGTGGCGGAGGAGCTAAGACCATACCGGTACCATTTCCAATACCCTTTCCTACCAATAATCCTATTATTAATAATCCTCAATCAGGATATGGAAACTCAAACGATAGCGAAGAAGAAAGTGAAGAAGTTGAAGAAGGCTCCCACAGTAGTAGCGAGTCAAGTGGATATGAAAAGTCATCATCCAACCTGACTCTTTCTTATGTTCCAGTTCCAGTGGGATCTCAGGAATCTGATTAATTAATGTAGTTGAAATGTATATTTATTTATTTATTGATTAATTAACCTTTATTTATTTAACTTATTAAACTTTTGTATGTTAATTTAATATTAATAAATGATATTTTAATAAACTATAGTTTAATTTCTTGATCATAGCTCCGTTAACTTATTTTTTGTACTTCGTTAATAAAATAAGAACCGTGTCTTAATTCGAAAACTAATATATAATAGCAAGACAAACATTTAAGTAAAATAATACCTTAAAATCGAATAAAAAGTCAAATTTTATTAAGATCTAGTAAATTCATGTAGAATAAAATAAGTCAATTTGATTCGATCTGTAAAAACATGTATTTACGTTAATTATTATGGGAGTAATATTTCTTATAATTTTAACTTTAACCCACCTATAACAATGAGAAGTATCTACATTATCCAAAAAATTCTAATATGAATAAAATACTATATAAATTTCATCTTGTAAAATGTATATAACAAAATTGTTTAACTACAACAGAGTGAAATGGTTATACCGTTTATTATAGTTTCTGTCTAATACAAATTCCACCAAGGAGTAGAAATCATTATAAAATGTATGAAGCTATTTTCTATTTGAAAATGTGTGTTGTCAGTACAAAAAAAAGGCAGAGAAATGAATTATATTTAAGCTAAATTGTGAACCATTCCTTAAGTTATATCTCTAGTTGCTATTTCATGAATCCACTCATTTAAATAAGAAGATATTTTCACACAAGGGCTATGTATGCTTAGCTCTATCTTTTAATGTAATGAATGACAGTTTTAGGAACAACACTATTTTAAAGAACAGTACGAAGTGCCATAACAGATTTTATGTTTTATAGTGCACATAAAGGAGGTTGTAGGCTACAGCTAAAATATATAACCATAAATAAATACATATATTATAAATTCGAAAGTAACTCTGTCTGTCTGTCTTTTAAGCAATCAGGGCCAAATAATTGTGATAAAATACTCATATAGAGATACTTGAAGGTCTCGGGGTGAACATAGGATTCTCTTTCTCATATTTATAATATTTTCGATATATACCAATATATTAAAATACTTATTAATCTGACGTGCAATTTATTCCGCCATGTTAATAACAACATTGCTTAGCAACGATTTGCAAAGTTTGTTGTTACAAAACGTCACCCAAAATGAGCTTGCTTAACGCATCTCTCTATTGAAAACGGAAAATAATTTCATAAATATTCGTATAGTTTAAGCGGGCGTAGCCGCGTTCGGGTCCACTAGTAACAACATATAATGTAACTCTAAAATATTGCATAATTTTAATGCATATCAACGTTAAAATAACGTAACATATTTCACTGATAAGTACTAAGAAGAATATGTTCTATCACATCTAGATAATATCGACTGAAAGATAAAATATATCTATTGCTTAAGATCTTTTTAAAATAAATATATAGATGGCTGTATTAATTATATTCTCATTTTGTACATGTCAAGATGGCAAAATTAAAGTTTCCAGTAATAATTGCATCTTTATCGTTTTTACAAGTAATTTTATTAAAAATATAATATTTTATTATGAATACAATATATGACTAATAAGCATTTTGTTTTACATTTTAGATAATTCACGGCCAGATCGGTAATTTGGCTAACAATCCAACAGGACCACAAAATTTTAATCAAGGATTACCTACACCTTTAAAGAACACTAATGAAAATTTACAACAAAATGAAAATTTTGGGAAAGGTACTAATTTTAATACGCCAGGACAGTTCAACATGCAGCAACATCAACCTCTAGCAACTTTGCCGCAATCTTTTCCATTGCAGCAAATTCCAACTCTGCAGCAAAATCTACAGCAACAACTACCACAAAATTTCCCACAAGTCATAAATCAACCTAATCAATTATCTGAGCTACAAGTACCCATTTTATATCAACCTCTAAATATGCCGCAACCGCCACTACTTCAGCAACCAATACTTCAAGATACTTCCACCCAGTTTTTCCCCATTGTTCAGCAAGCTACAGTGCAACCATTTAATCCGAACGGTAATATTAACTATCCCCAAATTCCAGTAGGAGCAATGATGCAAAAAAATCCTGTTCAAATTGCTCAAATACTACCTTCTTCAAATTCTTTTATAACTCCTTATTCTTCCATATCATCAATGTCACCTTACGGTTGCCAGCGTACAGAATTTATGCCTAACCTGGAAGGGAATTATGCAAGACAATATATAACGGTTCCACTTTCTGTGCCTGAAACACAAGTTATTAAGTCTTTTCCTGTACCATATCAAGCCGTGTTGCCTCCATCAAATCCAACAGTATTAGCCAAAAGTCCAACTCCATATCAGAATCAAGTATATAGTGTAGTTCGTAGTCCTTTAGATCTTCAAAATAATATTTCTACTGATGAAGATTTGCTCGAAACCGATAACCTGACAACTCTCCTTTTATCTTTATTACAATCTACAAAAACATCAAACCAGCCCCAATACTATAGTCCATATCCTTATACGCCTTATGGCCCTTACAATACTAATGTAGCACCTAAGTCGTCAAGCTTAAAATCTCTTATGCCACTCATTTTTGATATAATAAAAGAGAAAAGGGAAGGATGTGGTTGTAACGAAAATTGTAATGGCTGTCGGAAAAAGAAATTAAATAAAACTTTAGATACTCAGGTTAATGGTAGCTATTCAAAGAAAAGAAATTATAATTTAAGGGATGAAATGTTCCAAGATAATAACTCAGATGAAGATACACCGAGAATTGTTAGAGAACATAAAAAATGCAAAAGATTTAAAAGTTCAGCTCCTTTAGAGAGCATTGAAAGTAGAGAATATGACGAATTTTCCGAAGAACAGGAATAACGAAAAGAATATAAATGCCAATATATGTAAATAACAGTAATTTAATATGTAATGTGTTATTGTAATGATAGTAGTAAGCATTAAGAAAAATAAAATATATTATATTAAATATACCTAAGAAATATTAATTCCAATCCTATTTATCCTCCTATATAAATAAAATTAAATGGAAAATCATAATTTAAATTAAAGTATTCATTAAGGAATATATTTTTAAGAAAAAAAAGTTATATATTTACACGTAATAATCATCAAGAAGAGATACGTCTGTAATTCTCTAGACGTTTATATTTTTCTAAAAATGAATCATTTAATGTTATGGCTTTGTTTTATATCAAACACCTGCGTGACAATAACAATTGCTGTAATTTTCTTGATAAAACTATAGTATAAAGGTCGTTATCCCGTTGTGTAATAATCATAGTAGCTTAGACACAATGTCTTCAATCACGTGGATCGTTTCATTCATCGCCCTTTTTCTATTTAATGTAAGTTTTTAAATGTTTTCCTATTCGTCTAAAAAATATGTCATTACTTTTTTAACTTCATGTACATAGGGAACCTGGGAACTTTGTGTTAAGTTAGTTAAGTTACACTGTTCTCATTACGGCACTTCTGTTCTCGAGTTTCCTGATGGCATTTATATTTTTCAATATTCATTATTCAGCTTCAAGCTGTATCCCGCATATAACGGGGTAGGCAGCGGGAGCCCAATGTTAAGGCACTCCACTCCCCTTCTTTCCGCTGAACTCATTAAGACTTGCGTGTTAAGTGGCCTAACACAACGCCGCGCTTTGCATCTACACCAGGGCAATGAAATGAAAATATTAAATATTTATTTTCCTCGAGTGGGGATCGAACCTACAACCTGTCGCGATTACAGCCAAGGGCTTGTGCCCCTGCGCCACAAATAGCCTCATCATTTTTCAATATTTTTTATCAAAATATTGAAATATTTATAATAAAACATATAAAAGCTATATTATAATTGTAAGATCACATCATTTCGATGAAGCTCAAAGTAATATTTCATTTTAAAATTGGAATTGTATTTCGTAAGCTTCCCAAAGTTGAACGAGCATCAAATTTATTTTCCTATATCAATTACTTTGTTCCGTTTGATCGCTCTGAAAACGCGACCTTGTACCCAAAGTACGTTTGGTAGACATTTTCTAAATATTTTCCGGAATCTGTTATAAACGACGAAGCAATTTTGTTTATATAACAATTATTACCAAGCTTTTTTATAGATAAAATATGTTATTTTTACACATATTTATAGAGTGACGCTATGCTGAGGAACTATTTTTAATTTGCAATGTTCTAGAATTGAACTTACATTAAAAATATTTTAAAACTTAACAGCAAAAGGTATTATTTATTTACTGATAGTTTATATTTCAAATATTTTTATATGCACGTTTATTTGTTTACCATTTTAGAATCGTCATTTACGTCAACTTAATTTAAAAAAAGAATAAGTAAACGTCTTTAAGTTTAAGAATTTCTATTACGAGTTCTAAAGCTAAATTTATAGATAGCTATCTGTCAGCGTCCAACTTTAAAATTGCCTTTTAAAATTTATTCACTTTCTCTAGTTTCAGCAGCAAAAATCCAATAAGGTTCAATGGTTCTTTAAAATTAAGTTTTGCACCCACTCTATATACACCTTAAAAAAATAATCTTCTCAGAATTATTATTCAAAAGCAGGCCGTGATTTATACAGATATTCAAATTTATATTTTTAGGAAACGTATTTCATTTAACATTTTATTTTTTTTATTATTAAGGTTACAGAAGGTGGTGTGTGCAGTTATGGTGGTGGCTGTGGGCTGCGACCACCTGTGATACCCGTCCCAACACCCGTTCCTGTGCCATATCCGTATAAGAGCAGGGACAACGACATCGAGGATATTCTTCCATTTCTTTTAGTACTCCTCGCGGGCAATGGAGGGTTTTAAATTAACAATGAAGAAATATCTTTATAGTTTATTCATATATGTATTG
This sequence comes from Heliconius numata, assembly GCA_016802625.1. Taxonomy (NCBI): domain Eukaryota; kingdom Metazoa; phylum Arthropoda; class Insecta; order Lepidoptera; family Nymphalidae; genus Heliconius; species Heliconius numata. The sequence goes on from JAEBDU010012993.1 coordinate 264,576, forward strand.
TAAATAATTTTAAAAACAAAAAATGTTTAGATTAAAAAAAAATTGACGTGATAATAAATTAATTAATAATTTCGAACCCTTTTTTAAGATTGCAGTACAAATCTAAACTTAAAAATGAATCTCTCAACACTCTCTGCCTCCAAAATTTTTCCAATAATGGGAACGGAAGTATTTAATCTTGAATTATTATTTAACACATTCCTAAATTATTTTTAATTATTTACATTATCAAATTATTTTTCCATCTTAAATAAAGAAAAAATAGATATTTGAAATATATTTATTTAAAAAGTATATTTTTATTTAGACATTACTCCAAAGATTCTTTAAATAATTACAATTAATTATACACGTCAGAAATAGTAGCATGGAACATAACAAAATCAATTCAAACAGTTTATAAAATAATATTTTTGTAAAATTATAATATAAACATACAATTTTATCATCAATGATTATTTTTAATTTACTTGTAACATTATCAGAGTACCTACAATCTTAGGTAACGTTATATAACACATTTCTTGTCATGTTTTTCGTAATGCCAAGGGATAATATGAGGTAATATATTTAGAAACACGTTAAGTTGCATTTCTATTTAACGCATTTCAATTAATAATACGGTTTCAAAATCTGATAAAAAACAATATAAACGGGTGCTTTCAAGAAATTATGTTTAAATTAAACAGATATGTCTACCTTATGGTGGTTTAGTTTCGTTTTCTTCTTTGCCAACGTCAATGTAAGACCACTTTTAGTTTTTATAAAAAAAAACTGTTTAAATTCTTTTTTTAAAACGCATACATGATATAATGTTTTTTTAAATTACTTTTTTAATTAACCTACCAAAGATCTACGTTTACGTCCCCATAATTTTCACAAATTGTAAATATAATAAGCACATAAGGATAAAAGCATTACTTCTAAACCATAATTTCAATATAACTATCAAATTCTATATATTTCACAGATAATATTCGTCCAATGTCAGTTCCCTGGGTATGGACAGCATGTACCATATCCTGTCTATATGGGCAACAATGACGACGACGATTGGCAGTGCATCTTGCCAATACTGCTTTTGTTGTTAGCTGATGGCGGATTTGGGGGTTATGGTGGATTCGGTGGATGGGGTGGCGGGTTCGGTGGTGGCTGTGGATGTGGAGGGTGTAGCGGGGGATGCAACTGCAATTCTGGTAGCAGCACTGTACCGATCCCTTATCCCATACCAATACCTATTAATAGCCCAATAGTAAATTGTTAATGTGTTCCTTATCATTTAGAGCAGTATTTTTAATTAATGTGAAAATAATAAATGTTTTTTCCATAATAATGTTAATTTTGATTATAATGAAAAGAGATTATAAGAATTGTTTTATTTAAAAGCCCTCCATATAGTATGAGATGTATTTTCGTATTAATGCTTTCATTGAAACGTGCTTATGCCCTTAAATACTTCAGTTACTTCATATGAAATTACCTTGTAACCTATATTTTGAAATCCATTGTGTATATAAGAACTGCAATAAAATAATGCATTTAATTACACCAATATGTGGCCTCGAATATTTTTGACGATATTTTTACTATTTTCAAAGGTACATTGTAAAAGGGTTCCTTCGTTTTTCTAAATATTATATTTTTTATCATTTTTATTATTATTATTTATTTTTAATTTAAAAGTTAATTTCAGGAATTAGATGTCTTCGCTCAACGAGTGGAATTCATCTCTCCACCAGCAACACTGTCCACTACTTCATATATACAGCCAGCTGGACAATTCGTTATACCAGCTATCATTAAACCTCTTATAACTCCTGTCGAATCAGTTCCTGAGCCTGTAGCACCTACAGTTCCTAGCTTTCCTAATTTTAATGATTTCAGTGGTTTTAATGGCTTTAATGGATTCAACGATTTCAATGGTCTAGGTGGTCCATTTATACCTCACCCTGTGCCTATCTACTGCAATGACGACGATGATAACTGGCATCATCTTCTATATTTCCTTATATTTGCTATGAGGAACAGATGGGGAGGGAACTATGGCTATTCTCCGTATGGATATGGAGGATATGGCGGAGGATATGGCGGAGGATGTGGTGGTGGATGTGGCGGAGGATGTGGTGGTGGATGCGGATGTGGTTGTGGATGTGACGGTGGTTGCGGTGGATATCAGGATGATTGTAGTTCCGGATATAATGACGGTTGTGGCAACAAAGTTACTTATGTTCCCTATCCCATCCCGGTTCCATCGAACTATCCAAATTCAGGGTTAACATGTGGATGTACTGATGGGAATTCATTTACCACCCCAGATGATGGATGTTCTTGTGAAATTCCAACACTGCAAGCTTGCGGTGGTAACGGGAATGCCAATGAAATTAATTTAGTAATTAGAGCTGACACCTGCAAATAAACTTTTATAATAAATAAGCGATTTTATTTCCTATAATTTTAACAATATGTTTCCTAATTATTAAAAAAAGATATTTTCTGAAATTTCTTGGAAATTTTATTATTCCATTTGTATTATGATTTCATATATAAATAACTGCATTGCGAGACCTATGGTGAAATATCATTAAAGAACTAAGTTAAACAAATATAAAAACGGGAATATAAACTGAACATTTTAATTTTTTGCTCCTACATCACGACCACCTTTAATAAAGAAGACATGCTCTTAATTGCTACCCAAATACTGTTGCTATGGATGACGGTAAATATAAAATCTTTTAATATATTTTAAAAATGTACAACAAAAATAATAACTTATACATTTATTTATTTCTAAGGCAACATACTGTCAGTATTATGGTTATACTGGGTCTTGCTTGGATCCGTATTCGCAATATGCATACAGCCAATCTGCTTACGACCCATACGGAACCTATGGATATCCTTCATATTCAGTGCCTGGCTATGACTATTCACAACAATCATATAGCTTTTATCCGGATGGAACACAACAATCAATTGTTATTATTGTCGATGGTGATGATGATGACGACGGCGATGAATGGGATATGCTAGATATCGTAACCACTATAGCTTCTTTAAGAGGAAATAACGGAGGAAACAACGGACCAGTATACATTCCATATCCTGTTCCTATGTCTTCTGACAAATATGATTTCGACAACGACTTCGATGGTTATGGTGGTTCAAGTTGTGGTTGTAATAAAGGATGTAATTGTAGGAATTGGGATAATTCCTATTACGATTATGACTGCAACTGTGATAGTTGCTGCGAATCAGGGAAGAAAAGACGACAAAAATGTCGTTCAGGCAACCGCTGTTCCAATTCAGATTGCGGCTGTGATAAATGTGGCAGCATCAAGCACAAATGTGGCCGTTGCAGAAATTAATAGAGTAATAAAAATCTTTTGAACGACTATCTGCTTTTAATAAAAGATCATTCCTGTTTTTATCGACAAATTGTAATGTAATGCAAAATAAATACATTTATAAATAAAATTCGTTTCTTCATTGTATGAAACTTTTCTAGACATAGACATTTAAAATAGCTTGTAGTTAAAAGGTATATTCACAATTATGCGATAAATTTATCAGTTGAATTTCAACAGCTGAGATATAAATAAAACATATTTCTAATTTACATATCTTAATATGTATCCGTATTGTAATTAAATTTATAGTCATTTTATATTTTTATGTCTAAACAAGGTAAGTTGCTTCAAAACTTAATATCAGGAGTGTAGATATACAGTTTTTTTTCAAATCAAAACATTTTTTATGTTTAGTTTCATTTGGCCGCTTGCTGTCGGGCGATATTAAATAAGCTAAAATGAATATTTCAATTTAATAACAACTTGTCGTATTTGCAGTCAAAATTTAAGCTAATTAAACAACTGTGTAGTCCATTCATTGCTGGCTCCTACATTCAATTGGTTTTACAAAAGTCAGTTTATCAATATTAGTAAATAAGGTCTTTATTCATTATAAATGAGGCTAGCAATAAATAAGAAATAATTATAATATAGATACTATAATACATATACTACATATATGTAGTTCATAAATTAGCCAATTTTTTTATTTTTTAATTAATATTACAAATATATTTTAATATATTTTATCTAATAGGCTATAAGTCAATCATGGTATGCTAGATAAAATATCAAAAAAATTGTTTTGGATGCAATTTTATTCTTAACAGGATCGTTTGAGTGTAATTTTCTTTGTTTAATTACGTAAAGCACTTAGCTTCCGTTTTGTATAAGTAACACTTTATCAGTATCCACGGAAAATGGACTAAAGTAGATCACTGGGGAAATTAAATGTAACAGAAAAAAAATGTTTTCACCCCTCTAAAAAAGATATAAATTTAGAATGTAATTTGAATTACTATTAGTTTTACATAGTATTATTTGTTTAGAAAAGACTTTATTTTTGATTGCTTTCTCAGAGTAGAGCCTATAATAATTACAACAATTAATAAAATAAGCACTCAAACACGTGTTTTTAAAAATATAAATATTGCTAACATTAGGTCCAAGGGCATCATCCTACGTGCCCCAATTGCCATATTTCCTAGTTTCGAAACCTTTGAATATTGGTCAATATTATTAAATGTGATACTGCATATTAATAATGCATATATAAGCAGTTGTTTGTAAAATTCAAAACAAACGATCAAAATGGCTTCTAAGAAAGTCGTCCTTGTGCTGGCTTTACTTTTCATCCTAAAGGTAAGAAGTAGAGAAAGTTTTTAATACACTATAGTAATAGTAAATATATTTTTGACCCCAAATTAATTTATCATCCATCTTCATACTCCACTATGCAATGCAAAGGAGGTAATGTGTTTAAAGTGTGATAAACATTTTTTCAGATTCACTGGGCACAGTGTCAATTCTTTGGGAATTACGGCGGCTTCGGATTTCCTGGTGCTTATGGCTACGACGATGATGATGACTGGGAAATGATACTACCCATACTCCTCTTGACTCTATGTGGAAGAGGTGATTGGGGTGGTTTCGGAGGATATGCACCGCCGGTGCCGATACCTTATGCAGGAGGCGGCGGATGCGGATGCGGATGTGGTGGATGTGGACGGTGCTAGGAATGACTTTGTGTACACATATGAAAAATAAATATCAGAATTCTGCAAATTGCATTTATTTTTCATTATATTTGAGCCTATTGATTTGACATATCCTAGAAAATTGCGTACTTCAAGAATATTACCTATAAATGAATAACTTTTTTGCTATTGTGTCGTGAATTTGATATCATATATATTTGTAATATTGGTTAGAGATAAGATAATTATTATGATAATATATTACCGAATATTGCTTCTAATGTACCTACATCACATACATATCATAGAAAACGTTTTGTAATGTTATTTAAGCTATTAGTATAAAATAATTGTAGAAATCGATTATTTTGTTAGTTGCTGTAATAGGGATCCTATAAAGTTATACTTCAATCTGTTCTAGATTTTATATTCTTCAGATATATCACTAGTTTCCTTCTTAAATAAAATCGTAAAATAAAGTTCATAAACTTTACTATAAAAAAAAACATATGTATTATAATATAGGACATAATGATTTTTAGTTATTTAGTGCACTTAGTTATACTTGAAGTAAGTGACAATTATTTTAATGATATATATATTTATTTTAATAAATCAAAAAAAAAAATCTTATTATAAATATTTCTTTTAGCTCACTTGGTGCATTTACTTACCTGATGAAATACACCCTAAAGGATCGGTAACGAAACCAGCGTATCACCATATTCAAACAGCGAAACAAATTTCTAATGAGTTGACATCCGATGCGACAAAAATTGCAAACGAAAATTATTTTCCAGGTGTTATTTATCCTACGAGTATTTTAGATGTTGCTCAACCATTCTTTTACAGAGTAAATGCACAAGATCAGGTTTTGGGCCCCTTTTCAGATGATGTCAAATCTTCCTACAAGTTAATAAGTTCTAAGACAGGAGATAATAAAAATATGAATAATTATATTTATAAAAATATCTCACAGTCACAGGAAAATTTAGAACCTGGTTCAGAAAATGATGGAAATAATTGTAGTGAGCTCAGTTCTAAAGAAAATGAGGATAATGAGGAAATTTTATCAGAATTATCTAATGAGAATATTAATAACACATTTGAAGACAAATTTATGACAAACATTCATAATACATGTCTTTCTTCCTCTACATCTACTAATCAAATTGACAGTGTGGCTGAAGATGAAGAAAACATTGCCTCTTCACATGTTGAAAACCTCTTAAATAATACATCTGATGAAGGTGGTGATTTTTTGGAGAATTTGGAAATTCCAATCGAAGAAAATGTACACGAAGTTTATAGTATAATATCAGATTTAAATAGTCAAGAAGTTAATCAAGACAATAATGTCACACTAAACTCAAAAAATAACCTTACAAATGAAACAGATGAAGTTTTTTTGGAGAAAGACTTTAACTCTGAGAATATCGACCTTAGACAAAATATATTCTTAGATAATCATAATTTAACATCAAATAAAGTAATTGTGATGAATTTAAATGAAACGCTACCGCCTTTGCCAGTGGGATGTTTCGAAAGTAGAAATGTTACAAGTAATATATTAAATAAATCTACAGAAGAATTTTCAATAGTCCCATTAGAGGAATCATTAAATATGAATTCAAAAGTTAGCTGCAGTAATAATACCATGGGTAATTTGGTATATAATGAAACAGACTTGCATCCGGAAAATTTGCTCTTAAGCACTTTAGAAAACGATACATACGAGTATAGCGATTTTGACCATAATTGCACAGATGTTAACAACGATGGTCCAGGATCACAAGGCGATAGTGATGATTTTTTTCTTGATATGATTATTTCTCTTGATTCTATTTGCGAAATAAATGATACAACATCTCCAAATAAGGACAATGGAATAAATTTAATGGAAATACCAATTATAGATGGAACAAACATCTCATTGCACAATGTGAATGCAAGCCAAGAAAATATTTACAAATATTAAGAACCACGTGTATCAAATGTATAGTGATTCATTACATATGTATTTTCTTTATTTCTTATATACAATTAAATACACTTAATAGAAACAATACTTATTAAATTAAAACCTTTACAAATTATAGGTAATAGCAAATAAATATAAATTAAGATTTTTGTTTATAATTTTAATAATTAAATTCAGTATTAGGTGATAAAGCTTTTCACCAAATATTATCAAGCCCCACCAAAATAAAGTTTTTATAGATACGTCAAAAGGAGTAGAATGAAATATTTTTAGAATATCAATTCAAATTCTTCATAACGTGTACTTAATTATGAAATAACTGTATTACGTAAGTTTTACGCATAGGCTTTGTAGATGGAAAGATAAGTTTTATCTTAAAAACGAAATAACACACTTAATGTAATTATTCTTTTAATAAGTGTTTAATACGAAACTAGTTTTTTTATTTCTTTTAATATGTGATCATGACATTCTATGGGAAATTTATACTTTTTGTGTCAACAATCGTTCAGGTATAACTTATGGTTGATTAGTCGTTTTATTCTAGATTCGTAAAATTTATAATATAAGAATAATTTTTATGCTAATAATTTATTAATTGTTTATATTTATTAATAATTCATTAATTGTTTAAAATTATTGTGCCAATGTTGTGAGAATAATCTTTAAAAAATTTATTACTGCAAGTTTTCAACATCATTTTTGGTCTATAATTGTTTTATAATATTTTTTTATGTTATTATTTCAGTTATATTCTTGGTCATTTAAATTTTAATTATTTTTTTCTAACATTGTTATTTTTTTTCAATTACAGGCTACACTAATTATTTGCTTCCCACATTCTTATGATCAATTCGATTATAGTGGGAAAAGTTATCCAAAAAATTATATAACTAAGGCATTTCAATCAAATCAAATAATCAATACCGAACCAATTTGTAGAAAATTCCACTTTCCTGAAACGGAATATCCTCTAGCTTCAATATCTGATATTCCTTTTAATTTTCAAGAAATCGAAAAGAAAACGTGTTTCAAGACTCAATTTAGTACTAATTCTCAATTAAAAAGTAATCCAAAAAATTACAATAATATGAATTATAATAACCATGATATAGAAACGTTAAGCAATAGGCATGCAAATGATTTTTTATCATCGTCAAGACATTGTGATATTGGAAATTTTCCTGATATTGAGTATCCAATGTCAGCTAGTGAATTGTGGAGACCATATTATTGGGGTTGTCCAAATAATTTCCAAACTTCATACACCGATCAGCCTTCAACATATCCAAAATTGAACCACACCACCACCCGCAAAAACCTAAGTAACTATTTTGAAAAACTTTCAACACATAGAAAAACTATTCCTGTGTCGGCTAAACCTTATTCTGATCCTCAAAAGACTTTAATGATGCTAAAAAATAACCAACAGAATAAAAATATTACTGTACAAAAACATAATGAAAGTATTAAATTGATAAAACACACAGAAACTGTATGCAAAACCACTGAATCACAATTAGAACATTTTAATAAGTCAAGAAGTTTACTTCCTAATTACCATATGCAAATTATACAGACAAATTCAGTGGCTGAAAATAAAAGCATCAACAACTTTGATTCGATTCATAGAAAATGTAGCATATTACCGGCAAAAGAGAAGCTTCAGAATATAAGTGTTAGTGAAATGGAAAATGTTAACTCTGATTATAATCTTAAAGCCACAGAAAACGCAATGAAATCTTATACTGATAGATTTAACACAGAAATGTCAGCAGTACTTAAAAATATAGCAGATAACATTGTTTTAAATGGTCATGATCAATTTGAACGAAATATTATAGATTCGCCTAATATATACTTAGTGAACTTCGAAGATGATTCTTTCTATGAAATCCCTACAGAAAACGATGTAACATTATATGCTAATGAGTTCAACAATAAAATGACATCCATAATAAAGTCCGTAGCTGACAATATATTTTTGAAAAATACTGACGCGCCTAATATAGATACGTATACAGATGCATCAGATTCAATAGAAGAATGTTTTAAATCTGATATTGAAAGAACAGTTAAAGATTCGGAAAAATCTATAAATATGTATGCCGATAGATTCAATGATGAAATGTCATCCATATTAAGTTCCAATTTTGAAGATATTATTTTAGATGACGTAAAATTTATGAAAGAAAATCCTCTATATTCTAATATAAACTGCCCTGTAAAAAACGATGAAGTTTGTAAATCTACAGATTTGTGTGACTTGCGTAACAGAACATTACCAAAACAAAAGTCTGCCACCATTCTGGTACCTGTCGATATTAATAGAAATTCAGACAAAGAAATGTTTACTAATGTTGTTGGGACAAAACATGACAATTTTTATGAAGATTATACTACAGATGCATATCCTGAACCTGACAATTCCTGGTCACTTTATTCACAAAGCACGGTAGCGCCAGAAATATCATCAGTCGATGCTACATGGAAATCATCAAAAGTGATAGAACCAGACAACTCTTGTAATTCTGAAGAAATAGGTCAATATTTTATGCTAGTATAAATAAACTTTAGACGAAATTGTGTTTATTACTATATACCTACATCCTATATCTTATAAAACAAAGCTTTTCGTGTCTGTCTGTTGTTTCTAACTCTTCTTCTTCTAAACCACCCAACGGATTTTTATGCGGTTTTCACCATTAGGTCGAGTATTTTTCGTAGAAGGTTTATATATAGTTTATTATTTGTACATTCTTATGTAAATTAACATAAATACGATAAATGTGTATAAAGTCCTACCCGTTGAGACACTTTCGCGCATGCGCTGCTTTAATGGTAAGTACTACATGAAAATAATGTACTGGAGTTTTGTTCCTCTTAATAAGATCTACAAAAAAGTCCCCGACGGCATATTCGTATCTTTTAAGAATAACGTGTAGTGGTCATTTTTCTGTCTTAAAATAATAATTTCAATATATTTTTTATTGTGAGTCATATTTTTCCATAATGGTATTAATCCTTATCCTTTAAAATACTTTATTAATTTTCTACGTCAAACGAAGATAAAATTTGCTGTTTACACTATTTCGAAATTGCGAATAGTTTTAGAGAAAAACGCATTTAATTGTTGACACATCACGGCGTTGACTCATCAGCTGTGCCGACTCAAGTTTTACTTATCCCTTACTTTCAGCATATAAATAAGTATATTAGTTACGTTGGCCATTTAATGTAGATCAAAACTGTCTTTTACTGTTTTTCATTTTAATAAGTACTTTAGAAATTGTTACAATATCAAAAAATCCTTGCTGCGAAACGGCTCGCCACTCGCCATGCGTCCGCCGCGCCCGCCTGCCTTACACGCATCGGTGGTTCAGTGGTAGAATGCTCGGCTGCCACGCGGGCGGCCCGGGTTCGACTCCCGGCTTTTCACCATGGACATAATACCCTCTTCAGCATTAACCACAAGCTCGAAAATAAAAACCCGCCTGCCTTTATAGCAACGAAGATTTAGATGCGTTTGTATTGGGTAATTGGAGTTGAACGTATTATTTTTGTTTTGTTTATAATTTCTTCCGTTTAAAAATAGTCATTTAACTATCTAAAAATAGTCATTTAAATATATTTTAATAAGTACTTAAAAAGATTAGTAGCACAGATTTAAAATTACGGTACCTACTAAAAAATCCTTGCTGTGTAAAACAATTGGAAAATCCTTATTGACACTACGAAAATGCGGGTTACATTAGGGCTTAATTAATTTTCACATTATCTTAAGTGCTTTGCAAATATACATTATATGAATAATCCAGTAGTAAAAGCGGGCGAAGCCGCAAGAGGGTCGCTAGTATTAGATATAAATTATATTCATACAATACTTATATCCCTATAATAGGGAGTCTATTAATTAGACACTCCGTTCCCATGAAGACATTTAGATTTCCCACTTTCCGATTAGGAGGCATTGCTTGTCGTTTGCCTCGTTTCCAGAGCGAAAAAATAAAAATATTGAATGTTTTATTTCCCCCACTGAGAATCGAACCTACAACCTACGAGTTTAGAATCACATCCTTGTGCCACTGGGCCAAAACGACCTCAACTAAATATAATTTATAGCCTAAGATATCGATATTCTCGTATCACTTGTCAATAAAAATACTTTTTATTTTTATTTTATTTTACTGTTTTATTTATATACGAAATGAAGTGCTATAGCCAGTTTACAACATTATAAATAAATAATTAAATTATAAATAAAATTAAATTCTTTTAATTTACAACTTTTACATAAATATATAAAAGTACTGATTGCAGGTGTTTGCTCATAAATCAGAATGGACAGTGCACTCTTAATACTCATTAAGTATTCAGAACGCAGCGCTTATAAGGTTTCACCTCTCTAAGCGAGTCTTAGACTATTTTCCTTTCTAACAAATAGTGCAATAGACAGAAATGTATAACAGTGTAATGAAACTGTTTATATAAAAGTATTTTTTTTGGTAGTGTCGGCACAATGAAATATTGGGCCTTGTCATTTAACAACAGAGGAGTGTTTCTTTCACCTTAAAATATATTTTTCATTTGGCATAGTAATGTCACTTGGTTTTCCTTGCAAACCCTTCGAAACATTAACACTTTGTTCTAAACATTTACACAGTATAGAGAGTTGCACAAACAATTTACGATTTATTTAAATAAAAAAAATCTGCTTCACGCTGTATTCCGCACACAGCATGGTAGGCAAACTAGTGTTAAGACATCTCCGTTCCCCATTTTCCGCCGAATTCTCGAAGCATTGTTGAGTGGCAGAGCTCAACGCCGCGCTTTGACTCGAGACCAGAGCGAAGAAATGAAAATATACATAACAATATATCTTATACATAACAAGTTTCTATAGTTATTTTAATAATGATGAGCTTCATATTTACTGCGTCCTCATCCATTGGAACGTGTTTTTTATATCTTTATTGACAATCCTTTATAAAAAAAATATGTCATTTTCCGTAAGCGAAATGAAAAGGAACTACGTAATATATTGTGGAAGTACAGTTGATTACAAAATTCTTAAAAAAAATATTTACTTAAATAATGGTACACTAGTAGTTACACTAAATTATGACAAATTAATTTTATATATTTAACATATTATAAGCCATAGATATAGTGTTTTTTTTTTCTAAAACCGTAATTATTATACTTCTTATCTTCTTTCTTTTTAAATTACATAAGCACTTTTATAAGAAAATACACATTTAAAACAAAATGAACCTTCGAAATGATATCCATATTATAAATGGATGTTTAAAAATACAACTTTTCACATCGGTTGTCCATCAGAGAACCGGTCGTTCCGCAGCGAGACGACCTTGCGCGAACACGAATTACATCACGTTGACATGCGCAGGCGCAACGGTACGTTCTACGTTATACTTTCTTGCGTATAACTAACTACTATACGGATTATTATATAAATTAAATCTTTACTGTAGTACAGTTTTATTATTAATGTTAAGAAAAGCAAAAGAAATTCAGATACGTTTTTTGATTTTTTTTATCAATCAATTTTGCGGGATTCTTAACTTTTTTGACACTATCTCCATCTCTCCATCTCCGTTTTACCATTTTTAAAATGTTATATCACGCTTAAGAAAGTAATAAAAAATATATAAATCAATATTAATTTATATAAGAAAAAAAAATCACAATTAATAATTTGTTACATGATAAATACAATACGCCGTGACTTTGCTCTTTGTTACATAAAGGAAAATATATTAATGTTGATATTTACCGTATTTCATAGACGGTAAATCAGGTTTAAGTTTTTACTTTCAATAATACTCCTGTTGTACTAATTTTAATTATATAGTGAGTATGTAAATAATAAATACTAAGTTGTATGTATGCAGGGTGATTGCTAAGTTTTAAGCCACGGATTTAACACGGCGTTAGCGGGGTTGGGTCTGTGAGACCCGGTCTATTTTATTTTGCATAAATTTCAGTTCTTATACAGCATTGGCTGTTGAGTCGTTTTATCTGTCACAGGTAACTCTAGGCATTTATACGAGCACAAAGTTAAAAAGCTCATAAACCTGAGCCTACCTCATTTTATTATTTTCCGTGATTTTATGTTTTTAACATATATTTCTTGGTTGCTATGGTTACTGTCGAATCTGATGATGATTATATTCCGCAACCTTGCTATTGGATTCTATATTGATTTTGCCATTTAGAGTTAAAATTCTAAAAATTTATTTCCCTACAAAAAAATGCCATTGTTTTTAACTTTACGCTTCACGATTTTTTTTTAACTTCACGCTGCATCCTGCACGTAACAGGGTAGGCAAAGGGAACCTGGGAACCTAGCGTTAAAACACTTCTGTTCACGATTTTATGTTAAAATAAAAAATAAACACAAAGCTTATTTGGCTTTATGACGTAAGTATGAAATGCCAACCGTCATGATCTATCCTAGAAATAACTCACATAGACTACACTGCCTGAAATTGTCACGAATCACGATTATTTACGTCTCCTTACATAATATAAATATATAAGAATATATGAACAATTTATATTTAAAATATTGTGTACAAACTGTAAAAAATAATTCTTTAGTAATTATTTTTCGATACATTCAACGTAGGTATTAAATACATAAGAACAAGGCCTGCGCAGACGCAACTCTACCTCGCCCACTCGATGACATTGAATTTTTGAAGTGACATTATTAAGTAATAAATTTTATAATCACCAGTTTAATAATAAGGAAAGTGAATTCACATTTACAATAACAGTTATTGAATCGCGACAATTTTCCTTTATTATTATTCTGTTTAGTAATATGCATAAATTTGTATTTAGATATTTGTATATATTTTTGAATGGTTTATTGAAACAAAGAAAAACAAATATATGTGAAAGACAATGGAATTTGAGAAACAATCGCATTCAAAAATAGAGGGCCTTAGTATACTGCATATATAGCGTGTATACTGCATTGTCATATTTATTTTTGGTATTAATTAGTCACTGTATTTATGTCGAACTATATCATTAATTTTAAGATACAAAGAAATTGTAGTCAGTCAGTCAATCATTTAGATGTAATTAACATATTTAACGATAATCGCGCTATCTCTTCTCAGAACCGTCACATTTTTTTAGCAGAGTAAGCAGAGGGACTCGTAGAACCTTGCATCAGGACACTCCGTTCTCATTAAAACATTTCCGTCCATCACTTTTCCCCAAATTTTGGAATCATTGCTTGTTAAATAGCGGAACTTAACGCCGTGCTTTGCCTCGTTACCAAATGAAAATATTAAATATTTCATTGCCTCGAGTGGCAATCGAACCGACAACCTGTCGCGCTTACAGACGCACGCCTGAACTGCTGCACCGAGACTGGCCTTTAGATATCTTCAATATTTGTAAACACTAAAAATATGCACATATATAAGATTTCTTCTTTTTTCTCATTTCCATTTTATAAAATTGAGTAAAAACTAGTTGTTTAGAACATTGTGGCAACGGAAGGAGTCTCTCTCGGTTCGCTGACGTCCTTAGTTTTTATTCGACTATTGTCTGTTGATTAATGATGATTCGTAATTTTACATTAATTTAAATCTCATTTGTAACTGAAACAGACGCTATTGTATGGCCGTTGGGAAGCGACTGAATTAATTCTTTGAAAAAGAGCGGCCAAATTTTGGCTATACCTACCCAAACTTTAAATTTGTTTATTTTTTCAAATATAGACAAATATAGAAAAAATAAACAAATAAAAACTAGATCATCGAGATTGTACTGCAGGGTTAGTGCTTTTTAAGACCATCTGAGTAAGGTAAATATTTTTAGTATATTAACTTATTTCTTTTTTTTATATCTCATTAAAAGAAATTGAGTGAAATTGAGAGAGATCTTTTGACAGCATTCGAGAGGTCTTCCTATACTCTTAGAATTCGAACATATGCCACATTTCAGATCCCTACATTGATGCTAGAGTCGGTTGTGCGTTTACCGTCAGTCACTTAGTACCTATAAAACGGAAAAGTCCTACCTTCTAATATTATATATATAAAAACTGTCACAATTATAGAGTTTTAAATAGTGTCTTACAATGTCACAAAACACTTCACTTCTGGCCAAAAGAAGGCTTTCAATTAGTCGTACTGTGGGAAACATCCTATCTGTGGGAAACATAATGGGAATCGAAATTAGGACAATGATATGATAACAACAATTGTGCCTATAGCTTGTTTGCTTATTACTATAATCAATTCCACTTGTCTTGGACTGTATAAAAAATCAATGAAACTACGGCGCTGCAGCGAACACTGCGCCTAAAGTTGTATGCATATAAATTTTTCGTTTTTATTGGTCCATCCAAATATGATATTTTAAAATTGAAATTCATTTGTGTATTAAAATAAGTAAGACATGGAGTTTTACTTGCTATTTATAATAGTTAATAATAAGATAATTTTAATACTTAGTTACTTATTATAACAGGTAGATTTCGCCTTAAGATACAAAAAAGGCAATACGGCGGTTTTACGTGAAAACGAACACCTGCAATATATTAGTAAATTTAATACAATTGGTCTGCAAAATGTCCAATTTAATTATAAAAAAAAAATAGTATTAAACAATTAATTATATATTTTTCATATAATTGGAACAACTCGCACACCTGTCACTCCTATCAGACCTCATATTAGATAGAGACTTTAAAATAATGCTTCTTTCTTCTGTATTTGAAGTCACGACCTTAGATTTAGGAATCAGTGCACTATAATGCAAATTAAGCTTAAAATAAAGTTGACGTCAAAGTTTTATCTCTGCCTTCTATGCATGTTGTATATCAACAAAGTGTTTTGAGTCGGCGCCCTTTATGAAATGCATATGTATAGAATGCATGTACATGCATTCATTTGACTCTTAGATAAAAACGAGAATAAATTATTAACGGATAGGCATTCCTTTGTTATTAAATACAATTGAATTTGAAGTTTTGAGATGATATCTAACTTGATTATTGTTTGGGTTATTTTAATTAATTATAAAACTACATGTCATGAATTGTTCGTGTAGACTAGACAATGCGAACCTAACGATTATTTCACTCTGTTTCTTATTATTTTTATAATTTTATAATATAAAAAAATCCCACGAAAGAATCATAAAGACAAAAAAAAATAAAGTCCAATTTATAGAATAGCAATTAACAGTTATTATTTTTAATCCAATATTTTCCAAAACTTTTTGGATTGTTAACTTTAACAGGCTAGTTAGATGTTGGGTAGTGTTAAGACACTCCATTCCCTAAGCACCGCCAATTTTCTAGTCACTTTGTGTTATGTTTACAGTTCGATTTTCTGTATTCTATACCTATATACCTTCTATACTAGGAATGTTGAAATTCCTAGTATAGAAGGTATAAGAATAGGAAGGCATTTGTATACCGAATTATTTTGTATAATTCAGCCATAAATATCTATAACAAATAAATAATATCAATAAATTTCAAAGCTAGCTATAATAAATTCGATTATAAATAGCGTAATAAGTATCTAATTGCATTAATAAATAAGTCCCCAGCAACAATAGTTCCCCATTTAGTTCGATTACCCTATTACTGGTTTATGTTGTTCGTCACTAGAGCGACTATGACGATATAAATCTTCATTACGCTAACAGTTTCGACCACGCTCGCATTCCTGCCTTTTATATTGTATTTTGAAAAGTCGAATATTATGTATTTTTAAATTTGAAACAAAAATATTTTTTTATATATTACTATTAAAAATATATATAAATCAACTTTAGGCTGTATCTTGTAAATAGCAGAGTAGGTAGAGGAAACTCAATGTTAAGACACTTCGTGTTAAGCGGCGGAACTTAACGCGGTGCTTTTGCCTTGGTGCCATAGCAAAGAAATGAAAATATAATTCATTCCACCGAGTAAAGATCGAACCAACAACCGTCGCATTATAGTCACACCCCTGTGCTCCTGCGACACCACAAGCCCTACTAATATTTTTATAATTTTATTGGCTCTTTTGTAATTATTTTCAAAGTATAATTTTTAGCTATTAAAAAAGGATTCTGTATGCTCATTAAAATATTTTTTTTTAATATCAGAATAAAAACACAACAACAACAATACAAATAAATATAGGAACATAGAAATATTTTCAACTTCAAATACCATCATATTGTGAGATTTGGACGCAACGCATACCTAACTGACCCAACGTACTGTTCCGTACATAATAATTGTGGTTTCAATTCAAATACCAGTAGAGTAAGATGAAAACATTGAAGATTTAATGAAATTAATTTTTCTGTATACCTTTATTTAAAATATAAAATAATAATAAATTGACTATTAAATAAATTAAATATCTCAAAATAGTCTACAGTGTCAAAAAAAAGGTTATTAAAATGCCCTTAGTGTATTTTTTTAAAATATTATATATCAGAAGCGAGCAAGAACTACACTGCTCAGCTTACACTCTAGCTTCTTCACTTCCTTTATTCCAGTCCTTTCAATTCCCGTAAGTAGATCACCATGTATTACCCAGCTTTATAGGGGCATAGTTTATTACTTTATGGCGTCGTATATAGGTATGATTTATTTTATATAATAAGAATATTCTTGCTGTAGATATAATATTTTTAATAGAATAACTTAGTGAAGTGAAAAGAAATTAAAAACATATTTGCAATAACAAGTATATATAAAGAGATGTACTTAATAATGAATAATTGACAAGCATATTATGTGAAATCCTAGCTTAACTTTATTAATTATATTTTAATAATAAAGTACTTAAATAAATAAAGGAACCTTAAATAGAGGAACTTATGTTAGAGTTCGATCTAATTGACTAAAATACAGCCAATGCTCTATCAATTCCATATTTCAGTCTCGTTCTTTGTAGTGAATTGACGATACATTTTACTACCTACCCTATAAAATACCTTTTTTATATCCATAAATTTAAAGAAGCTATTTGAAGAAAACCATGGCGCAGGGGCATAAACTTTAAATTCGATAGATTGTGGGTTCGATCCTTACTTGACGAAATGGAAATATTTAATATTTTCATTTCTTAGCTCTGGTGGTAAACGGAGTGTCTAAACACTAGGCTCTCGCTGCCTAACCTACTGTGCGCTCGATACAGCGTGAAGCTGACAAAAAATTAAAGAGCCGTAAAAAAATAAATAATAAAAAACTCATACATTCGTTTTTATCTCGAGTACACCGTATACCTCTTTCATATATTATTAAATTAAATTGAAATACTTTATAGCACAGAATATAAATTCCATTGAGTTAAATACCTTAACTTTTCATTTTCATTTCAATGTTTATAATAGGTTTTTATTATGTCTGAAAAAGAACTTAATTTTACTTTTACATTTCTAGTTGTTTTATTATTACTTTTTACTTTGTATTTGCGAACAACCAACCGCAATTTCGAATTCCGGAGGCATTGCGTGTTGAGTGGCAGAACTCAACGCCGCGCTTTGCCTCGACACCAGAGCGAAAAAATAGAAATATAAATTTGAATAAACATTTCATCTCCTCGAGTGGGAATCGAACCCACAACCAGTAGGTTTTACAGTCACACTTTGCACCACGTCTGTAATAGTATAATCTGTATTTGTCACGTGTATAAGTATAAATAAATTGAATTTAATAAGAGTAATTTACCGCCCACTCAAATTACAATAGCACGTTAGGTTATTGTGAAAATCGATCTCTCTTAAGCCCCTACAAGGTTGTAGGTTTCTAAACGAGATACAAGGTAAAATATAAATCCCTTTTTAACTTTATTTCTAACTTTTTCGTTCAATCTCGTTCAAATCTACTAGAATATTTATGACTTTTAGATAGTATACCTACATCGCAGTAGCCTTATAGAGGCGACTGTTGTACAATATATCACTATTTATGAAATTACATATCAATCTTGGGGGTTAGGGTTGGTGGGTTTTTTAAGCTTTCCGCTGATAGGAGAGTAGGCAGAGAGAACATAAGAACCTATTGTTCCCACTGGGCTCCCATGTTTTCTCTCCGAAAACTCCATATCCACTTCCCGTCAAATTCTTGAGGTATTGCATGTTGAGTCCATCACTCAATTATTATAGCAGTTTATTGATAATATCTTGTACAATTGTTAATACCTTCTTTAGGATTATAGTAAAATATAATAATATATAGAAGAGAAGGAGAAGAAGTATATTTTAGGTTAACTTAATTTTAATATTAAGTACTTTAATCATAATAATATGATGACATAAACATTTACATACATTTATGTATATTCTAAGAGTATATTTACTTAGAATGAGGAAAAGTCTTGGACATTATTAAGCGTTGATAGCCAACATAAGCAACTTAGTGGCGTGTGTTGACATAGTGTCATATATGTCAACATTTATATAGTATGTTATATATTTAATACAATTTGCTCATTAATTTCGCCTTCTGTGTTTTATAACTAGCTTGTATGAGTTATTGGCTGACTGACTGAATGGGATTTTAACTTACAACCCTCGATTATAGTCAAAAATATCTATGTCAATGTTTTCTTAGATATCTTTTCAAAATGTTTATATCAAAATATCTGGGTCGTATTATATATTTTTTCAATCTCACGCAGTATCCCGCACTTAGCAGAGTAGGCAGAAGGAACCTAATGTTAAATCTCCGTTTCCTATTTTCCGTCGCATTCTGTAGGTGTACGTATTGAGTAGCGTAATTCAACTCCGCGCTTTGCATTGCTATTGCTACAACCAGACTAAAAAAATGGAAATATTAAATATTATTTCCTCGAGTGGGAATTGAACTCACAACCAGTCGCATTTTGAGCCTCAGCGCCACGACTGGCCTCAATTAATGTGCAGTTAAGTTATAAGAATAAAAATAATATGTTCGACATTATATATTTTATAGTATATTAAAATGCGAAATTTCCTTTTTAAATCAGCCATAAGAACCATTCGCTTACCCACTTGTAGCGGCTAGAGGCACTTTAAGCCTACGATAGATCCATAATAACCAAGTGAAACGTTACACTGGAATGTCTAAATGTTTCTATGACACAGTTTTAACGTCAAGTATTATTATTTACTTGTTATATGCTTTGTATTTCAATGATAGATGCACGCATTGACGTACACTTTGAGCATGTACAATCAGACAGACTAACTGAGTCATTCCTTTGAAAATCGGGGATTCTTGTTTGTATATATTATATACTAGCAAGCCCGTGCGGGGCTACGCCCGCTTGAAATAGAAATATTTATATTGAAATTGAAAACTAAAGATTCAGTCGATTCAGTAAAACAGTTGTATAAAATAACTGTTACGACAATTAGCTAATTTGTCGAACTAAGTACTTTAAATTGACATAACTTTTTTATTTATGAACCGATTATAATAAAATAAATCATGTATGTTATCGGAAGCTTTTCAGAATCCAATAGTGAAAACCGCATCTAAATCGGTTAAGCCGCTTCTGAGATTAGCGATAACAAACGCACAGATAAACGGACAAAAATTTTAAAAATCATTGTTTTGGGTTAGAACCCAATACGTAATAAAGGTTAATAATTACGTTAATAAAGGTTCCCAATAACATTTTTTTTAAATATCTTCCAAGCACAGACACCGACCCTCTAACGATTTTATTATAAGTATAGATATAGATAAGCTCTATACATTTTAAACTCTACTTAAATCCATATTTTCTACGAATAAACGCTATTTCCCAAATGGGTAGGGGAAATCCAGACACATTTCTTTTGTTTTCAGTTTCCACCATTCCCTATACATTACTTAATTAAAGCCGTTATAATTTTTATGTCATTAGTGAAAAAATATTTTCATTCATTGAGTTCTATTAATTAGGTATGCTTTTTCTTTTTTACTTTGAAACCCAGGAGCATAAGTTTTACTTAAATATTTTTATTTATTGACTTTTCTATTGAAAAGGAGCGATTATTTTCATTATACGATAGTGTGATGGAGGGATGGTTCGATTTCCTCTAACGGAAAACAATTAATATGACCTTTTTCACTGTGGTAACACAGCGTTAAGTTCCGCCATACAACACGCAATATATCGAAAATAGTGTGGAGTAAGTGGAATGGATGTCTTAAACGTATAATTCCTCGCCTAACCCGCTGTATGTGTAATGCAGCAATTTAATGCAACAATTTAGGTACATACATTAGCTAAATATCAGATTTCAAATATCAGGTTAACATTATAATCGGATTCAGTCTACAATCATCACGTTAATGCCAACTAAATGTTAAATATACCTTAACTGCAACTATTTTTGTAAAATCTGATATAAACTAACTCTGATATAGCAATGACTGTGGGTTCTAATTCGAAATTCCTATTATAAGGAAATATCTATTTTACGTTTCTATTTTATTTAGGCGAAGTGGGGTCTAGAGTTGTGACTATTGACCTTTTTCTGATCAAAAATGAACTGGTCAAATGCGAGTCGGACTAGCATACCGAGGGTTCCGTACTTATTTCAGGTTTTCATGTCAATATGAAGTCAATATGAATTATTAGTATGAAATGTCTATTAATTTTCACTTTTTAGATTTTTCCCTTTATTTGTTGGTACTGCAAATTCTTGCTTCTAGTCCAGTGGAAGAACTCTTTAGGTTTTCGTTATGCGGCGAACTTCAAACACAATGCATCGATAACGATGCATAGACGCTCGTATCTTTTATTTTTGTTGACTTAGAAATTTGATTTTCTTCTATGCTCCTAGAAACCATAGACCGATTGATTCATCCACTCGAACTCGAGATAAATGCTCTTAACAGACGGACAGACGGACAATAAAGTAATTCTATAATAGTTCCGTTTTTCCCTCTGATGTACGGAACCCTAAAAATTGTGAAAGGACCATAAATAATGATGTATCCACCACTAATATATTATAACAATATGCATTTACTGCCTACGATATCCCTAAACTAGCATGCCATCAAAGATCGGCAAGGCAAGGTAAGACGGAGGCGGGCGGTGTAGCGCGGCGTGGGCGCGAGGCCGCTTGCACAATGGAATGCAATCGGTGGAAAAATAGAAATTCTAAAGATTTTGTAAGGCAATAAGTATGATATTAATTTTAAGATTGTCACTATAAGATAATAAAACTTACAAAATTATTTTTTTGTTATTACAAATGATCGCTGATGAAGCAGCGAGGTCATGTGACTGTTGACTGTAAATGCGACAGGTTGTGGGTTCAATTCCCACTCGAGGGACTGAAGTTAATATTTTGATTTCTTCACTCTGGTAACGAGGCAAAGCTCGTCGTTGCATACACACGCAATGCTTCCAGAATTCGGCGGAACGTGGGTTACGGAAGTGTCTTAACACAGGTTTCTTCCCAGATTTTCTCTGCCTACCCTGCTATATGCGGTATACAGCGTGAATTAAAAAACAAAAAAATAGGCATAGACAGTGTCAATTTATTAACGAACTACACTAACTACATATAATTCAACTTATTTTTTCTAATTAATTTACTAAACAAATGAATAAAAAAAAATTCAAAACCTAATATCACAAATGCTAAGCTTAAACTTATTATTAATTTATGAAAAGAGGTCGTAAATCCCGTGAGTATTATAATAACTAAGTCACTGTAAGTTATAAATATCTAGAATAAAATATTACTGTTTTAGCGAAATCTCTTTAAGTAACGAGTTTTACTTTTCATTTATAAACAAAGGCAATCATTTCAAAAAGAAACTACTCAGCTTATTACTTACATGGTTGCCTTAAGTGTTTGTTTCATGAATATTAGATAGCTACATGCAAAATAAGTATGCATAATAAAATAATATTTTTTATTTCCGGTACATTACGCCTTCTACCAATTTTATTGTGCGCATCTTTTTTAAAACAAATATTATTTACAGAATTTTTATATATAAAAATAAAATATAATACATTTAAGAGACTTTTACTTTTAAGAATATGAAAATAAAATTGCTTTAGTATTATAGTTTTAAATAAAATAAAATTCTATTTTTCAAATTAGTCGCTAGAAAAGTGAACATAAAATTTTTTTTATATAATAAATATTTAATTGTGCTTCTTTAACTAAAATTTGAATTCACAACCACCACAATACAAACTGCACCGTTACTATCTTTTTAGCTTACTCCGCACATAACAGGATAGGCAGAGGGGACCTGGGAACCTAGTGCTAAGACACTTCCACTCCCTATTCTCCAACGAATTCTAGAGGTATTGCGTGTCGACTTGCGGAACCCAAAGCCGCACCGTCATGACACAAATAAAAAAAAACAAAATAATAAACTTTCGTATACACAAAAAACGTATTATTAAAAGCTCTTCCACAATAAAGAAATCACTTCCACAGACATTGTACGTCATCGAATCGTTTAAACTTTTAAAATCCCCCAAAGCACGTTGTATTTCAGAGCGCACACTCTAATGCCCTTGACTGAACTTGAATATAAAGGCGCATTGTGAATCAAATGCAACAATACGATTATTCGCATTGTTACATTGATATTTATGAGCTCGGTCCTCAATTTCAGGTCTCTCCATGTTCAGACCAGAACACGAATTATTCAGCCACTCCTTTATATGGAGTTATGTTCTTAATTGTTTCTACAATGACGAATTTATGTCTAAAAGCTGGATAATTTTGGGTCTAAAAGATGTATTCAATTTGTTATACATATGGCAGATATTAATAACGCCTACTGATTACTTCTACATCGGTTACACATAACCATAACCATTAACCATATACATAACCATTTTAAGTGGTTTCATTTTGATATTATATGTGAAAATTTATTGTTAAAATGTAACATTAAATTATTTTTTTAATTTTCGGTAAGATAAATAATAAAGGAATATTTTTAGTAAATATTTTCATAAGAAGCACTCTAATGCGCAACTACCTTAAGAACATTAAGATTAAAAATCCAGATATTCCCTGTAGTCTTATAATAAATATTGCAAGTATCTTTCCCAGTATTCTTTTACTAATAAGCAATAACCATACTTGGAAGAAAACTCGCAGCAACTCTACTCGTAGGAGAAGAAATAAAAAGCAATTTCTGAAATGGGCTTATAGTTAAAATTTTACAACATTGTACCTACAACATTTATTTCCGTAGCTAAACGCCCGCATTCTAGAACACGCCGACAGTTTAGCAATAAATAGTGAGGTGCCTCACAGTACAGATAACAGTGCAACACGAAACAGTAGATAATATAATAGTGTTGTGTTTATGTGGGCGGTCTGTTGACGCGCCTCGATTATAAATGATAAGATAAATCGATTTATTGATACTCTAATTATGATATAATAATTGTTATTAGTTGCTCTTTATAAAGGCCGTCGTATCAATATAAAAGAAATACTAGCGCGGCTTCGCCCGCTTAAGCTTATTTTTTAATTATAGCCAAATTTTATTTTTTTATATAAGTTGCAGCTGTATTGGACATATTATTGTAAAGTGTATTGTTTCAGCTAGATCTATTCATAAGTTTTTGCGTGAAAGTAGAAAAAGCTTCGTATTAGAAATATAATATTTTTTCCTGCAAGAGCTATCGAAACTTTTTATATTTTGTTAATTAATACAATACAAGCATTTCAAAATCGTAGAATCTAAAGAAATTTATAAAATCAAACTCAGTTAATTGAAAAGAAAAAAAATATCCAATGTGCGAATTGAAAGTATATGTATCTATGTATAATATATAAAACTTTATATAATACTTGATTAAATATAGGGTTAAATTTTGTAGAAAAGGGTAGTGACAAATCAATCTAGGCTCCGTACAAAATTTATTACATTCACCAATAACCGGCGGTGGACCGTTTCATGAATATGATATTTATTTTAGCGTCGTCGCTTCTCGATAGAATTATCTAAAAGTACAAAATCGATATTATTAATATAAAAAATGGTTATCTACAGAAGAATATTATTAATATTTACATCTATACATCTCTATCGTTTGTTACCCTTCACACTGTATCCTACATGTAGCAAGGTACCCAGAGGGAACCTAGGTTTAAAACACTTCATTCTCCACTTTCCACAGAATTCTCAAGACATTACTTGTTGAATAGAGGAGATCAACCGCGCGTTTTGTCTTATTACCCGAGCGATGCAAGAAAATATTAAATTAAATAATTCATTTGTAAGTGGGAATCGACCCTACAACCCTCGCGTCAAAGTCTACTTACAATTGATAAATGTAATACAAATACAATTACATAACTTAAGCAGAAATACCTGTTCTCAAAATGAATATGTATTCCGATACGGCAACGCGATACACCAAAGTGCTAGAGTGTCAGATGGTCGGTCAATTATCCATAAAGCCCACGCCGGCGCGGGCGCACGCTCATTCATGCGTGCACACGTTTTCCTGCGTTTTTATACGTAGATTTCGTTAATAATTCGTGTGATTAGTGAGATCGACGGTTGTTGGTTCGATGCCCAGTCGCCGCAAAGTTAATAATTACGTTTCTTTGCTTTGGTATCAAGGCAAGGTTGAATACCGCCACTCAAGACACAATATTTCCAGATTTCGACGATAAATGGGGAACGGAAGTGTCCATAGGAAACCGAGTATTAACACTAGGTTCCCAGGTTCCCGCTGTCTATTCTGATATGTGCAGGATACAGCTAAAAGCTAAAAAAATAAACGCGTATGTTTCATTTATTACTTTTACCAAAGTTTCAGAGGTGAATTACGTAAAGGTAACCTTTATTTGAACTTTGTACGCCTTAAAGCGTGTATTCTTAATTCAATTGGAGGTAATATTATAATACTTGACGTTAATATTCAATTAATTCACAAAAGGTGCCTTAATTATGCATAGTATCCAAGTTTCACTTTTTTCTACTTGCCACCGAATCCTGACGGCATTGCATGTTGAATGGTGGAACTCAACGCCGTGTTTTACCTCGACACCAGAGCGAAGTTCGAGTGGAAATCGAAACCAAAGCCAGTCGCGCCTACAGTCACACTTTGTGCCACTGCGCCACGACTGACTTCCACTTTATATGAAAGTAAAATATAACATATGCAACATATGTAAGTTAAACGTAAATAAATTGCTTCACGGTCGTTAACGATCTCTTGGACGCTGAAGTATCATTCGTGGAAGATGTATTTCTGTGACAGCAAAACTAAAATGAACAAATAGGTATATTTTTTTATAATCATACTAATATTATAAATGTAAGTTTGTTTGTTACGATTTCACGCTAAAATTACTTAATCGATTATCATGTAACTTTGTACAGATCTAAGAGATATTAGAAAGGACTTAGGTTTTTTTATTAAAAAAAAATCTTAACCTTTGTCTATTAAAAGCAGCGGAGCAGTGTTGTGCAAAGTTGCGAAAGGATCGTTAGTAATTAATAAATTAATATTATGATTAATTTTATACCACTATAAAATTGTTAAAAATTGATTAAATTGTAGTATGACCAATATTGACGACCCCCTGCCAGATGGGTCGACGACATAAAGAGGCTGGCGGGAAGCGGATGGGTCCGAAAAGCTGAGGATCGAGTGTGGTGGCGAGAATTGGGGATGTCCAACAGTGGACAAAAGATGGCTGTTGATGATGATGATGATGCCCAATATGGCACCGCCCTACAGTTCAGTCTGATTTCGAATTAGTCATTGGAACGCCACTGAGTTTGATCTTCAAGTATTCTTCGTCAACCGTAACCATTTATGAATTACGTATATTTAAAAAATAAAATATCTAAAAATTAAATCCCATTCGTAATTATACAATTAAAATACTTTAATATTAAAATTCTACAAATTAAATAACTTAGATATTAATAAATCAATCAAAACGACGTACTATTTACAATAAAAGTCACAACTATGTCACGAAATCGTAAAAACAATGCTATAAAATGATATCAGTGAAGTTTAGCCATGGGACTTACATTAAAGACCTTGTTCGTGTAATGTCGATTACGGTCAGCGACTTGAGAGGCTTAAATATGGTAACCCACGTACGAAGTACGAGGTATTGTCAAAAGTTACAATTGGGTCCTTTTGTTTCCGCCATATAAATTTATAGGTAAACGGTAGGTAAGTATATATAAAGGCAAATAATTTCATTCATTAAAGTAGTTACAAGCTTCATTTTTTGACTTTTTTCAATCAATTATTTATTTTGTATTTTGTATTTCAGTACTTATTAGTTATACTTATATAAGAAATCCAATACCTACATACTAAGAAATAAGATTTTTTACTTAAATTTTAAATAAGTAAATACTTTACGTACAAAGAAAGCATTATGCAGACAGAACTTTGAACTCTGTAAAATTCGACCATTCCATTGTTTTCGTAAATGACCGAGATCGCACGCTCACACACTTAAGGAAAGTGTTTGAGACGAGTGAATGAACGTACGAACGAGGAACGAAGCTGGAGCTGGAGGTGCAGGTGTAGGTGTATAATAGGTGTCTAAGGTTTTATTGTTCTTTGTCTCACCTAAGTGCACATTGTTCTGTAAATGTAGATCGCGTGAGATATGCACAAATTGCGTGTGACACAAGTTTTTTGTAAGAATTAGATTATCATTTGTATCTCGATCAGAATCTCGTCTACATACAGGTGGTACAGAGGAAATGGTGGGAAAAACGATGTCGAGTTTCTTTTTGCTTATATTTACCTATAGGTAACCTAAGAACTATATTACAGCTCGTTTCTTAATATTCAGATTTATTATTCATCAGCTTCACCTGCAGGCAGCAGGGTATGCAGAGGGAACCTAGTTTAAGACAGTCCGTTTTCGAGGCATTTAGTCCATTTCCTCTAGTGGGAATCGAGCCCACAATCGTCGCGTTACAGTAACACCTATGTGCCCCTGCATCACGACGGGCTATTTTTAAATATAAAGCATAAATTTAAAAAAAACTAAAGTATTGTAGGTAAATAAGTAGACTTTTACTCTAATAAATAGGTCTGTTCATATGATATAATCATCGCTATGATTTTACTTCACTTTTGCGTAAACGTTACAAATTTAACTAATTTATGATAATGTATGCTTATATTGCTTACTTGTAATAGTTGCGTCAGTTTCACGCCTCCTAGAAATAACTCTGTAATTGAAGAAGAATTGTGAAAATTCGTTGAATTCTATAATCAGGATTAAGGAAAATACTAGTAGTACCTAATGAAATGAATGAATTTTTTCTTCTCATTGTTACCTAAGACTTGTTATAGCAATTTTATTATATGTCAGTTGTAATTTTTTAATTTGTCATAGATACGGCTTTTATACTGTTAAAATATAAATGAATATTGCAGAACAATCTTAAAATATACGATAATGAAACGACAAAAATCTAAATATAAACAAAGTTAACAATTTACATTTAATATCTTTTAGAGATATGACAAGCCGTTCATTATACTCGTATTTCTCATTGAGTGTGAAGGACTAAACCGATATTGATAAGAATATGACGCACGGCTCAATGATAAATGTTCTCGGAACGCGGGTCAGGTTGTTTGGTCAGGTGAAATTATTACAATTTATAAAAGAAAATAATAAATTATATATAACTAATATATATATATACTTTTGTTCCTAATACTATTATATATAGTTTGTCATTATAAAATAATAAACCAAAAACAATAAAATATCTAAAATGGAAGTAAATATTTGTACAACACACCCACTTTTGAATATGGACAATTCAGATAACATAATCGATATTCAACTCCAGCACTTATCGCAAATAGCAGTATAAGCATAGCATCAAGACCGCCTAGTTCCTCCCGATTTCGAAACATTGACCGGCGGAACTCAACACCGCGTTTTAACTTAACGGTGAAAAAATAAATAGCTTAAAATAATCATTATTCTAAATAGATATCGAATCCAAATCTATCGCCTTTACAGACAAACAGTTTTCCATTTCGCACATTATAATATTAGACAACAATGTCACTCATTTTTCCTTATCTGATAATAATATTTTATTGTAAAAACCAATATTTCAAATTCAATGAGAATATTTGGCAAAACTGTAATAAAATTCTTTCCTTATTTTCCTTGTTTTATATAGAAATATAGAAAATATAATTTCAATAACAACATTATGTAAATTTACGTAGAAATAATTGATAGGTAAAGTATCTGATAGCACTTGTAAATACAAAATGGACGGTTAGGTTCACTGAAAACTGTGATCATTATAATTAAACAATTTTCTAGGGACGTAGCAAAGATATATTTATTTTAAAGAAATACTAGATTTTATTTCGATTTTCACTTTCATTTTTTGGTGGAAATTAAATATAATTATTTTTTTATTCGTATATAAGTGAAAAATTATAATATTAGTTACGTGAAAATTTAACTAAATTTTTATTTAAAATCCAATTTATAAACATTTTTCCCTTACGTTGTAAATTTTAATCCTATAGATTAATTAAATATTCAAGGATTGCCTGGCTATCACTAAGCGGAGCTTCTAAGGATTTTCTAGCTAAATGCTAATACAAGATTTGTTATTTAACGCCATAGTGAATAAATTTATTAAAGTTAAGTTAATTTTGTAGATGATATTGGTTCCTTATTTTATAAGTAGATTTATTCTAATTTCTTTTTACATAAATAAATGAAAGTGTATGTGAAATTTAATAAATCCTGATAAATTTAATAAAAAAAAGAAACATCTATATAATTTTATAATTACATAATATAATACACATGTATATAAAAAATACATATTTATTCCGTCTTAAAATTAGAAATGCACCAAAATCTCACGAAAATAAACATAATATTATGTACCATGAAGTTAGAAAAGCTTGATTTGAAAAGACAGAGAGTGTTAAAACACTAATTACCTTGAAGTGTGTAAAAATCTCACGTCATAGCGTGACACGGCACAAATTGAGTTACAACATGCTTATCTGTGAGAAAGTGAAAGTACTTTCGAGTAAGCTCCGGGCCATTTTCTTTTAGAATATACTTACTAAGAGATGTTATGAACGTATCGAACTTAAAATGTCATTTTGTAATTTAAAAATACAGATAAAAAATATCGAATGTAATTATTTTAATTGGATTAAAATTCTTGAATAAAACATGTATAAACATATTTGTAAAATTAATTGGTAGATAAATTTATATTTGTTTTTAGGTAGGATTAAATTTAATCTATGAAAAATATCCGTATGTCGCTGAGTACCAGAACCTAGTGTCACAAAATTCTGTTCTTCGTACTATGTTTTCTATTGCGGTGTAATAGAATCGAACCCACAACCACAAACCTACGTTTAGTCACAAATGCGTTCTTATTACAGCATTATGGATGAAATATATAAAATTGCTTTACGTATCTTGTAAACACAGGAAAAAAATATTATCAAAAAAATATATATTATCTGTAATTTTGTCCTTGCCCTCATTTTATACGTGTCACATCGTGTGAGATATCATCTGTGCTTAGATCTGTATCTGGGAAATAGTAAATAGAATAAGAAACTTTATACATTAAGTTATAACGAATGTTACGCGAACTTTGCTAATAAATATGACGCAACTTTTATTAAATAATTAACTATGGCACTTTGTTGAGCTCACTCGTATTACTCACTCAATTTTTCTTTAGTTAATTCTAATACATTATTTACATTTTTTCAATTGTTATATTTTGATGAAGAATAAATATTCAATTTTAAAATTATTATTAATAAAAAAATTAAAAATATAATTTAGATAGGATTGAAAATGGAAATGGATTTTTTAATCTAATAAGCCATGCTTCGTCGATACTGTTTAAGTAATAGACATCCTAGAGCTACGTCTCCCACCTTAGGTCTTCGTCATCAGACCAACTTCATACCATATTATTGTATTATGACCTAATGTATAGGACATTAAAAAAAGAAGCCTATTTTACGCGTTCATTACATTTATATTTACATTATTATTACCCGTGAAAAGCAAACGGGGTCGGTAGTCTTATATAAAAATATATATAGGTATATATTACATATATATACCATTTACCATTATTATAATATATTATATATAGTATTTTTCTAAATTACCTTTTACACTTTATAGTTGCTAGAACACTCATTACTACAAAAATGCTTATTTACAAATAAATACTAAGTTACGTCATAATATAAGGGTATTCTTATCGCATCAGTAAAGCCTTCTGTTAGTATCGCGTGGAACATGCCATCTACACATTGACCTTGAGTCTTAGGAAACAAACTAACTAGAAAATTAACTTTAGTTCTTAAACTATTGAAGTTTCATTGTCAAAATATGTTCTGTATAAAATATGTATTTGAAATAGAGCGAACTTGGAGGCTGCTAGACTAAATAGAGACAAAAAAACCGGTAAAATGTGAGTCGGCCACGCCCACCGAAGGTTCCCAAGGTTACCAATTTAGGGATCAACAGAAAGTACAACTTATAAAAGTTAGAAAATTTAGGTTTGCGGCAACGCGGCACTCATTTTGAGCGAATATAAGTTTGTGATATATATATTTTTTAAAGAAATATCCATAAATTTTCACTTTTCTTTTACATTTTCTTTTATTTGTATTGTAATTTCTTACTTTCGTTGCTTCATTTTCTTCTCGGCAAAAACAATAAACAATTCTTATATTTATCTTTTATTGTAGCTCCATTAAAATATAAATACAATGTAAACATATACAAAATGGCGCTTGAGATGCTAAGCTAAGATTCTATCATATATCAATTAAGTATTAACATACATATAAGGTAACCATTATAACGAGTGACTGTAATCTCGAGGACACCTAATGATTCGTTTGACTTCGCTCGCTTATTTGGCGTTGGGTTCAGTTTCGAATTTGCATGACATCAATGAGAATACATTACGAGAAATTGAGGTTTGCATTTTGCAAGCGCCTAAGAGACAATATTATCTTTATCGTTGACTTCTAAAAATAAAAATAAGTTTCTTATATTATTGTAACTTTTCGATTATCTTCTTGTTATTATTAATGATTATCTTTTTTTTTGTATCCTAACATATAAAATCTATTCCTAAGTGTTCGAAACTTTGCAGTTACAAAAATATATATTAGTAAACAATTTCATTTACTTAAGTTGATTAATAATCGCCAAAATCAAAGATCTTATTATAAAACTCAGAAGAGCAACCTACGAATATAATTATTACATCTTACTTTTAACTGTAATAATTTATTCCGATTCTTAAGAACTTTAAAATATAAATGTTTCATTTTCAGTTTTCCCTTAAGAAATTAAAGTGCTTTCAAGAAATGTATGCACTTCATTGAAGTAATAACGAGATGTTTAATATATTAGCTGCACTCGCTGTGCTCATTCCGCCTAACGAATTCTCGACCTCGCGCGTCCCATTTAAATTTGGTGAATGAGATAAAATAGCGCAATCTTAGAAAACTTTTCTTTCTTAAATAGTCTAAGATGGTTTAGAATAAATTTTATAAAATCATTAGAGGCCAATCGTGGGGCAAGGGGCACGAGACTATTAAAGCGACAGGTCGTAGGTTCTATTCCCACTCGACGAAATTAAATTTTTAATATTTTCAGTCCTTCGCTCTGGTGTCGAAATAAGGCGTGGTGGCGAGTTACCGAGTGGTGGAACTGTATGTGTAAATCAACTATTTATGTAATTAAATAAAAAATCTCACATTTATCAGAACATTAACAATATAAAGAAACTGAGAGAAATATATATATAATCGAATTAACAATACTAAATGGTTATGTTCCAATTACGTCTCGCGTGTGCCAAGATTACAATTACTGTTGCATGAAGCACTGCTTTCGTTCGCGTCATTGTTCGTCGCTTCCGCCCGATTTGCGAACGTTTCCTAGTGACCGCGTTAGCTTCCTTTGTTCACTAGGCCGGTGTATGTATACGAGTATGTATCGTGATAAATGCTCACGTAACACTTACCTTTGATCTATCTCTCTCTCTCTCTCTCTCTCTCTCTGTCTACTCTTATAAGTAATGTAATATACACCTTATTGCCAATTTTAGCGATTTTTCGATAGTTTCTTACTGCAAGGCAGACATGGAACCTAGTGTTAAGACAATACGTTTCAAACTCTGGAGGTTTTGCGTGTTAAGTAAAAGAACTCAATGCTGCCAGAGCGAATAAATGTATCAAATATTTCATTTCATCGAGTGGGAATTGAACCTACAACCTGTCGCGTTTCCAATCACATTTTTTGCCTCTGCGCCACCATTGGCGTATCCTCTCATCTTCTCAATATAAATGAATAATTCAAATATTTACGAATACAATCTTCATCAAGCAAAATGGATTATTAAATAACTTTTTAAATGGAGTCAATATAGAATAAAGAAAAATGAAATTTCGAGATGAAACTTCGTATTTACGTTTCGAGCCGCATTGCAGCAGCGGATTGAGCCATATTTTACATTCTGCCTCAGTACCTGCTAGTGAAAATGTCGGTTCTAAAACTATACAAATAAAACAATTATGCCTTATTCTATACAAGAAATAGAAACTTCCATGTTAAATAAAGATAGATAGATAAAGAAAACAACGTATATAATAATACTAACAACCCTAGCAACCGTCAAACAAACATGTCAGGAAAAATTTTCACTATTGATATAAATTAATAAATCATTTAGAAAAAGTACAAAACCATAAGAAAATGGAAAAATCAATACAAAAATATGATCTGGATTACTAGAATTAAAACAAATATTGGCAAAAGATGGCACAAGAGTAAAAAATAGTGACGGATGCCAGGAGGACAAGTGCACTCCCAACACCACGGGCGGAGATGTTGCCCTTCGAATCCGCAACCGCCGTCGTCAGAAGACGACTATCGCACTGCGGCTTCGACTGCGGGTTCGGAGGAAGGAATATCAGAGTCGGAAGGGCCGGCTTTAAGACCACGCCGGCGCGCCGACATCCCACCAGCGGAGGGTTTGGAGCCAGGAGCGTCGAGGATGCTCAACAAGGCTCCCGCTACCGGTGGTAAAGTGCCTCGCATGAGATGGTCTCAACAGCTGAATGAGAGTGTCATGCGTGCGTACTATAGGGCAACAGAGGGGGGAACTAACCTCACTGCGTATCGTTCAAGGTTACTGTCTATGTTTCAGGAGCTTGAACCAACAGCGACCGTTACTGCACAGCGACTGTCGGACAGGGTGCGGATCATTCAGCGACGTCATCTGCTGGATGAATCCGTACTGGAAAGGCTACGCTTGAGCTTTCAGCAGGTCAATACTACCAACAACAACAGTTG
Source organism: Heliconius numata (assembly GCA_016802625.1). Lineage (NCBI taxonomy): Eukaryota > Metazoa > Arthropoda > Insecta > Lepidoptera > Nymphalidae > Heliconius > Heliconius numata. The sequence goes on from JAEBDU010012993.1 coordinate 298,982, forward strand.
CGACATCAGGTCACAGTTCCAGCACGCCAACATTGAGTCGCAAGGTAATATTGAGTTGTCTGTTAGTGCCCAGGATGATGAGCGATTGAGGAGAAGCTTGAAAGATGCTATTTTGGAATATGGTTCCATTCCGGTAGATCTTAGACCAAAATTACCTCGTTTGCCTATGCATAGACGTAACATAGCACTAGTGAGGATTCTAGATCAACATTTGCCAAGTCATTTTAACAACTGTAACGATCTTACTGATACGCATTCATTGTTGTATTGTGGTGCTGTAGCTGTATGTCGTGTTGCTGGTGTACAGTTCCCAAATAAAGGGGGTACTAAGGCATCAAAGCATACGGTGCCGGCATGGCAGTACGACACTGAAAAGCGTATCAATCTGACTAGAATCCTCATTGGCAAGCTAATAAGTTTCAAGTCGGGTAATCGTCGACCGAGGGTCATGCGGTTTGTGGCGGAAGCATTTGCTGGAACAAATTTAAAGCCCAGTGAGTATATGGCTAACGTCACAAACCGTATTGACTTTCTGAAACAGAAACTCTATGCATTGGCAAAACGCATTAGAAGATATAGAGAACGATGGGATCGATACAATCAGAATAGTGCCTTTCAAAAGAACCAACGGAGTGTATACAGGAAATGGGAACGTTCTGGGGATAGTGTGGTTAATTGCGAGATTCCGAATCCAGATGCTAGTGCTGATTTTTGGCGTAGTATATGGTCGGCTCCTGTTGAACACACTGAGGGTGAATGGTTTTGTGATATTGCGAAAAATTGCGAAAATATTATACCAATGAGATCTATAAAAATAAGCGAAATTGACGTGAGGTGTGCTATTCGTTATGCTAGTAATTGGAAATGTCCCGGGCTAGATGGGTTGCATAATTTCTGGCTGAAGTGGTTTCGCAGTTCACACTCCGTTTTCGCAACACAATTCCAGGATGCCCTTGATTCTGGATCGTTACCAACATTTTTGACAACAGGTGTAACATTCCTGTCATACAAATCCGGATGTACCACAGAGCCTAAAAACTATCGCCCAATAACATGCTTACCTACCATCTATAAGCTCCTTACATCTATTCTGAATAAAAAAATCACAGGACATATTGTTCGTAATAAAATTTTGGCACCGACTCAGAATGGGTGTAAGGCTGGTGGCCGTGGTACAAAGGAACTTCTTCTCATTGACACAACTATAAGCCAACAGGTAAGGCGGAACAGGAAAAATCTCACTACTGCTTGGATAGACTATAAGAAGGCATATGATTCAGTGCCACATACTTGGCTCTTGAAGGTCTTGGAGTTATATAAGATTGATATTACTTTGAGATCATTTTTGGAGGCTTGTATGGGACAATGGGTCACTGTCCTTCGTCATCTAGGGGAGTGTGATATTCCTGCAACGTCTGAACCGATAAGGATAAAGAGGGGTATATTTCAGGGTGACAGTCTGAGTCCTTTATGGTTTTGCCTAGCTCTGAATCCTCTTAGCACTATGTTAGAGGATTCAGGTTTAGGCTTTCGTCTTCGCCGGGGGGGTAAGGTCATATCTCACTTGCTGTACATGGATGATCTGAAATTATTTGCGTCAAAACGTTCTGATCTTATGCGGCTACTAAAGGTAACTCAAACTTTTAGTAGTGATATAAGAATGGAATTTGGCGTCGATAAATGTGCTAGCATGCATGTAGTGCGGGGGAGTGTGATCAGATCTGATAATATTTGCATTTCAGATTCTGTTTCCTTCAGAACTCTTGGTGAAGGTGAGACTTATAAATATCTTGGAATGTCTGAAGCATTGGGTATTGATGAGCGGAGCATAAAGCAATTGGTGAAGGAGCGTTTCTTTAGCCGCCTGAAAAAAGTGCTTGGCAGCCTTTTATCTGGTGGCAACAAGGTGCGTGCTTTCAACGGTTGGGTTATGCCGCTTTTAGCCTATACTTTTGGCATTGTAAGATGGACACAGACTGAGTTAGACTCCGTAGATCGCCAAATACGTAAATTGTTGACGACATACCGAATGCACCATCCGCGTTCGTCTGTAATGAGACTGTATATCCCGCGTAAGTGTGGAGGTCGTGGCTTTTTGAATGTCAAGAACCTCCATAACCACGAGGTATGCAGTCTTAGAGAATATTTTCTCAAGATTGACGTGGATATGCACAAGGATGTGGTAACAGTTGACAAAGGCCTTACTCCTCTTTCCTTGGGCAAAGAGAACTGGCGTCGGCCTGTAGTACTTACTACTTCTGATCGCATGGCTGTATGGAAGAGCAAGGAGCTGCATGGTAGATTCCATAGAGCCCTAGTGGGCCAGGACGTGGATACTGTTTCATCATTATCTTGGTTACAGTTCGGGGATCTTTTCGGAGAAACTGAAGGTTTTGTCTGTGCAATTATGGACGAAGTTATCAAGACACGGAACTACCAGAGACATATTATGAAAGATGGCACTATCGACATCTGCCGGGCGTGTCATCGACCTGGGGAGTCCCTCAGACATATTGTCTCTGGTTGTTCTCATCTTGCTAATGGCGAGTATTTGCATAGACACAATCAAGTAGCCAAGATAATACACCAGCAACTTGCTCTTCAATATGGCCTTGTAGAATTGGAGGTGCCTTACTACAGGTACAATCCCATGTCTGTTCTTGAAAATAGCTGTGCTTTGCTCTACTGGGATCGGTCTATTATTACTGACAGGTATATTGTTGCCAATAGACCTGATATAGTACTAGTAGACCGAGCGGCGCGCCGCGCAGTGATTGTTGACGTTACTATCCCACATGATGAAAATCTCGTGAAGGCCGAAAAAGAGAAACAATCTAAATATTTGGACCTAGCCCATGAGATTACCGCCATGTGGGATGTCAATGCGACTATCATTGTGCCGATAGTGGTTTCGGTTAACGGTTTAATAGCGAAAAGCCTCGACCAACACCTTAAGAGGCTATCGCTTAGCTGTTGGATCAAGAACCGGATACAGAAGGCAGTATTACTTGAGACGGCACGTATTGTGCGGAGGTTCCTCTCTCTGGAGCCCTAGCCACCGATGGCTTGGACCCTTGTCCCGCCCTCGGAAGAGTGGTTTTTTTATATTTTTAAATGTATCTTTTTTATAATAATTTATATTTAAAAATGTAAAATTGATTCACTAATTTAATAAAAGTATATTCAGTTTTCTAAAAGCGAGAGACTTCGTATACAGTGGCTTGTCACTCGCATCTAATCGGCGCCGCTGGGCGTCAGCCAAGTCATTCCCGTCGTTTCAAGTTTAATTTTGGAATACTATTTTTTTTTCTGTACAATAGTAAAAGACACGTCCGCTGAGGTGAATAGTCTTTTTTTTTACCAAAAATCTAAGCTAAAATTAAATCAGCTTCATCCTATATCCCACGACAGATAGGTAGAGGGAACTTAGCGTTAAGACACTCCGTTCCTCACTTTCCATCGAATTCTGGAGGCATTGCGTGTTTAGTGGCGGAACTCAACGCCGCGCCAGAGCGAAATAATGGAGACATACATAAGCTTAAATTAAAAGCTAAAATATATGATTAAACCTGATTTTTAATACTTAGAAAGTATAGTATATGTAAAATTACAATGCGATTCAATTCGTGACGTGAATACTCCAAATCGCATCCTGCTCGTGCCTCTTGTAATTCTAAACACGTTAACATACTGTTATACACGAAAATGTGTGTCAATGGCCCCTACATGGAAGTACATGGCAAATAAAAGGTTCCTGTCGATGTTTGAAATAACAAATAAGCCTTTATTCGAAAAACAATAATTTTTAACTTTTTTTCAGCTTCACGCTCTATCCTGCATGTGACGGGGTAAGCAGAGAAAGCCTGGTATTAAGATATCCCCTCATTCCCCACTTTCCGCAGAATTCTAGAATCAAGAAGTATTTCATGTTGATTAGAGGAACTCAACGCCGCGCTTTACCTCGAAAACATGACAAAGGAATGACTGTATTAGATATTTCATTTCCTCGAGTCGGAATCGAACCTACAATCGGTCGCGTTTAGTTTCACGCTTGTGCCCTGCACCACGACTGGCCTCTATAATTGAATTTAATTAAATTTTCGCGAACTGTAATGATACAGTGCGCTATTTATGGCACGCTTAAGGATTTCGTAGAATAGTAATGTGAATAATTGTTGACCTTATTTAATTGAGATGTTTTTATGGAAGGTCCTATTCGTTCATGGTGTTGACTGTTGACGCATCGTTGCATAGACGTTGACGCGGTTTGCAGATTATCATAATTTGTAGGACTTATGTTTCATTGACGCCAGTGAAGTGTCTTTATGGGAACTGCGGGATAAAGCGTGAAGCTAAAAAAACTGTTTTTCGAGGCGTAATATAAATAATTTGAAAATTTCCTTGCGATAGAAGCTATTTATATAAAACAAATATTAAGGTGATTAAAAAATTAGTCCATATGCATAACTTAAATTAATTCGTAGTACAAAAATGTTGAAGACAAAGTAAAAAAAAGAATATAACTATAAAATAAAAATACATAAAATATTGACATCAATTTCGTAGTTATATAAAAATTTTAATTGTTCCGCCGCCGTTACATGTCAGTTGGCACCAGAATTGTTCCAATTAGACTTTGAAGATTATCGCGTTTGTCAATTCTTACATAAAGGTGTTAAGTAATTTGCCCCACATGCTATCACCAGCATAGCAGCGTATACAGTTGATGTCTTAAGAAACACGCAAAGCGACAAGGAAATTGAAACAATCATTAACTTTAAATGCAACGAATTCAGTATGTAGGCTTTGTGGGTATTATAGAAGAAATAGTTTGAATAGTCTTATTTTCGAAATCGTAGCTTTCATAATAGTGTTTATATCAAAGTTAGGATAAATCCTACTAAAAGGATGTGAGGATGGATGTTTGTTACACTTTCACGGAAAAATTGCTAAACGGATTTAGATGAAACTTTACTTTAAAGCATAGGCGACAATTCGTGTAAAAAATTGTATGAGGCTATAATATAACATTAAATTTAAGCGAGTGAAGCCGCATTGGAGTCGCTAGTTAAAATTAAAATGTTTTTTTTTACATATATGTGTGAAAAAGGCGTTTTCTCTATTTAAGCTTCAATTATACTTAATACAATATATATAGACTGGGGTAATTTAAAGTTTTTAAGCTTAATTTTCCAACTTTGGTCATTACTTCGCTAAAATTTTGTTACAAGTTTTCTTATTTTGTTACTGAAATCTCTTAGAGGTTCAAAAGTATCACTTACGTATGAAATCATGAAGTCGTTCAATTCTATTTCAATTTCGTGCTAGTTTTTTGTGCTCATATATTATATTCATTATCATTTAGTTTAATTTAGCAATTTCGCTTATTTTTGTGCCAAAAGACCATTGATTGTTTGGTAAGAATCGTAACCACTTTTGGTTATTTATCATTCTTACATTTTTTTTAAATTTATAAAATTTAACATAATATTTTATGATTTTGATTTTTTACACAAAATATTCAATATCCGGTTATATAAATATTAAATATGCAATATAATAATCAAAAACGAGACAAAATAAATTTATATACATGTGGAAGTCGAAGAAAAATAGAGGTAATTGTCACTAGAGCTCTCTGTCTACAAAATAAGGAATAAAGAAAGAAATATAAAAAAGCTTATAGAAGTTACGTTTGTCCATATCGTGGGGTTCATCGTACAATATATTGGCAGTTTGACAAATAAGCAATGAAACAATATTATATAAAAAAATATGTTAAAACTATTAGATTTAATATATTAAACACATACATAGTGGGGAATAGTGTCTTAACATTAGGTTCCCTGCCTTACCTACTGTACTGTGTGCGGGATTCAGCGTGAAGATGATTATTATTATTTGACATACATATTATTAAACATTTTTTTATATTTGTTAAGAATAAAGATGACTCGTAATACAAAGCGTAATAAAGTCTACTCGTATATGTAATTATTTGCACAAGAATGCTAGTTGAGTGGATGACCTCTAATCCTTATGACCTCATTAACGAAAAGACGCAATCTTGTAAATTTAACTAAAATCTTTTCTCACATATAATATATACACTCATTAAAAATAATTTTAATTGTATATTATTCAGTATTTATTCCAATTAATATGTTGAAAAATTATATTCATGCTGTATACCGCATATAGAAAGGTAGAGGGAACCTAGTGTTAAGACACTCCGCTCCCAATTTTCCGCCGAATTTTCGAGGCATTGCGTATTGAATTGTGAAATCAACGCCTCACTTTATAGTGTTGCCAGAGCGAAAAAAATAAAGTAATACTAAATAATAGTACAGTTCCCCGAGTGGGAATCAAACCCATATATTATATTCCAATACATATATTTATATTTAATAAAAAAATATTATCCAATATAATCCATCTTTAAGATCATAACAAACATATATTCATATTTGACAGACTTTGTCGTGTTAATGTACGTTTATAACTCAGTACTCATGTAACTATTTTAATTTTCCAGCGTGTCCGACAGTATGACGGCATGACAAACAGCTATGTATAAATATTTATAGTGAGACATACGCGCATGGCGTTCATCTAAAATTTAGCATTAAGAGATGTATTTAATTACTTTAATATAATTACCTGTGCTCTTATTATCACGTCGTGAGGTCCTCGCCACGTGGTGGCTGCTGGAGACTTCCTTTTGGCCAATTCCAGTGTCGCTTCACTGGGACACCTTTCGAACATGAGCACGCGTTCGGCAACAGAGCCGCGTGTCAAGAAAGGTCGTACAGGTGCAGCAGCCATCGATGATGCGGATTCACCGGCACCTGCACTCGACGCGCGACGAGCACGCGCCTCAAACTTGGATCTAGCTTCTGTCACATGAGAGCCAAACGATGCTCTTCTCTCCCCACTAGCCCCTGCCGCTGGCTTTCTTGCCCCTGTATCTAATCTGTCCTGATATCGGCTTTTTGCGTAGTCTACTAAAGATATGGGTGGAACAACATCTGGTCTTTCTGCTGGACGCTCGGCCACAATCCCACCTGTGCGTAAAGCTCGAAGAAGTCTCTCTTCCTCTCGAGCAACTTCCAACCGCATTGCAGCAGAATCAACCCGTCTGGCGTTCGCTCCCGAACCTGTTCCGTTACGCTCTGGTACTAAATCCGGGGGTAAGGTTACTTCAATAGTTTCACTTTCCTGATTTGTATGAAGGTCTCGCCTTTGCTCTGGCCTTTGCTCGCCCCGTAATTCTGGTCGCTCTCGCAGCTCTGGACGATCTCTGCGGAACTCTGGCCGTTGTTTTATTTCAGGTTTGGGTTCCGGCTTAGGTTTAGTCCGTAGACTCTCGGCCAGCTTTAGCCCGGGCGTAGGCCTGCATGACAGAATCTCCGTGGGCGCAAGGCCGCGTGCTTTCCAAGTCTGATATATCGCTTCCGCATGATCTGATATTTGTTTGGCAATAGCGGCGATATCCTCTTCTCCGGTGTCGATCTCCCGGCGGGCAGTGGCCGCCATGGCCAGGCCACTCACGTCGCCTAGGGAGCTCAGCTCTACTGCACTTCAGGGCCGCGCTACACACCCCATGAACACACTATAAACACACAAGCACAGAACCTGGCACACTAATTCCGTAATTATTTGACACTTTGAAAATGATTGCACTAAAGCGGTCACTATATAACACTGAGAACAGCTGTTGGCGGCAGCGCGTGGGGAGTAAACAAAGGCGGTCGGTGTTCCGAGCGGCGCGGGCGTACGTAGAGAGGCACTAACGACAGACGTAGAGCCGGCGGCGGCACCTCGCGTACACTGCGGCGCGAGGCGGGCTCGGGGCACGGGGCACGGGGCACGGGCAGGCGGCCGCCGGGAGGACGGAGGACGTGCCCCGCGCTCCCTCCCGCTCCCCCCCGCTCCCGGCAGGCGGCACATGTCCTCCTTGCTCACTCGGTTAGCACCTGATAAAATTACAACTATACTACAACTCTCGGTCTAGACGTATCGATATTTTTAATATCAATCGATCGCCGGTTCCCACGCTGAGCTGTAAACTTCCGATAGCGTTTTCTTATCAATTAAGTATATTTATAAACATTTTTGTTTTATAATTTGTTGTTGTATTTAACAAAATAATAAAACAATGCCACACTTAGTCTTATGTATATTTTCAAGGATACATACTCCTCTACCTCTTCCTATATACAAGATAAAATATTTAATTAAAAAAATGACGAGATCAGAATGTTATAAACATTAGAAACAATGATAATAATCCTATCAATGAGTTTTCGTTAGTACAACAGAACGTATCGCATCTGTTCCACAGATCTGTACGCCGCAGTGCGCACGCGCGCAGCACCGCCACGAATAGCACGCGCCTATTTATTTACGCTCCCCTAGATTTTTACTCATTTCACTGTGATACATTGTGTGCACAGAAGAAATAGTGTAATGAAAAGGTTATGGCTGTAATTTTCTTTTTTTTGAAACTGAAATTTTACGTATATTAACGAATGTGGAAAGAAAACCCCACCCTAAACGAACTTTAGGGTGTACAGTTTTTTGTTGTTTTAGTTAAAAATTTAGAAACTATATACTCAGTTGGCACCAACAGCTAAATACTTCTTTAATTAAGAATTTTGTGTAATATATTATTCATACTTATTTCGCTTCAAGATGTATCCCTAGCGGGGTAACCAGAGAGACGGAGTGTGAAACTCTACAGTCTCTACATACCTATTGGTTTCGTACTATCTTCAACCTCGTCATATTATATGCCCTTTATATGCCCTGCCCTCGATCTAATTTTTATTACAATTACAAATTCTTATTACAGAAAAAAATCTTTTACAATTTCTTTTAGCTTGGATGAAAAGAAATTGCCAGTTAAAAAAACTAGTATTATTAAGTTCATTTGTACAAATAAATCATAAATGTATAATTCAATAATTATTGTTATGGAAGATTCTCATAATTTATTTAATATACCATTTCTATTAAATGTTTGTTCAGCGATTTAACGCGTCATCTTTATTCTCTGATCCTTAATATACGCAATATATATAAGTACTATACATTATAACACAGTTTTTCAATACAGGCAACATCCAGGTAACATATGGTTCTTTTAAGCATATATTTTTTTTTTTTTTTTTTTAAATTAATTATTATTTATATACGGTTCTCTACGTTCTCTCACAAATAAAATCTTGTTCTCTCAGAAAAGGCGGAATAAAAAAAATTAAGCCAATTTCGTCCTTAAAATGTGAATAATTCTCTGTATTTATAGATATTAGTTCACATTTAATATTGGTTTCGGTTATAATGGCATTGCAATGGATGCGAGACCGTCGAGACCACATTTATCGATGACTGTACAGAGTGTAGTGTAGAATAGTGTAATGAAACAGTGACACGTATTGATGATTAATACAAACATACACGCTGTATAAACGTATAAGAAAAACTAAATAAAAAAATATATAAATATAAAATTTTCATTGTTGCAAATTAACATTTTCTTGCTGTACATTTTTTACATAATTATTGAATATATAATATAATAATACAATTTTATATAGCTTCTACGAATACTGTATGTATCTAAATTATAAAGGAAACCAAATTTTGTAATTTTACATACTAAAACAATATGTAGTACATACCTATTACCTCCAATGGTGACAAGAAATTTCATTTATTCGTTTTTGTGCCCAAAAATAGCAATTCAATAGGGGAACGCAGCCGACATTCTCGCCACCATTCTGAGCCGACAGTATAAATAAATATTTTTTTTGGAGAACTCTCACACTGATCCGATCCCAAATTAGGATAATTTGCAATGCCTGGTCTCTGACCAATAAACTTGTTAGCATATGTACATAGTATTTACTTATTTTTATATATAAATTATAGATTTACTAAGACGAAAAACTAAAGTCATCATACAATCACGGACCTACTAAATCGAACCTACAACCCAGGCATTGCATGTTGAGTGGCGGAAATCAACGCCGCGCTTTACCTCGACACCATAGCGAAGAACCAACTAACCTGTCGCATATACAGTCACGCATATATATTTTAATTTGCTATATTTAAATGTTTTATTAATAAAATATTAGTAATAATAAAAAGATCATCTAATCTAACACCATAGAGACTGCCTGCTACGACTAACTCAATTATAACTCTTATACAATTAAATGAAACCTTTGCAATATCTTGTATCATTCCTTAATGCTTTAAAGTGATGAACAATCGTATAGTTTATTTATATCTGCTGAGGAATGTTCCACTTTATTGTTTTGTTGTGGCGCTTTCTGAAGGTTTATTATTTAAATACGTTTTAGAATTACAAAGCTAGTACATAGAGTAACGCAAGCTGGCCGGAGGTCGCAGATTCGATTTCCATTCAAGTATGTATGTAAATTGATTTGTTTATTTATGCTAGTCTAAGAAACTATTGGAAATATTAAATAAAATATGAAAGGTAATGAATTAAAACAAGGCTTCAAATAATTATTAAACAACTAAAGGGAAATATCTAGCACTCTAATAACAATATCCTGTTCTAAAGAATTCATCGGGCAGAGTGACGTTAGCGATCCTCCTCTTTCGGTCGCCGTTGACAGCCTTAAAAAGTACCAGCCAGTAATTAGTCGTCCTTATATATCCTCTATGGTCATTATTTCTAACACTAGTTATATTTTCAGGCCAGAATTTAATCAACAAGTGTTACATATACCTACTTGCAATTTAAAAAAATAACTAAAAAGGCTTAAAAGCGTATAGCTATTGTGTAGATTTACTAACAATAAATGAAAAAAGTTTGTCTTTATATATGCTATATATATGTATGTAGATTTATCAAAGTACTAAGCGTCCCAACTTAAACACTGCGGCTTGTTTGTCTCGAAAGTTTACTCAAACATCACGTTCCCTAGAACTATCGCACATCGATATAGCTTTCACGATTAAAATCGATTTAATACTTATTATGGTGCAACAGAAGAATTTATTTGAAAAATATATTTTTTCAGTTTTTAGTATAAGATATTTTATTTTATTTTCTTTTAATGACTACAAACGACTGGTGTGGGTTCGATCCTACTCGAGGGAATGAATTATTATTTTCATTTCTTCACTGTCACTTCACGGCAACAAGGCAAAAGCCCGGCGCTGAGATCCGCCACTCAACACACAATGAGCCGAAAAAGTTGTTGGAAAGCGGGAAACGGAGTGTCTTGACACTAGGTTCCCTCTGTACTGTGTGTAGTTCTTTCTTTTTGATTACAAAAAAAGTGCATTGTTCAATATCTTAAATGTTTTTAATATTTAAAAAAAATGGGTCTCGGCACGCGTTGTAAAGTAAGTTAAGTGCAAAATGTTGAAAAGCTATCAAATGAATAATATTTTTATGACATCATATAAAATCCTATTTTCTTTAGAGCAAGACGAACGAGAATATTTTCGTCATAAAATAGTTTTACTTAACCATTAAAAAGATCTAGGAGTGTTTTAGTTTGAAATTATAGCTAGTTCTCTATATTTTATCAGTAAGACATAGCAAGAGTTCGGCAAATTTCAGTAATTTTAATATTTTGAATATACCAACTGCATAACTGCATAATTGTACTATGGCTTCACGTTCTTTTCCGCAAAGTTCATATGCTATGGTGGGAAAAGCACAATAAAGGGAGCTTAGTGTTAAGGCACTCCGTCGTTGTGGAACTCTACGCCACGCTTTATCTTATTAGAGCGGGAAAATCTAAAAAATCATTCCTTCAAGTGAAAGAACCCACAATCATCGCGTTTTACAGTTGCGGTGCATAACGATGGCTGCTAATTATTTGAGAAAAGAGTTTCAATATTAATAAAGATTTAAGTATGAATCGATAGGGATTATAGTATAATGCTATCATAACCGAAAGAGCTTAGAAATGAGGTTCAAGTATTGCCACAAGCGCCAGATTGGAGAGATTGCCTCGTCAGATATTTTGGGTTAAGCCGTCCTTTCCTATGCTTATGTGGTGAAATCATGACCTCTTTTTTTTCTTATATAGATAGACTTACTTACTTTTTTAATAAAATAAGTACACACTGTATTTCTTATAATAATTATCTTGAATATATTATAAGATAATCTGCAAGCAATATAAATAATCTATTATTATCTGTACGATTTTTTAATTCTGCTTCAGGAAAGCCGAAAAAATAAAACTAAGAAATAACAATATAAATATAAAAGAAAAGATATACTTTATAAAAGCAAAGGACACATAGAGGTGATTTTTACTTATTTGACTTCACTAATTGGCCATTAAGCCGCGTATCGAGTCCACTTTTCCCAAAACCTTTCAAGGGTTATGCAATATATTTTAATGTCAGTGTTGCCACCCTAAGGGTGCGGCGAACATTCACCTCAAAAAAAGTCAATACAACAGTAGTGTATTCGTGAAGTAAATTAATTTGAAACATTTTGTAATTATAGTTTTATTTTTGAACATATTTTATAATAATATTTATTTTTTTGTGCATGTAATATGTATAAATTTTAGAACGTACAATAAAACGAAATACGTTTATTCTATGCCTATTTAGTTTTTTTTTAAAATCTACGTCATTATATTTATTACAATTTCAGGTGACAGCATCATTCATGTAATTGAGCTCTAAAAATTTCAAGTTACTTTTCGTTTATTATAAAATACATTATTTAATGAAATTCCCGAAAAGAAATTTATTTTTTTATTCATGTTATAGTACATTATTTCATTTATTAATATTTACAAATTTAATGGACAGCCCAAAAGTTCCAGATGATACTAGGAGTTGGGAGTCGATTAATATATTTTTGTTTTCTAATGGAGAACAGTTCTCTCCTCCTAGGAAATATCACCTGAGCTGTGATGAACTGAGGTGGTGGGACGCTACTATTCGATTTTTAGCACAGACTCAATATGGTTCCACGTAAGATTACATTATCTTAGAATAAGAAAATAATTATTTATTTATTCCATCTACACTTTATTAACATTGTTAAAGCATTTTGCATTATACAAATGTTTTATTTATTCTATTTAGAATAAAATAAATAAATAATAATATTTAAATATAATATTTAATTTAAATAATATTTTAAAATAAAGAATTAAAGATAAATAAAACATTATTCCTACCTTAAGGTAGGAATATACGAGTAGATTGAACTGTAACTTATAAGTAAATATTTTCTCTAGGTATTCTAGCATACAACTATACACGTTGGACGGCAAACAGATCCACAGCCCTCTAGAGCTGAGGAATGATAATGCGTATGTGGCAGTAAGATCACCTGAACCTTTCATTTGGGCAGGATACGAAGAGTACATAATAAAAGCTTCTAGGTAATACAGTAAATTATAAAATACTAGCGACCCCCTTGCGGCTTCGCCCGCTTTTATTACTGGATTATTCATATAATGTATGTTTGCAAAGCACTTAAGATAATGTGAAAATAATTTAAACTCTAATGCAACCCGCATTTTCGTAGTTTCAATAAGGATTTTCCAATTGTTTTACTCGGCAAGGATTTTTTAGTAGGTACCGTAATTTTAAATTTGTGCTACTAATCTTTTCAAGTGCTTATTAAAATATATTTAAATGACTATTTTTAGATAGTTAAATGACTATTTTTAAACGGAAGAAATTATAAACAAAAGCCTACCTACTAATAACTACTACAAAAAATATGAAACCAAATATATCGCGCTGAAATAATACATTCAACTCCAATTATCCAATACGTGCAAACGCATCTAAATCTTCGTTGCTATGCCTCTATAGCGGGCGGGTTTTTTTTTCGAGCTTGTGGTTAGTGCTGAAGAGGGTATTCTGTCCCTGATGAAAAGCAAGCACTACGTGGCTGCCTGTGAGGAAAATTAAATAGAATGCATTGGCCGGGAATTGAACCCGGGCCGCCCGCGTGGCAGGCGAGCGTTCTACCACTGAACCACCGATGACTGCTCATAACGCGCTTGTATAAGCAAAACGTCGCGGGGCGCGTTTCGCAGCAAGGATGTTTTGATATTGTAACAACTTCTAAAGTACTTATTAAAATGAAAAAAAAGTAAAAGACAGTTTTGATCTACATTAAATGGCCAACGTAACTAATATACTTATTTATATGCTGAGAGTAAGGGATAAGTGAAACTTGACTCGATACAGCTGATGAGTCAACGGCGTAATGTGTCAACAATTAAATGCGTTTTTCTCTAAGACTATTCGTAATTTCGAAATAGTGTAAAAAACAAATATTATCTTCGTTTAACGTAGAAAATTAATAAAGTATTTTAAAGGATAAGGATTAATACCATTATGGATAAATATCCCTCACAATAAAAAATATATTGAAATTACTATTTTTAGACAGAAATATGATCACTACACGTTATCCTTAAAAGATAAAAATATGCTCTCGCGGACTTTTTTGTAGATCTTATTAAGAAGAACAATACTCCAGTACATTATTTTCATGTAGTACTTACCATTAAAGCAGCGCATGCGCGAAAGTGTCTCAACAGGTAGGACTTTAGACACATTTATCGTATTTATGTTAATTTACATAAGAATGTACAAATAATAAACTATATATAAACCTTCCCTGAGAAATACTCGACCTAATGGTAAAAACCGCATAAAAATCCGTTGGGTGGTTTAGAAGAAGAAGAGTTAGAAAGTTCAGACAGACACGAAAAGCGACTTTGTTTTATAAGATATAGGATAGGATATACATATGAAATTATATTTATGTGGCAATTGAGGGAAAATTTAAGTCTCATAAAAATTCTGCTATTTATTTTATTTCATTTTATATGTAGCATTGAGGGCGTAATAAAATAATAAAATATTTTTCAATTAATCTTAATCTGTATATTGTATCTTTTTTAAGATTTTCATCTATCTGTCTATCATATATTAGATATTAAGACATAATGGCTAATTTTATTATACTTATTTCTAGGTCCCGCGAAAAACGCCTAGAGAAATTACCGAATAGCAACACTCAAATAAAATTAGGTTACGTATTATTTGCATTGTTATTGTTTTACTAAAAATCTTGTTGTTTTACGATATTATAAAGAGCTTTACATTTCAGGTGACAAGAACTCTAATGGTTTGATAAACTCTTTAATGCATCCAGACGTCATTGCTACAGAAAAAACAAAAGGAGATGTTACTACTTTAAATATGGTACTTATGTTATGGGCTAATTTACTTAAAATAACTATGAGTTTCCTTAATTTCTTTGCTTATTTAAATTTCATAATTTTTCTTAGGTTAATCAAATTCCTAATAAAGATCAACTCAAAAATACAGAGTTAGTATATTCAGGAATGCCAAAAGTTTTAAAGAAAAATAATACAGAGAATGATCACCAGAAACGGCATGGCAAAGAAATTTCAAAAATTGACATGTTGCGGAAAAATCAAATCTTGAAACCTAATAAGAAAGACCAGTTACTTGTTAAAAGAAAGAATTCAGCTTTAATACGTAAATCTAATGATAATAGTCAAATTAAACAATTTATTTCTCAAAATAGCTTAAATGCTCAAGTAAGTAACATTAAACCTAAAGACAAAATGAAACAAAAAATTAAGGAGAATACAAATATAAAAAACGTAGCTAAGGGCGTGAATAGTAATATACCAGGAAATACTACGAACCAAGCAGATAACGTTAAAGAAAACAATGTACAAAATCTATCCAATAATGTGAATGAAAATGGTGAGAATAAGAAAATTGATAAGAAAAATCTCAGCACAATAAAAGCAAACGCCAAAGATAGTAATATGAACAGCCCGAACAATAAAAAGTCGCAAGAAGGTAACACAGATTTCGTAAATAAAGATAAGAATATTAATATATATTTAGATATAAAATTAAATGGTTGTATAAGTAGCAAGCCCGAAGGCGCTGATGTCCTTAAAAGATGTGAATCAAATATTACTCTGTTATCACACAAAGAATCTCAAGTTAATATAGACGTTATTTTAAATAAAGAAAATATTCGTTTAATTAAAAATGAGCCAAAAATCGAAAATTCTCCTGATACTGAAGATAATGCTATGGAAAATAAAGACACTGGACTTAATAATCGTAAATTTATAGTTGTTTATTGTAAATGTAATAGTAAAATTAATACGCAAAGTGAAAATTGCCTCAATGAAAATACAAATTTGGCATTTTTATTGCCCGTACCGGACCAAAGTATATGCTGGTAAACAAAATAATTATTAAAAAAAATCATAATATTTTTGATTTATTGTTATTTTTAGTTGATAATTATTTATATGTTTATAGTCAACGCGAAATTAAAGCTCAAATGTTGGATAAAGCGAGTCAGGCATCTAGTCCTAGTAGTACCAATAAAACTAGCTATGACCAAATAGATAAACTACAAGATGACACAACTTTACAAAAAAGAGTAGGAGAAAACTTTAACAAGGAGAACATAGTAGAGACAAACACATCCGAAGCTCAGAAATCAGAACCTAAACAGAAAAGCGATGAATTTACCCAGACCGACATGTCTAATATGTTGGTACGTATTTAAAAAAGTAATTTCGATAATAATTCCTACCAATAAATAGAAAAAAACTTAAGTACAAAAAAAATGCTATATTTTTTTATATATATTATATTTTTCAGCTGCAGGTTGTTTGTGAAAGGGATGGTCACTACACATTTTGCCTGCCACCTTTGGATTTATTGAAAAAATATAGTGTAGACACACCATAATCAGAGTTTTCTTTATAAATATGTTTATTATTTAGTACTAGCTAAATATCTGTTAACTTTAGATATAAGTATCGACAGAGAGAATTTATTTAAAAAAAACGATAGTTATATTATACCTATTTAATCGTTACAATAATAATTAATATCATACATTTGGAAATATCCAATATATTCGATAATCCAGCTTTGTTTAACTGAAGTCGATCCTGGTAAGCTTTTAATTTTCGACGCAATATATTCATTGGTTTCGGTCCGATATATTGTAATTGTAGATCACTCAAATACTGTAGACTTTCTGGCGGCATTACAAGCATTACCTAAATTAATAATTTATATGTAAAAAGTATATGTAAGAAAAATAATAAAATTATGGATATCAATTTTATAAGCTTTGTAATATAATTTATACGTCGCAAAATACACAACAGAAATCTATCTTAGAAATATTTATTTACGTTTATATTTCCATTTCTCCACTCTGGTGTCGAGGCAAAGCGCGGCGTTGAGTTCTGCCTCTCAACACGGAATGCCTCCAGAATTCGGCGGAAAGTGGGGAACGGGGAGTGTCTTCATCAGAACGGGGTGAGATTCCCTCTGCCTACCCTGTTACGTACGTGATACTGCAAGAAGCTGAAAAAAAGACTGTTATTGGATCTCTAGACTAAAAATAATAGTTAAAAAAATGAAAACATATACTTATATAAGCCTAACATTTCTTTACATTAATCACATAATAGTGTTACCTGGGCAGTTACTCCTGACATGGCACGTGGATTGACTGCACTGAGGTCTCTGCCATCCACTTCAGCTAACAGCAAGCCTAATCTGAAAACATCTTGCGCACTCCAACTATATGCCTTGCCAAGTGCCTGACAAATTTAATAGCAAATTTACACAAATATATTTTTATCTCGGTTTATCCTATCAATTTTAATGTCGGATATTATTTCAAGGTTTTTAATGTTGCATTTTATTATAAGATAATTCTTGTTAAAATATTTATAGCATACATAGATTTGATTTTGTGTTATTTGTGTAACCACAAATAACACAAATAATACGTACTTGAGTCCTTGTCATCATAGCAAGATAAAATCGGCGCTGCAATGGATCGCATGCTCGGATATGGTAAAAAACCTACAAACACATAGAGATACAGTATATAAAAGATTGTATATATTATTTTCATCTAAAAATCAAGATTTTACTTAAACTACAAAAGCTTATTTCTCTATATACCAAATTTCAATTTTCTAATATAAGTCCTGTAGCTTCGCACAAAGCGTTGTCTGTCAGTCACCTAATATCGGAATAGAAGAAGTAGATTTTATATAATACTAGCGGCCCGCCCGCGGCTTCGCCTGCGTGAACTACTTTATTATTAATTTCTGTCTCCATGAGTAAATACGTCCTATAAGTGACGTCCATGAAAATTTGAGACTCCTAGCATTTGTAGTAACGAAGTTTCATACAATCTTTCAACCCCAAAAACAACCCCTTAGAAGTCGAATATTGCAAATTCCCGTCTTAGCGAGCACCTACGTCCTATAAATAACTCCTATGCAAAATTTCAGATTCCTAGCACATGTAGTTTCTGAGATTTCGTGATGAGTGGGTGACCTTTCGATTTTATATATATAGATATACATATATAGATTGATATTTACTTATTCATCGCTTGTCTTATACTAAACATATATTATACATATAAATATTTAAAGCAACCACACCTGATGAGACAGTTGCAAGTATGTGCTCACGGGAAGCTGACGCATGTATGTCATCGGAACGCCGCAAAGCAAATTATTCATTAGATTCAAATATTTAGGTTGAGACCAACTTTTGTTTATTTCAATGTATTTGCTGGCTATTACTCCTACCTAGGAAATATTGAAATTTTAATTAGATGATAAAAAAAAATGTTATGGATAAATACAAGTTTAAGGCAAAGCGCGGCGTTGAGTTCCGCCATTCAGAACGCAATGCCTTCAGAATTTGGCGGAACATGGGGAACAGAATGTCTTAAGACTAGAATCCCTCTGCCTACCCTGCTGTGTTCGGGATACAGCATGAAGCTGATTTATATATTTATATACCATTATACAGTAAATATTCTAAATTATTAAAAAAAAATGCTTGAAATGCTTCAAATAATAAATAAATATTGCTAGATTTTATTAAAATAATAAAAAAAACCAACTTGATGTCTGTTCAGTCCTTCATGTGTTCCAATATAACTTAATATCCTATCATTACTCAGATTCAGCCTCGCTAACTCTCTTCCATTGATATATTTAAAAAGCGGTCTATACTTTTCGAGGGTTTCAAACGTTATATCAATTGTACGATTCGAACCCCGAACTACTTGCCACGTCGCTACCAGCTTCTCTCGTGCTATTTGCATCATAGATATGGCTCGAGACTGATTAGAAATATAAACTATTATTTATAAGTTTCTGTTATACAGGGTGGAAGAGGCCGCGCTTCTTTAATTGAAACTGCATATAGGGAAAAATATTTCAAACCCAGAATTAAAAAAAATAATCAAGGTACCTCAACGGTTTGGACGTAGGATTTTTTTTTCATTTCTCGATTTTTATCCATACCTGTATTTCGTGTCACGCACACATACGTATGTGACGTTGCCGCTTTGACAGGTAAGTGTGTGCGTGCCTATGTTATACTTTACAAATGGCGTTTTATTTTAAAACGATAATTTTATTATTTATTTTGTTTGAAAAAAAAACTTTTTTATTTTTGAGAATTATTTTTTTTCCGAATTATATTAGGCTTTTATAGAGTAGTTAAAACTGTGGTTTCATTTAAAGTGGCGCTGACAATTCCACCCTGTATATTACTTTATATTATGAAATTCAATTTATTTTCCTAATTAGATTTCTATTATATAATTAGGAAAATAAATATATTATTATTATTATATATATTGATATTTGTCTATAAATTCTATATAAACGGTAATCATATAAATTTATGAATGTATGTTGAAAGAAATTAAACGCGAAAGGTTGTAGGTTCGATTCCCAATCGAGGAGATAAAATACTTAATATATCCATTTTTTCGCTCTGGGTGTCGAAAGAAAGCGTGACGTTGAATTCCGCCACTCAACTCGAATCAGAACATAATCTAACCCAGAAAATTAGCTTAATTTGGAGGGAAGGGGCCTTGTGGGGGGATGTTTAGAATATCCACATGAAATATCAACAGATATTGTATTTCTATAACTCCTCATACTAACAGATCGTAGCACATAATCAGCTGGTATTCTCTGAATATCAGCAATCGATCCATAAAGGAAGATAGCAAACGCGTTGACCGCGGTCTGCATGAAATCTTTTGTGATCTCCAACTCACAATATCCACGATGCATCAGTTCTGATTGCGGTATGTGGACACCACTTCTGTTGTTGAATAACTCTGAACTAAAAATGTATATTTATTAGATTATTAAAATAAATAGTTATTATATAAAATTAAGAGAAAATATGTAAGATTATTACTTGACGCACCTAATTGAATATAATTTTTTGATCTACAAGATGTTAGTTATTTATATCTAAATACATCCGATGCTGCAGTAATTACAGTTGAAGCCTAAATTTAAGCAATTGAAACCTAAATTCTTTCCAAAAACATATTGCACTTCTGCCATTAGCGTGATTTTTATTTATTTTATAAATTTGAAAGAATTCCTATTGCTTCATTTTATGTGACAACCTTTCACACTAGTACTAGTAAATAGTATAAAAATATTTGCTGGTTAAATAAACATCGTAAACTGAGCTTAATCGTTCATTATTTTTTTATATTTATTTTTGATGCCGGCTCAGAAAGCGGAAAGATTAGTGTTTTAGCACTTGTTTCGTTTTGCCTATCCTACTTCCATATAGTAGGATAGGGAAACTTTCTGTGAAACTTAGACATATTCATATACTCTGTAGTTTTATATTTAAAATATGGACAAGATTTTCTATAGAAAAAAACAATTTACGATTAACTAACTGCATAAAGTCTCCCATAACGTAATGCAGCAAACTGTCCGTGTTATTTTTATCTTGCTCAGGTAACTTTGATATGTTTTTCAATGAATCTATAAACATTTTTAACATTTTTTAAATGTTATTCCACACTCAAGAAAGAAAAATACTTATAAGAAAACATAAAAATATGAACGTAGCAGGCTTTGAACCCGCACCTCTTAGATACCTCCTAAATGCTCCGACCACTAAGTCATACGATCTCACCTAGCTACTAGCACTACAATGAGTTTTCTCTATTAACTTCGTTAGACATACGTAATAAGAAAAAAATAACTTACCAATTTCTTCTATTTTTTCGCCATAGATAAATGCATGTAGAAATCTTTGAAATATCTCAAAAGGATCTAAAATAGTATATTCTTTTAATATTCTACAAAATTCTAGATTTTTTTAAATTATACTGTCATTGCTTTGAGATATCGACTTGAAATTTAGACCACATACTCAGATCTACATCCCTTGATTTCTTAAAAAATATATATTTCTTCATTTACTTAAAGAAAGATATGCCATTTATATCGTAAAAAACGTATTTCGATACTATAAAGGGAATAGAGTACTTCCAGTTGACCTAGAATTTGACAACTATTATCTACAGATAGTACTATCCCAGAAAAAAACCTGAAAACTATACATTTGTGGTTAATTCCTAAAAAAATCCTAGCCTTAAAAGCGGGGCAACATTTGGTATTAAAAACGCTAGTTCAAGTGAGGTATCAAATGAAATTGCTCTGGCTAAGCTATGCTTGAATTTCAGAAAAAGCTCGAGTCCTCCAATGTTTGTACGGAACCCTCGATAGGCGAGCCATTCTCGCGCTTTTATTTTTCTATAAAATCCTAAATTGAAACCAATTTCATGGTCTATATAAACTAAACAATTACCTACGATAAGATATTCAAAATAGTAAAATAAATAAGATATAATTATACTTTGAATTATCGTTTTAGTTAATTCTGTAGTTGATTTCGTTGTCGGTTTCAGAGTATCTTTTGGTAAAACTTCACCATTATTATAAATAAACGCAATCGATTTGTTTTGCACACCTTCGTAAACAGCACAATTATATTCTGGAAGAGAAAGTAACTTAAGCCTAAGGATTTACATTAAAAAGGTATATAGATTCACGCTGTATCCCGTATATAGCGGGGTAGGCAGAGGGAACCTAGTGTTAAAACACTCCGTTCCCATTCATCACTTATATACCTACGTTCCCCACTTTCAGCGGAATTTTTAAGGCTTTGCGTCTTGAGTGGCGGAACTTAAAGCCGCGGCTTGGAACAAATGACAATATAAATATTTCATTTCCTCGAGTGGAAATTGAACCCACAACTTGTCGCCTCTGAAGTCACACGCTTGTGCCTCTGCACCACGACTCGCTAAAATACAAAAGACGAAAAAATAATACCTTGAGGTTTGCTGTCATCAATTGATGATATTGTAAACAATTGGTTCTTATAAGAATTCACCATAGTAAATGCTAAGCTTAAAATGAAGAAAGATTTTAATAATATTTTCGTAGGAGACATATTGAAGTTGATATAACATCTAAGCCTAGATTAATCTATAGGGCTATGTATATGTAAATTTATGTAAATATGAATTAATTATAAGTGTTTAATTATAAGGGAACGGAGTGTTTTAGCTTTAAATTCCCTCTGCCTAACCTGCTGTGTGCAGGATACAGCGTGAAGCTAATTTATTTATTTTTATTTAATTATTTGTAAGAAATCAGGAAATAAAAGTACCTAATTGAGCAACTAAGGGAGAAACACGGCCTAGCCTCAAGCACAAAATTACCATATTTTATTATAAAATACAGATAACAAATAATAAAAAATAAATTCAAATATTTACCTCAAGTGACATATATGTCAATATAATAATATGTTTATATACCATTATAATAACAAAATATTTCAGTAGTTTATAATAATAATTAAAAAATTTCAAGTTATGTCCTCGTCAAATTCGAGTGAAAATGAAAATGTAGTTATTTACAGTAACTACAATACAAACGAGAGAACTCCATGGTATCCAATGTTTGGTCAGCCATTAATATACTTTTCTCAGATTGTAAGTCATTTTGAATATAATAAAAAGAAATATAAGTTAAAAGTTTTAACTTTAATTAAATAAAAACCTAGATTTAATTGTACTAAGTTACAAGGAAAACATTCAGAAAACAATCTAATTAGGCGAACGTTCTTATGTCTCTTTAGATATACAAATTGAATATTTGTCAAAATAATTGATATGTATCGAATACTAAAATAATATTGGCAAAAATCTTTTAAATATACTTCATTCATTTAGGTTTAATTTTTACATTATTATTTTCTACAGCAACCGAAACGTCATAAAAGAAGCAAAGAACTGAAAAAGGACGCGCCTAATTGTTTTGTAAAAGCGTTTCAGTGGTATACTCAGGTAAAATGGATTTTAAACGTAAATAAAACCAATTTTTTAATAAAGTGCATCTAATTTAGTAAAATTATAATTAAGTGGGAAATTAATAAATTAGACGAAGTGGTGATTGCTCAGAAAACTGCTTTACGAATAAAATAAGTATATAATATCTAATCAAATACATTACACTAGATATTTCATTTTGCAGATATAATTTTCTGATCAAAATAAAAAAAAATACAGATAATACTTAAATATTACATAACATATTAATTACATATATTGTTTTGTTATCTATAAATAAAAAAAAGATCTCGTAAAATAAACTTTTTGTATTGTAATATTATGTAAAAATGTATGTTATTTGAAATATTCATTCTTTCAGGAACGAGTTCCCAAGAATAGAAATAGTAAAACTAATGATATGAAGGAATTTGCAAATTGGCTGGACGACAAATACGATGAATTCTTACAAAGTGGCCGTAATCAATATATTTTGAAGGAGAAATCTACTGTCGGGATAGTCAATTCTTTATATACTCGGTAAAATTTTATAATATAATAAAATAAAATGTTTGTATAAGTTTAAATGCTATATTTTTTCACAAAATTCACTCTGTATCTATTTAGACAGAAAAAAACATGGGAACCGCCAAATTTTTGAAGCATTGCGTGCTGAGTCGCGGAGCTTAACGCCACGCTTTGCCTCGTTACCAGACCGGAGAAATGAAAATATTAAATAATTCATTCCCCCGAGTAGTTTTCGAACACAATCGCCACGACGGCCTCACGTCTTCATAATATAAACGTTCGCTTAAATAAATGTAGCAAAAATACATTGACATATAATAATTTTGATATTTTTTTTATTGATAGACCAAAAGGAAGTAATTTGAGAACGAGAGATTTTAGGAAGAATTTAAGAGCCAAGAGGTAGCACTTTTAATTCTATTTTTATAGTATACCTAAAAATAATATAAAAGTAATTAATATAAACAATAGTAATAGATAATGGGATAAAATCTTAAGGATACCTTAACTTCCATCTAAGTCAGTTTTTTGAAAACCCAAATAGTATAACAACAACAAGTAGTATTTTTTTTAAATTAATTACATCAACTATTCTAAAGAGTTGTAATGTAGATACTTACGATAGCATTCCTTAATACTTTTCAACCGACTTCTGTAAGAAAAGGAGGTTATTAATTCGATTGTATTTTTTTTTATTGAACCTAATGAAGGGGAATCAGCTTTTTTTTTAAAGAAATGTTAATTTTTTTAACAGATCGAATCAGAGTATCGAATTTATTTTAAATCCCAAGAATATATCGCGTGCTGCGTCAGACTCCTGCCAAAGGTAGGTTTTTTCACGACAGAGGTATATACCTATAATTATTTAAAAGGACAACCAGAAAAATACTAGAATTGACACCCCGTTCTGTACGATTCCACTTCAAATTTATAAGTTAGATTTGTCTAGCCAAAAGTAAATCGGGAACAGAGTGCCTTAACACTAGGTTCCAACCATAAAATACATTTTCCATGAATATTCATATTATTAATATTCAATATTTATGCCATTGCTATTTTCAGATGTAAATCTCGTAATTATAATGACACAATTCAATCTGAGACGAGTGTTTTTGATAAAAGATTTAAGCCCAAATCTCAGAGTTTGACAAGTATTATTAAAGAAAGGGAAATATATGTGATTCCATTTGATACTATACCCGATGACAAGGTAGGGTCTAGAGCTAGCAACTTTATAAAACAAATTAGTATTAGTTAACGTTAGTAGCAAAATATACTTTTTTGGAATTTGTTTTTATGAAAGTTCGTTTAATAATTTATTTTTTATTTCAGCTTCACGAATTATTGTAAAAACTCTGCAAACACTGCCTTTTCGTGCCTGCTTGCACTGCCCAGTGCCACTTTCCACTGAATACTAGAGGAATTGCGTGTTAAGTGGCGGAACTCAACACTGCGCTTTGCTTTACCAGAGCGAACAAATGAAAATATCAAATTTTTCGTTTCCTTGAGTAGGAGTCGAACCCACAACCTTATTGTGCCTCTACGCTATGACTGGTCTCTAATTTTGATTTCTTAAAGAAATACTATTACTATAAAAAGATGTCAATGTTGTCATGGGGCAGGTGAAATATTTTGAAATGTGCGCCAAGGGCACAGCGAAGGCTTAAAATTTTTCAATATTAAAACAAAAACAATCTACATAAAATTGGAACGGAAGACTATTTTACTAAATACTTACAAGAAATGTATTATAGATAAAGAAAAATATTTCAAAAAACAAAAAATATAAAAATAAAGAGAAATATTTATATTATATAATTACTATTATGTGGTACGACTAAGCATTAGTGCTTATGTAACAAAGTAAATGACGATCATTTTACGCAAAATATTTTACAATAGCTAGATAATTGATTTTTAATTTTAAGGAAATTACTGAAACCCAAAAGAAATCTCCGCGCGAATTATCTAAGAAAGATTCTACGGTAGCTAATAAGAAAAAATATAGCAAAAACGTTGCTTGTCAATGTGTTTATACTGAACCAAAGAAAACAGATGCTTCGAGTCAGATCGAAAAGAAAAAGAGTAACATTTCTTCGTATGACGATATGAAACCAACGGCCTTGCGAAAGGTATCTAATTTGCTTAATTACGAAATTATAAAGTTTACTATGTAAGTATGTCAATAATAACTAAGGCTTTGCTCGTATTATAACATGAAAATAATTTATGTATTTGACCGGATGTTAGTTTGTCAATATTTAATACTTAATATTTATGTAAAACATATCACAGTTCAACTATTTAATTTAACTTTTCGATATTTTACGTAAACGTTCTACTTTATTTTTTCATACTTTCAGAAACAAATTGTTCTCCAACCGCATCGAGTATCAATCCATAATGAAATTAATAGAAATGAAGAAGAATCGAAAAGAAAAACAGATACAAAGAATATTAATGAACCTTTCAATACTGCTAATAAGACTGGCGGCGTGCAAACTTCTGATTATAAAATAAACTTAGTCCAGGTAACTTATTAGCTAATATTTTTTAAAATTAAATCCATTTACTTAATATTTTTCATTTTTTTTTAGGATATTGGAAACCCAATTTTTTTGAAAATGATTTGTACAAACAATTGCAATAAAAAAACGTTCTAAAAAAAACGTTACTGATCTGATATTTATACATATTTTAAAGAGGAAAATCAAACAATATTTAATGTACAATGAATTATACAGTATTTATTTACAATAAAGAATTTATTTACAAATAATATGGCAACAATTTATTTAACGAGGCACACCGTATGCTGCGGCAGGCTTTGCTTGAGGTAAAAATCCAAAACTACTCGAACTCAATGACCCACTTGACTGGCCGCCGCTTGAAGAAGACGGTAAACCATAGTTGTATGATGGACCTGACACTGATAATGACGATGACGATGACGATGATGAGGATGATAATGATGACAATGAACTTTGAGAAATTGAAGATGATTGCTGACTAGATCCTAAGTTCAGTGGTGAATTGTGTACGAAAGATAAAATTTCTACACTAGGTTTCGCGTTTTCTAAAGAAACTCCCGAAACTAGTGATAAATAACCAGCATCTTTGGCTGATGAGTGTTCGTTATCTTTTATAATGTCTTGTACACGTGACACTACTACATCGTCCAAGGCGTCTCTGTGGACTTGCGCTTGCTGTCCACTGTATTGATTAGAGTCAGCTTGATAGCTTGATAGACCAGAGTTTAGAGATTGACTTGGAGCTGACTGCTGGTACGAATAGCCCTGGGAAATTTGTTGAGATTGAATTTGGATGGGGGCTGGTTGTGGCTGAGCTTGAATTTGCAATTGGGGCTGGGGAATTATAGCGGGAAGTGGTTGTATCAATTGGGGTACTCCATATGAGGTACTGGGTGGGGAGATGGGCTGTTGGAAGACGGGTAATGGTTGGGGGGCAATAGGTTGGGGCTGAGGAGCAATAGGTTGTGGTTGGAATATTGGCTGCTGGAATATTGGTTGCGGAAGGGGCGCAATGGGTTGTGGTTGAGGAATTAAAGCCGGAAGGGGCCTGATTGGTTGAAATTGAGGAACCCCGTATGACTGACTAGGTTGTGATATGATAGGCAAAGGCTGAGGTTGAAGTGGTCTAAATTGAGGAGCTGGTTGCGGAAGTGGTTGAGGATAAGAGGGTAAGGGTAGAGGTGCAGGTCTTGCTATCGGTTGGTATACTTGTTGGGGTTGGGAAATGAAAATAGGTTGGGGTGCAGGCTGGATTTGTGCAGGTCTTGCGATGGGTGCTGGGTAGCTGTAGCCGATGGTGTTGTATTGATTTTGTGAAGAACCTTGGCTGGCGAATTGGGAACCTTGTTGCGAATAGTTAATAACAGGCGCACTGGGAGCTGGACGTGGTATGTGGTAGGGTGCTTCAGCCACGACAGCCCCAATCAGCGACAATAAAACCACCTGGAAATAAAAAAAAATCTATTTACAAATTTATTTATATTAATTAATAATAGCCCTACGTTTGTATTGTATTACTAAACCTTCACATATTCATATAACAAATTAAATGATCAAATCTGACACACATCCAAAGACGACAAATGTATTACTAATTCACTATTTAAATAGGCGGAAAGTTGGTCACGGTTTGTATTGACACCTAGCGTTAGTTTTCACTTTCGATCACAGTCACTCACCGCGTTCCTCATGTTTGGTCTCCTAGATCAGTGTGCGATGGAAACAAGCTCATCTTCTCTTTATAATGTCCACCTCTACATCAACTGAGATAGTTGCACAAACCCCGTTAGACTTGTCGGCTACCAGTTACAGAAGATATTAAAAATGCTACGTATTGTTATATAGTGAGTGCCTTTTATCGCTTCCATTTTATGGACTACGTACTTTTTTTAATAGTGATTGTTATTTTTTTTTAATTTACATATCAGATTAGTAAAAGAAATTTAGTAATGTGACAATTTAGTGTTTACGAATAAGCTTATATTAAAAATAGGAATATTTTCGCTTGTGATATTTGAACTATCATAAACAAAGCGTACATTGGAATATATTCAAATATTTTAAGTTTTAGATTCTAATTTTATATTGTTTATTAAATAAATTATGAGAGTATCCTTGCTTAGCGGAAGCTTCTGAGATGTCCTAAATACCTCCAAAAGGGGTCTAATCAGTTATGTAGTAACAAAATTCGCTAAGCATTTTAGATTTTATAAATAATTTAAAAAGAAGTATTAATATTTTCTTCATTTAATATTAACATTTGGGAATTATATTATATTTCTTGTCTACTCCGCAAAAAATTCAAGGAAAATATAACTTCAGAAAAAGACTTTAAGAAGATATTTGAAAAGTAAACTTTGTTTATTTTTACATAATGTCAGCTAATTCGTAAATACACAAAAGAGGCTCAACACTCAAAACAAATAAAATTAGAGATTTTTTTCTATTTACTTATCACATATACTTATATATACGAACGTAACAACACGTTGCTGATGTTGACATGTTAGTTCATGATGACCACTCGTAAGTTTATTCTAAATTCCGAATTACATTACTAAAAAAATATTTGCAAAAATAAATATTATTTACCAAATATTGTCATTTTTTGTGGCAAAAGTATTAGCTTAGAATATTTAAATGGATTATATTAATTTAGTTCATTTTAATATTCCTCATTACTTTATCAGTATGGTAAATTCAATATTTTCCTTTCCATGTGCTTACTTAGACTAAGCCATTAATGACTGTTAATAATAATATACGACACAATGCTGGCCCTACTAAAAAAACTGATAAAGTTTTTGAATTGTGCTATTTCTTTTGCTATAAATATCATATAATTATATTTATCCAGACAAAGCTAAGGCCTTTTGATAGGATATAAAACAAACTACTGTACTACTATAATTTCGCATTAACTCGTCAATATCCTATAATACAAACACTCCTGACCTTCAAAACAAGCAACAGTACACAAATCCATTGATCAATCATAAAATTTCTCAACAAAACTTAGTACCAAAAGAAACTGATAAATACACCAAGAAACAAAAAGCCTGTATTTTATTTGAATTTAGATGAAATTCGTAATCATATGTCAATAGAGGCTAAAATCGTTTAAATACGACTTAACAAGTCAAAGGTTGCAAACAATGAGGTAAGAGTGAAATTTGAGCGACACACGGTCACATTTGAGCCCTTAAAGGCTCCCAAGTTGTGTGTCGTAAGTCAAATTCTTAGATAATAATTCACTTCTGAATACTATTAAGTGTTTCAAAATTTCCTTTAAAGTGCAAATTATAATAAATATACCGCCATTGGAGGACGGTTACGTTTCTATTCATCAAGGTTGAATTAGCATCGCTTAGAAGTGATAAAAATCTCTCGTTTGTTTCCTTAAAAAGTACAGATCAGCTAAATAAAGAATTATTTATAGTATCTAAAGTCTACTGCCAATCATTTATTTCTACTAGTCGGTAGAATTAACTATACAGTATTAAAGCTTAGAGCGAAAAGCTTAATATTATCTTTTTACACCGTCGCACGTCGCCTTGACGTCGGTCGTCGTGAAAATGATTGACTAAATACGAATAATATGGATTGAAATCCAAATTAAAGAAATGTTCGCATTCATTTTATTTTTAATTCTGTAATTTTTTTGGACAAAATATATGATGCAACTTTTTTGGAAATAATTTTTTTACACAATATTAATTTCACTATCAAAAATAAGCCTGTATTTTTAATTGATTATCTGTATTTTTAGTAAGTGTACACTGTACCTATATCAATTTTAATTTTGTTTATAAAATTAATGTATTTATTATACCTATTTTAATAACATTTAATTGGACAAAAATCCACGTATATATAAATATTGAGATATTTAGGAAAACCAAATAAAACTCAGTTAAGCATTTAAAAATGATTTATTCAAAACACTTTTCCTACTAACTTAAAATTAGGTTAAAACATCAATATAATATGCATATTCAAATTTCTAATCGATAAATTAATTTAACTTTAACTGTATCTTTATTGGGCAAGATGTTTCTTTTCGTTTAAAAAACTAATTTTAACGCATTAGTAGTTAATAAGAAGTGATCGAAGAACTCTTAAGAGCTCATTATATTTCAATCAACCGTAGTGGGTACGAATTCTATAAACAATAAAAACTATATTGAAAATACAGGTACTATTATGTAGTACGTTTTCATAAAATTAAGTACGAGTATAACTAACGTCTTTAATAATACGAAATGTTATCGTCAATTATCGTTATACAAAACTTAATTAATTAACGATATTAATTTAGATGAAAGTTCACTTTTTTTAAGTTCCCGCTCTATCCCGCACGTAGCAGGTTAGCCAGACACAACTTAGTGTTAAGGCACTTCGTTCCCCTTTAAGACACTTCCGTTTCTCACTTTGCATTGAATATTGGTGGCTTTACCTCATTACTAGAGCGAGAAAAATTAAATAATTCGTTTCCTTGAGTGGGAATCGAAGCCACGACCCTGGCCTCAAAATGAAAGTTCTTACATAGCATTATTATAATTATGTGATATAAAAATACAAGGCTGTTTGACTTGAGAAGTAAAGAGCTTTTAGTGTTCATGATATATAATAATTAATTTAATTATAATTATTTAGAGGCCGGTCGTGTTGCAGGGGCCCGAGCGTATGACTGTAACAACGACAGGCTGTGGGTTCGATTCCCACTAGACTTAATGAACTCTGATCTGGTAATAAGGCAAAGAGCGGCGTTGAGTTCCGCCATTCAACACGAAAATTCGATAAAAAAAAGGGGTAACGGAGTGTCTTAGTTTTAATTTTCTTCTGCCTACCCTGCTCTGTGCGGAATACAGTGTGGCGCTAAAAAACAAAAAAATAAAACAATTACTAATTATCTCGTATTTCTCTTATGTTGTGTACAAAGTACTCGTACGTGCATTAACTTCCGACAACAATGCGCGTGGCTGGCGTAACTGATTGTTAACTAAATGATGTTTCAAATTCAAATACTACCCATATTCAGATTTCAACCCAGATCCCCAGATACTCACAGCAGTAGGTATTCATTAAAAAGGCCGTCTTGGCGTAGTAAAACAATATTAGATATTGTCTAATCTACTAATATTATTATGAAGAGAAAAAGTTTGTTTGGCTGAACGCGCTTATCTAAAGAACTATTGGATCGTATTAAGAAAATCTTTTTGTGCTGGATAGTTCATCTCGATGGATGAACTATTAATATTTCATCAGTGAGTAACAATGAAAAATGTATCAAAACGAGAGAGCTTGAAAGAAGCCGTTGTTCTATGTTTTAAATATTTTAAAATAATGAGAGATTAATAAATGTGTAAGCAAAAAAAAACACTTAATATATCAACAATACAGTCAATATAAAATTAAATTTAAATAATAACATTAGGTTTTTTAGCGATAGTAGTACTCTTCGTAATGGGGTAATCTCGGACTGGGGGTGGCGGAAGCTTGCCCCCTTTCATTTCCGCATCGCGCTGCATCCGTTTAGCCACAATACGCTGGTGAGTCCTCTTCATCTCTAAGATTTCTTTCATTTCTTCTTTATCTTCATCCTATAAATAGATGGTCGTGACGTGATGTCTCGTTGTTTTTTTTAAAGTTTTTTATAAGTTAATGTTTTTGTGCGAATATATCAATTCTTGATATGATATTTATATAATACTAGCGGCCCGCTCGCGGTTTCAGCCGCGTCAACTATGTTATTATTCATTTCTCTCTCCATGACTACGTCCTACTGACGTCTATGCAAAATTTGGGACTCCTAGCATTTGTAGTAATGAAGTTTCATACAAACTTTCGACCCCAAAAACAACCCCTTAGAAGTCGAATATTGCAAATTCCCGTCTTAGCGAGCACCTACGTCCTAGAAATAACTCCTATGCAAAATTTCAGATTCCTAGCACATGTAGTTTCTGAGATTTCGTGATGAGTGAGTGACCTTTCGATTTTATATATTTAGAAGATTAATTAAATGTATAAACTAAATAACAAGCAATTTTTTTCTTTAATCGTTTTTAATATTTTTTTAAAAAACTCATCTAAAACCTAAATCTAGTACTACCTACTATCAATAATACTTGCCTTCTGATTAATTCTAAGAACAAGAGCTCTTTTTCCACTGGCCATTGGTTGGCTGTAGGCCAGAAGCTGTTTCAACCTTTGAGCTGGTGGCACACCTCTTTCTACCACCAGTACTATGCGGGCCCACTGCCGTTGCCATTCGTTTCTGGTCTCCGCAATTTTCTGATACGTGTTTCCCATCATGGCGATTAACATGTTTACTAGTAATATCGCCACTATTATCATATAAATTACGAATAACAGCTGGAAATTTAAAATATATAAATAATGTTATATAATGTTATATGAGGACGTCGTGGGGTAGTGGCAAAAGCTTGTCACTTTGAGCGCAATGATGATGAATTAGTCGTATGGTTAATACTTTTATTTGTTCGCTTTCGTCAGAAGGTAAAACGCGGCGTTAAATTTCACCACTTAGCATAGTGTCTCGGAAATTCGTGGGAAAATGGAGAACGATGCTATATGCCGAATACAGGGAGAAACTAAAAAAAATATTATATAATATGAAATATCTGTCAGTCCCCGCGAAACCATCTACCATGCTTATTAGCACAATGTTAAAATAAAAACACTTCCGTATAAGTTAGACTGTGAGTTTAAACTAAAATTTGCATAAAAAGAGTTCTTTGACCTATTATATTATATAAGATTTTATAAAAATATTAATTAGGATTAATATTTTCATATAAAAAAAAATTGTATTAAACATAAATAAAGTATCTTTAAAAAAAAGGGCAAATATAACTAGGATTGTCACAAGACCACTTGCCGTAACAACCTCTTCAAAGGGCTCTTCAATGGGTGTTATTTACACGTGCTATAAGAATACTTGACTTCACAAAAATGACAATGCGCATGCAGTTATAATTCTAGTGACCTATTATTTTGTTTTTTGTAAAGTTTGTATGTTTGTGTATTTGTATGTGAAAAAGTCTCTTTGCATAAAACAGTTAATCTATTCTAACTAATAAAATACATTTATAATGAAAGTTTAATACAAAATATACTATAAAACGTAAAACACAAAATATAGGATTATGAAACAAACCGAAATATCAAATCATCTTCACGTTGTATCCCGCACATACCAAGGTAGGCAGAGGGAACCCTAATTTTTAGGGGCCTAATTTTTCGAGACATTGCGGGTTGAATGGCGATACACATTCCCCCAAGTGGGGATCGAACCGACAACCTTGGCGGTACAGTCACAACCTTCCGCCCCTGCGCCACTAGGCCCCTAATTCCATATATCAACTTCCCTAATAATAATTGAAGTTTTACCTTTGCAGCAATTTCATGATCCGTCCGTTCAAACGCACCAAAGTAATCGGAGAAGGAAGTCAAGGACATGAGAAACATCGCCATGATACTTTCCATTGGCGACGGCATGGGGTTCGATATGGAGTCGTCCACGCCCTCTGGCGTATTTGGATTGTCAAATGATAGGAAAATTACGTAGTATGCTAAAATAAGTTTATAATATGAGTTATATTTACACTTATATTATAGGTTATACATTGTACATACGTGCTTTTTCCCGCATACGAGTATAACATGGGAAGGAGAGAAATCCTAGTGTTAAAGCCCTCTATTTTATCCACTTTCCGCACTAAAATTCATTGTGTAAGAGATATTGCGTGTTGAGTAACGGAACTTAACGCAGCGCTCTATTAACAGGGCGACGAAATGAAAACCGCTCCTATAGTCAAACAGGCAGTCATGGTTTCATATGTAAATTTATGATAAATGATTTTGTGAGAAGAATGATTTACCTTGAGAAAATCCCATAACAAATACTAAATAGATACAGACAAATCGTAAGAGATCTCCCATCACCATTCTATATATCATCACAACGAAAGGACCAACTGTTTTGAATCCCCTGTAATAAATAAATTTATTATAATTTTATATATGTATAAAATAAATTTATTATATTATATTCGCATATTAGTAATTTTACTGTAATATACATATTCATATATTTATATGAATATGTATGTTGTAATAGACTTAAATTATGTTAATAAGCTGTCATAACATAGAACAACAAGACTATCAACGTTGAATTTCATTAATATTTTAATTTCATGAATGATTAGACGCGTAAACAGCTTTAAATAAAATTAAGATGTAACATAAATATGAAAATTGCAAAGATTCAAATAATCCAGCAATTGCATATCTAAATAAAATAATTATAATAATCTCTACACGCAATGCTTCCAGAATTCAGGGGAAATAGGGAACGGAGTGTCTCAACACTAGTTTCTTTCTGCCTAACCTGGTATGAGCAAGATAGAGCATGATGCTTAACAAAAATATCATAATACTAAAATATTAAAATGAATACAAATAAATATTTAACTATGGAAAACATATTAAGCACATACCGACAAAAGAATAAAAAGTAAGGTGCCGTTGTAAGCATAATAATGACGGCCAAGTGGTCCTCCTCCTCATCAGCGCACCACAGACGTAGCGTCGGCAACGCGATCATTAGTAGACATGAGAATAAAAACATTACTCTGGAACAATTTCACTTTTAAATTAAATTTCAGTTTTAATAAAAATATGTTTTTTTTGTCAAACCTGTTGTGAAGTTATCTAAGTGTCTAGAGATATTTTGTATTCAATTATATTTTCTATTTATTTTATATAAAACTGAAATATAATTTTTTAGCTACAAAAACATAATAATAACTAACATTGTTATGTGTATTTGTCTAAATTAGATATTATTATAGACTATAGGTTCATATGCATGTGCCAAATATTTTTTTTATTGTGTTAGCATTAAATCAACGGCACATTAAAATTTCCTATAAGATTATTAACTTAGATTAGCGTGAGTTCATTAAAATAATATGATTTTTTGTATTTATATTCCAGTTTCTATAGCTTTGTATTTTATATAACTTACCTGGATGGAACTGTGCTCAGGTTTTCAATGAACATTTTTATGCCTAAAAATCTAGCTTCGCGTAAGGCAGCTCCTATGTACGCCAAAGCGCCTACCCACAATAATAATTCAGCACCTATACGTACCTGAAATATATAATAAATAGCTTTATGCTTTTTCTATCATATCAGCAAAGAAGAGAGGACCTAGAACTAAGACACGTACCTACGCGAAGTTAGGTGGCAGAGATGAACGACGCAGCTTGTCTTACCAAAGCGATGAAATTAATATAATTCCTTTTCTCGAGTTAAGAATCGACACCACTCAAACGCTGTCTCGCTATGCCACAAGGGTCTCACAAATTAATAATTTAATAATATTTTATTATGAAACCGATATCTACTTTTCTTAATATAACGAAAGATTAATTTTCTTTTCTCACAGCGGAAAATTTCGAAGCAATAACTAAAACCATTTTAAAATATTGACTCTAAACTTACTTTGGCTTGCCAAGTTTCAAAGTTCATCAACCTACACTCTTCGGTGAGATCCTCCCACCAACCTTCTACATCATTTTCTTTAGGAGCTTCAGTTGCTATAAATAATGATTATTTTTATATTTCATTAAAATTTTACTTTGTTTTAATTGAGTTGATTGTTATATTTCAGAAATAACACGAGCAATGGATGAACTAAAAAAATGTTGTAGAAAATGCTTAAATTAGATATAGGTGTGATGTTAACTTATCTGTAGAGTTTTTTAGAATTTTTCCGCTACCCAAAAATAAAAATTTGACAACAGAAAATGAAGTGTTATTATTATTATTAATATAATTTTTAAGTTTTATATTGACGTAATTTTTATTTTATATTTGTTTATATTAACAAAATATTTGTATATATATAAAAGATGATGATGATGACCTAAGGCCTTGTTATCGATGAATTGAATAAAAAAAATTGTCGCATTTGAGTTATAAGTGATTTTATTACAAGTATGTTTTTGCTATTGATCAGAATATACTTTTAGGTTATTGACATTGTTAAAATTTTGATACAAAGAAAAATTTAAAATTGCAATTTTTAAAAATATTTATTAATTATTAACAAATTGTTCCTATAAGTAACGTACGCTTCTCTTTATCCTTCGGATGACTTTTGAACCGATTACAATGAACAGATTTTGTCGCATTGAAAACTTCCACAGAACCTGGATCAAAATCTATGCTAGACTTCGATCCTGGAAGCGTACAATTTTCTAAAACACGATTTTCTGAAAAAATATGTTTTTTCTTTAAGGCCTTAGTCTAAAAAAAAACAAAATACCTACAGCAAATTACATTTGATATTTATAATAAATATTTACGTGGTCATTATATAATCACCATAATTTAAAACAATTTGGCCGCTCTGGTAGATTGACAATGTCTCAAAAATGGTCGTAAATTGGGGAACGGAGTGTCCTAGCACTTTGTTCTTTCTACTTGGCTTTTTTATATGTGAAATTCGGCGTGAAGTTAAAAAAAAACAATAAACAAAACAATATAAATCACAACTGCTTACCCACATCCGGTAGTTCTGTATCATTACCAGATCCAATAGTAGTATTGGCGACTGTAGCATTCAAAGAACGATCAGGCGGCCCCGGACGCAGAGTAAAACACACGAGAGATACAAGGAAATAACAAAAGAATAAGAAAAACTGTCTATAGAAGCGAAATTTGACGAACGTATTCCACTTTGTCTTTAGTAAATCTATCAACATGCCCTCTAATAATTCCAGATGTTCATCTTTTTCCTGTAAGAGAAACATTACTAAATGTTAATTTTTTTCACAGATAATAGAAAGAAAGCAAGAAATATGGAGTTATATGTGATTTCCAAATATATTTCGTGAAGTAATTGAAAATATTTTGGAATATTGTAACCTGGGTGGAGATCACCCATTTTACTTGTCAAAATGACCACCCAACGTGCAATTTCATATTGGATGATAACACAAAGCATTGTAATATATTTTTTAAAAAACCTTAAATAATAAGAAAACATTTTATCAATCCTAAGAACCAATACTTACTCCAAAAACAACCAAATTCAACGCGGAATCTTTGCTTATTAACCCAGTTTCCGTGTCAATGGTATCAACTTGTCCTAACGGATAAGCAGCACAAGTAGTTGCACCTATTTGCCAATATATTTCTCTTTCAATATTTAAAATATGAAAAAACAGTTCCACTCGAGCCAACTTCGCAGCGAGAGTTAAAGGTGTTAAGTTCTGAACATTGCGAATGTTTAATGATGCTCCAACTTCGTACGCCATATCAAATGTGCTCTAAAACATTACGTTAAATGAATATAAACTAGATTTTGAACTAACTTCATCAGTTAGTATGAAAACATCTAATGCATATTTTATCCTAATAAACCTGTAATAATATAATTCATTAATATTTCCTGGCAATAGTGTTAGTTAAATTAAATGGAATCTACTTTTAAACTAATTCAAATATATTTGTTATCTATGGATATAGTTTGTGAGTTTTCAATCCATCATAGGTACCAACATACAAAGAATAATGATGCGGAAAAGCTCTTACTATTTTATCATAAATAATAAGCATATGCAACACAGTATTCCCATTAGTATCCTGCTTGTCAGGATTAGCTCCCCGAGCTAGGATCAGCCTGTAACACTCCTCTTGGCCTAAACACGCTGCGAAGCTTAATGGATATTCTCCCCAATACACGTATCTAGTGAAACATAATAATAAATGCATATTTATTGCTGTTATTGTTTTCCATGTATTTTTAAATAATTGTTATTGTAGTGGATTCTGCTGCCTAAGAGACCATAAAGCAAAAATTATCATAGATTGTAGAATGGGGTGATAAATCTCGGTTACTTTTCCACTTAAATAATATTTCTCGTTATAATATTTTTTATAGCTTTACGCTATATTCCGCACATTGTAGGGAAAGGGATCCTAGTACTAAAATAAAAGTAGCACCAGTTCCATGCTTATAATTATAATTTTAAATATAAGTGTTATATGGTACTACTTGAATATATTATTATCTTTTTCTATCCGTCGAATCGCGTAAAATAACTCACATAATATTTTATAATAGCACGATATAAAAATAGACAGCATATACAATTTAAATAAAAATATCGATTGAACCAAATTATAATTCTTAAATTTTAAAAGCGAATTGAAAAAGTAGAATATGATAAAGAAACAAGAAAAATCAAGAATAAATACAAACCCATCATAATTAGTATCTGGTTGTACATTCACCCACTCGTGATCAAATGAGTCTGTTCTTGAAGCTTTTTGGTCTTCCGGGCACATGAAGTTTCCAAAGCACCTTTCGTGATAGTCAGCGCCGGCGTCCAGAAGAAATTTAACCATTGTAGGATCTTCATTTACTATTGTCATATGGAGTACACTTTCTCCTAGAAATTAATGTTTTTTAAAATAATACGGAAATTTTACGTAAGTTTTTAGACTGTTTGAGATTATTATTATAAAACAATCTTACTTTCTCTTAAGCTGATTTAGGATCGGTCTCGCATTCATTTTTTTAAAGTTACTAATGTTTATTTTTCTATAATCAAAATAGTTGATTACTTTATAACAGTACCATATATACTTTTGCCACTCTCTTAAAAACCAATATTAGCTTTTAGTTCAAAAACATTTCATCGCAATTTTGACTAGTAAAATACAGAATAGAATCCAAAAAGAAATTCCTCCGTATTTC
The DNA here is from genome assembly GCA_016802625.1 of Heliconius numata. Lineage (NCBI taxonomy): Eukaryota > Metazoa > Arthropoda > Insecta > Lepidoptera > Nymphalidae > Heliconius > Heliconius numata. The sequence continues at coordinate 338,109 of JAEBDU010012993.1, forward strand.
ATCCTAAATTGATGTCAGACTTAAGTCAACATAAATTTTCTTTATAGGACCAAAAATAAGTCCTGAGAGAAATAAGGAAACCTGCTAATCTAGGCTATAAACTACATGAGCTCCAAATGTCATCCGATTCTATTTCCTATTCCTTTTGTGAATGAATCATTTAATGAATATTAAAATACAAAAACTTTCATATTTATAACACTAAAATAAAAGATTAATTTTATGTCAACTTTTCCACAACAAAATGTCAAACAGGCGTTAATTTATACGCACGTCTAATACATCAATTTAAATGCAACAAGGCAGATTGTATAGTGTATAGGTTTCGAATTCGCAACAACATGAATAGAGCTTATGAAAAATGGGCGTTGCGATACACGATGGATGGATTTGAATAGATTTTTTTTTTACTTAAATCATAATGGCGTAACTTTGTGTTATGGCAATAATAGTGAATGCATAAAGAACTACATATTGTATTGTAACATGCAATTACTCAAACTGTCAACAATACTCAATTTGTCATATATGCAGATAGAAGGAAGTGTTTAAATGTCTACGGTGGTCACGAGGTCACATCTCACTTTGGGTTTTTTAACTTCACGCTGTATCACGTCTATAGCAATTAATTGTGTGTTAAGTGATAAAAGTCATTTCTTGTTAACATTGGCATCGAACACTGGGGCACAAGCATGCGACTGTAAACGCTACAAACTGTGGGTTTGATTCCCAGTCGATTCCCGATTTTAAGAGTTCGATTGCCACGTGATGAAATGAAATATTTACTGTTTTCATACCCACAATGGTTGCACAGTGGATGGTGGACGGATGAGGCTGAGCGCAAGCATTAAGTTCTACCACTCAACACACAATGCCTCCAAAATTCGGCGAAGAGTAATTCTCTACCAGTTCTGCCTTAATGGGACACAAAGAAACGCAAAACATTCAAACTATAGCCCGATCAATATTCACTTAGCATTTTAAAAAAAACCAAAACTTAAACAAGCAAAATCCAGGAACAAGAAAGCCACAGACGACTAAAGTCTATGGTGCAAGGCAACAAAAAAGTAGATTGTCAGGTTCTCCCTGCCCTAGAGGGTACTCCTATATGCATATATAAAGAAAAATTGAGATATAAACTCAAAACATTGCAAAATATTAAAAAGAAAATTAAAATCGAACTAACTCCCTACGAATTAGAACTACTAAGCCCATTGGATTCGTTAAAATTAATATTAAAAAATTATAATAAGCGACCAACAAGGCCACGAGTTACGCAAGTTGTTTTGGCGTCATTTTGTCTATCATTTTATATATTAATATATATTATATTATATTAAAAAACGATGTTATCTAAAACAATATGGATGATATGGGTATCGTGAGGCGTTAAATAATAAATCACTGCCAGTCCACATTACCAACTTATCCGGTACTCTAGCAAATGAACACGAGAGAAACTATTAATTTGATAGAGTATATGATATGCTATGAGTGTATTGAATATGTGGACATTTTCTAGGCCAAATGTTAAATATGCGAAAGAATATATGAGACCTTTATTGCTATATATATGTATATTGATATATTATGCAGAATTTACTATTAGGCGTTAAAGAATAATGATTGCGCAAACAAGCATATATTCACTTAAAATTTGATATTTATGTCTGAGAATTATTATTTTAAATAAAATACACATTTTAAATAAAACGTAGAGATTTTTAACTTAACTTAGATTATAATTCGAAGCACTGCTCGAGAAAATTAATAATTATTATTTTTTAGTTACGGTAACAAGAGCAAGAAAATTAAAATAGCAATTGCAATGAGCAATGTCTCGAAAATAAAGCGGTGCTTGGACTGCTTGAGGAACCTACTCTGATCTTCTTACCTTGCTATAAGTGGGATACTATACAGGATGAAGCTCAAAAAAACCATAGCAAAGAAGAAAAAGCTTGAAAATAGAATGAAGCAAGAGTTACTGTAAATTAAGCTGTTGAATTAACAGCTTTCAACATCTTAATGATAGGGCATGATGGTGTAAAAATAGAATTGGAAACAATGTTATTGATTGATTTGCTCTACCTGCTGGCTACCTATTGATGGGGACAAGTAGGCCCGCGTTCAAAGGTCGTTGCGTAAAGTTCGTTAAAATGTCAGCAATTGTGTAAGAAACTAAAGGCGGCCATCGACGGCCATGATTTTGAGGCTAAACCTAGTTGGTAGTTTGCAAATTTTAACTAGTTTATGTCAAAAATCCGGCCGTTAAGAGGCCGTCGCAGGCGCAGCATCACAAGGGTGTGACTGTAACGCGACCGTTGTGGGTTCGATCCCCACTCGAGGAAGTCAAATATTTATTTACCTTTATATTTCAAACTTACCATAATATTCATCGCTCATGTAAATATCGTTGATCAGTTTCGGATAAAATCGAAGCAACCTTTTGGCCAAATCTGCCAATAGGGATGTAGCGTTCAGTAAACATAGGTGAAGAATTGTTTCACCTACAGCACCTCGTTCCTGTAATAATGTGTCAAATAATAAAAAATATATTATAATTTTTAAAATTAAAATATTATTTTAAAAATTAATATTATAAAATTAAAATAGTAAGTTTTAAAATTAAAATAGACACCACGTATATCCTTAAAAGTTAAGCTTTGAAGTTTAGCATCTAGAAAGCAATGAGAATGAAACTTTCTTCAGCTATATTTAAGTAATTTTGTCTGTTATTTAACTTTACATTGAGAATATATTATATTAACAAAATCTAGGTATATTTACTAATACTATACGAGTGAATATAAAGCGAGCATTGAACTACATAACACCTTCCAGACGACGTTCCGGGACGCTTAAAAACAATCCATTGTTATGACAAGTATTGTTATGCAATAGGTCATTCCCGAGTGGATAATTTGCTTAAATAAATTATTTAATAAATAAAATTAAACACGTTAAATTACCATTAAATAATATGAAACACGTTCTTTCTATAATCTTTATCAGGAGTAAGTTAGTAATAGTAAGTTGACAAGCAAGGCGAACAGAGAGCGAAATCATATCTTATATTATCTCTAATTCAGGTGGACATCTAAGTATAAAAAAAATTATAATTAAAAAAAAATTATAAATAAAATAACTTTTCTCTAAGATATAAGTATATTCTTAAAAAAAACTAAATTATTAAATACTCAGTTAATTACCTTTAAATCCCAACATAGTTCTCTGTAAGCGAAAGGTTTAGCGTCGTACTCCTCTTGTAGAACCGCTGGCCAATCCTTCTCGATGTCGAATTCTTCATCTGGATTTTCCATCCCACGCAAAGGTGGTAGCTGGAAATAAAACAAATAATATCTTCTTTTATTATTATCTCTTGCAAATAGGTTTTTTATCTAAAACAAAACTATATTTTAATATCGATTTCGATGTAATTGGAAACATAATTGTACAAGTAAATTATCACTATTATGATAGAGATAAATCTCTCTTTATTTAACCATAAGAAATAGGGAAACAAATATATTTAAAAAAATACATATCAAGCTATTACTTTAACGTGAACCACTTACCAGCTTGTGTCGAGATCTCTCTTTATTTCTCAGAAGAACGAGATGTGATATCGGTATATATCGACCTTTGCCCTTATTATACAAAAAAGGTTCAACTTTAGTTTTTATAGCGTGATCGATCTCCGCATATTGCTTGTTCTGCACTGCCCTCTTCATCATATCCACAAGTAAGCCACCACCTAACAAGAAGTTATGTCTTTTGTATGAAAAGCGTGAAATTTCTATTTTAATCTGCTAGCTTTGTGTGTCTAACTCTCTATAAAAAGCAGAATTGTAATAACCGTACACGGAGAGATCTATAGCAGAGCTACTAATACGAGTATCTTTGGGATTATCCTAGTGATGTTGGGTTTAAATCCCGACACGCCTTAAAAAATCAAATTAATTTATTTATTTAAAACAGGGGAACTGAGTGCCTTAACACTAGGTTCTCTCTTCCCATCTTGCTGTATGCGGGATACGGCGTAAATCTGTATCTAATAATTATTATAACTTTAAAATATATTATAAATGTATAAAGAAAAAAAATACTAACATTTTTATGTTTTATTTACTAAAATCATTCTCTTTATCATACTTATACTTTAAACTTAATACCTATGTTACCTTGTTAAACTTAATAACGATGTTAAACAATGAAAATGTACGACTAACATAGTACTACAGTCTACAGTCCAATTATAATTATGCCAGAGCAATCCCTGAGGAGAAAACTGGCGAGCAGTATCGAATTTTCAAACGATAAACTGCTCTCGGCATTAGCTAATGTTAATTAGAGATAATTCTCTAATGAACAAATTAGTTTGAAATACACTTTTTGATATGTTGTAATGATATATGGTAAAGATTAATTCATTATCTATCTTTGTAAAAGATGTATATTAGCAATTAGGATACGTCGATACGTATAGATGTGTTGTATTAAGGTATCCTAATTCCATATTAATTAATAATATCATTTCTTCGCTCTGGTTCACCGTTGAGTGCCGCCACTCAACACGCAATGCCTCAAAAATTCAGAGAAGAGGCAACGGATTGTCTTAATACTAGAATCCATTTACTTACCCTGCTATATGCGGAATTCCTCGAGTGAGAATCGAACCCACAACCGTCGCGTTACAGTCACACCCTGCGCCACTGCGCCACGACGAGTTCACTATTACGGACTATTTATAAGAAAAAAAAAATATAACCAATGCCAGTCTAACCTTTGACGTCGATAAGCTTATAGAGTTTCTGTTCTGATGTCCCAGCCTGCTTCTTAACACCACTCGTTACGTTACTTTCTGTATTACCCATTTTCAAATAAAACCGTCACCTTGTTTTAAATAATATTTGATCAATGCACTTATGTACTTTTTAATACTAATAATATATATTCGTTTTTACTTTAGAATACCTACATATGCTAAATGCATAGATATTCTTAAGGCCTTTGCATATAGGAACTACCCAACCTTGGCGAGATTGACAAAGCGAGTTGGTTGCTATAACAATAGCAGCGCTATGAATAATCGAGCAAACAAGATTTCCTTCTAACCTCAATTTATAGCACACCTGCACTTATATTTTATGCTAACCTAACTAAAGTTTTCATTTAATGGGCATTTCGAAGCAGAATAGGTTTGTAGAACAATATAGTTTTTTTTAAAAAGCAGGATTTGAACCTGTATAATCAACAATATATAAACGTAATATAATATTAATTGTTTTTCACCATTAATTAAAATATATACGAAACATTATGTAAGGAAGTTATTAATAAAACATTTTTTTTTTGTTTTCATTTATTTATGTACCACACAAGAAAGAAAGTACAGAAAACTTATGACAACAGAAAGAATGTGTACAATGGATAACTCTCTAATAGAGATCTCTACCAGAAACCCTTGAATGTAGGAAATGTTCAAAGAAATGATTTGGGTGAATTTAATATATTTTATTTCACTTTCTTAACATAAGATACAATATTTCTGCCAAGCTTAATATTGAAGCACTAAAAAATAAACCCACCATTCCTCCGACGGTTACTGCAATAAAAAAAATATCAGAAGTTTTTTTTTTTATTTATTTAGCCATTTTTTATTCATTGGATGCTAAAAATGAAAAATAGATAACTTTAATATACTCAAGAAAAAATCACTAAAAATTTTAATATACTCAGTTTTAAAAAAAAGCTGACTTAACACCACCGTTCGTTACAGCTTATTATCTCTATAAATAAATCCTCCACATAAGAGACGACCTTTTGGTCCGGTCGACCGGAAAATGGGGAACGGAGTGTCTTAACACTAGATTCCCTCTGCCTACCCTGTGCTGTGTGCGGGACACCGTGCTGATTTATTTTATATTACATTGTACTTATATTGTACTTATATTTTTTATATGACACTTACCAACTAAGTCAGTATTAGTACGTAATAAATTTTGATGATAACGCAACGTAGGTAGTGCTAGCATTTTGATGTTGACAAGACTGCCTTCAAATGTGTTGTTACGTCGTCGTCTAAAATATTATTAAAATTATTGAAAAAATAATAATAATAATATAACACTTTATTGCACAAATAAGAAGAGAATAAAATACAGTACATGATAAATATGATTAACAGTGCAATGGCGGCCTTATCACTAAAAGCGATTTCTTACAGGCAACCAAAAGAAAAACGAAAGGATTAAATTTAGTAAAGAAAGCAGAAAGGTGCAAAAAGTACTACGAAATATATAAACCAATACATAAATAGCGAATACCGAATAGCTTTATATATACATATATATAAATAAACATAACATACATACATAAATAAAAATTGACATAGTATGTATGTGGCCATATAAGGGCTATAAGCTTGGTTTTCTTCTTTCGCCATTACATGTATAATCATAATTTACATAAAGCAATTTCTATTATCACGCCTTCAAAACAAATCTTGTAACTTATGCCCGTAAAATTCACAATTTATGGTTAAAACAGTAACCGATCGTTATCTTTACAACACGATATTATAAGAATCTCTCCATCAATGCCATTTTTTAGGCATTAAAAAATTAACATATAAAATGATCATAAAATCAAAGGTTACACTAAGCTTGTATAACTTCTTAACGTTTTTCTTTTTATAATTTTGATAGAATTATTAATGAGCTTGATGTAAATTTTTACAAGACTTTAAACTCTAGGCCTTAAAAATACGTTGCCTAATTCTATGCCATTGGCAACTTATTAAATTTATTTTATATTATGTCTTAGTAAAATAAACTTGTCACGTTTGTCCTCATTTCTGTTTCGCCGTAACTTCTAAACCATGCAATTTTGAAACTTTTCGCCGATATGGTAGACAATACGTTTATTGGCGTGCTTTCTTAAATTAGAAAAATATAAAATTTAATAATCAATAATGTAATTAAATTATACAAAAAGAAAAAGACTGTGTGTGTGTGTACTATTACCACTCCAGTAAATAAATTATTTAATATTTTCATTTTCTTGTTCTGGCAACAAGACGCGTTGAGTTCCTCCACTTATCACATCGTGAAAATTCGGGGTCAGGTGGGTAACGCAGTGTCTTAACTTTAGGTTCCCTCTGCCTTTCCTGCTATATGAGGGATATAGTATTATATTAAAAAATATATACTTCGAGATATAAACAGTGGTAAGTTCACTCTCAACACACGACGGTAAGCAGTCTTCGGTATCTTCAAGATCTTCTTTGCCCAATTTAGTTCTTAGTGCTGCAACATTTTATCGAGTGTTATTGTATTATGAAAAATACTTTAAACACACTTTTCAATAAAAAAACCTTTTCGTTGTCATGAACAAAAAATCTACCAACTTTATATTGGTTATGATAAAGCACTTTTTTTTAAAAACGTAAGGTTTCCGTACAAATATTGGAGGTCTCGAGCTTTTTCTATAATTCAACCTCATTTAAACTTGCGGCTTTAATACCAAATTTTGGATTAACCACTGATTACTGTATCCTTGTTATTACCTTCGTAAGTAACTAAACAATTCAAGCTTGTGTAGTTGCAGTATATATTTTCATCTGAAAATTATAGGAATAAATTACATTAAAGACACATTTTGATTATTGCATAAGCTAAGCTTAGAAGAACACCTAAATTATAAAAAGAAACACCGATCATTAAAATTTAAAAACACAATAGCAATAAAGGAGTTTTTGATAAATGAAAAATAGGCTTTAGTATTTGACTGTAGAAAAATGTATTTGGAATACATTAAAATGGGGAACGAAGTGTTTTAATGGAAACGCAGTGTCATAACCACTAATTTTCCAGGTTCCCTCTGCCTACCTGGTTATGTGTAGAGTGAAATTGAAAAAAAAGAACATATCTTACAATCTGTATCTCGTACTGGATGAACACATTTGCATTGATCGTATATTTTTTTAATATTGTAAGCCGATCTACAAGCACCATATGAATAAACCTGTTAAATTAATAATGAACACCTTTATATTTGTAAATATTTAATTCCATTCTACATTTTTTTTTGTTTCTATTATGTCATTTTTAATTATTCATTCGTGAGGAGAAACTACTTTATACTTAAACTGTTTAAATTCTGGAATTATGTTACTGATATATTTTAAATTGACTTAACTTCTTAGAGGTCTCAGAGGTCTCAAAGGTCTCAGAACTCTCAGAGGTCTTAACTTCTCAGAAGATATACTGACGCTTATAAGAATGTATAACATCCTAAGATTTTCATGTCTGATTACGAATACAGGTTTGTGTTTACATTTAAAACAATAACTCACCTTATATATATGCAAATGTTTTCTCGGTATTTCATCTTTGTATCGACATTTTCGTATGTTAATTTCTTCGTCTCTCAATAATGGATCGTTCTCTACTTCAATTATAGAGAAATAATAATCTACATTACCATCAAGATTTGTTTTGACATTGAATCTTAATTTCTTATCTAAAACATTCGTTTTCAGTTCTTCCGAGCTATGAACTGAGACCTGGTATATAATAGTTCATTATAATATTTGATTTTAATGTTAATATTTAATTTTAAAATTAAATTTAAAATCTAAAATTTATATATTTTAGATAAACCTAAGTATTTATCTTATGGGCACCTACTTAAAATCTTATCTTTAAGGTTTTGAATGACAAAAATGTTATAATTTTTCAGAAACTACCAAACTATAAGAATTTATTTTTTTCTTAAAAGCCTTAACAACAATAACAAATCATTTTTTTTTAATTGTTTACTTACCTCGGAGTCACTGAGTAGACGAAAACTCAACACTCCTGGTCCAGTACTTCTATTTACAACGAATTGATAATTATCACTATATCTATAATATCAAATAAGGAGGATTAAGACATGACTATAATTATTTACTGTTTATCCGAGCTAAGCCCAAATACGATCATGTTATCATAGCAAACAATGATATCAGCTGATTATATGAAACACGAATGTTCTACTTTCAGTATTAAAAGTACAACAGAAGATATGTAACGTCTTTTAGTTTAACTATAAAATATTTAAAAATAATAAGTAAAAAGAAACTGTAATAATAATAATAAAACTTTGTGTTTTTGGCGTTAGTGAAAACTAAAGTGTTTTTATAAATGAAGTGAAATAAAAGACTTACTTGCTTTGCAAAGTGTTAAACGAGAAGCACGTTCCATATTCAGAATCAACTGCAGTGAAATGGTTACAGCAGGAGATGTTTTTATTATTAAAACTACAGTTGGAAATCATTTCGTCGCGCTTTTTGTGAATCTATAAGTGAGTATAATTTTAATATCGTACTAATTTAGATACTGTAAAAATTATTACGGCTTCACGCTGTATCACGCACACAGCAGGGTGCAACACGGCAATACGGGCAGAGGGAACCTAGTGTTGAGACACTCCGTTCCCCACTTTCCGCCGAATTCTGGAGGCACGCCTGGCCTATATGGCACTGGCAATCAGATCTAAAACAATACGAAAAATAATTATAATATAAAGCACCAAATTATAATATCTCTTACGTTGTCTATTATTTCTCTCCAAGTCACATTACAAGGTACTAGAGTGCCACAAGGCTTACAAGTGGATCGACTGCAGGAACCTCGTCCGTATATCAAATCTGCCACGTATCGCCTAGAATCGAAGTTTAGCGGTCCCATTAAATCTGCTATAGGATTAATTAAAAAATATTACTAGAATGATTCACATCTTTATACACAAAAATAAAGTGTTTCTAAATTTATTATGATTACTATTACTAGTCAATTAAATATTAATTCGTTATTCTTATTAATAGTATAACTTCGTAATTATTAATTATTAATCCTACCTTCATTTCCATTAAAAAAAAAAAACAAGTAAATAAAAAAATAGTTATATAAATTACATACGATATAAAGCAGACAATTTCTTTAACACGTTCTTAGAGGAGTACACTTCACAGATCGTTACTGCTGGAAATGTGGTAGTCCACCGTAAGTAGCGGGTGTCTGGCGTGACATTCACCGTGTCACCTCTGTGGACCACCGGCGCTAATTGTAGGCACATGCATGCAGTGAATAACAGCATTATGAACAGCCAAATGCTTCTGAAATGTTTTAGTTTGATAATAAAACTCACTCTCTGTTCAAAAATTATCACATTTTTTTGTTTTTATTATATTGCATTATTCTTTTGATCTTCAGGCTGCATAGCGTAAATAACAGGTTAGGCAGATGGAACCTAGTGATAAAACACTCCGTTCCACAATTTCCGTCAAATTTTGAAAACATTGCGTGTTGAATTGCAGAACTTTTATCGCCGCCGCGTTTTATCGATTTTCCAGAGTTATTCATCCCCGAATCGAACCTAGAACTGTCTATCAGATGCTGTACCATTGCCCCATTATGGCCTTTATCATTTTTTGTTTTTCCTAACTAACATAATCAAATCTGATTAAATTACATAAATATTACTATTTCGTTTTATCAATTTATATAGACGTTAACACCTTTATGTGTTGCTCTACTAAAAACAGTATAACAATAGTTTAAACTTACTTGCTTAATTTAGTTCCTTTTTCTTCGAAAACATATTTAAAACCATGAATACTACTTTTGCGACCAAAAATTACAACTCTTTTAAAAACATTTGAAATTAATTTAGCAAAAGTATTCAAGCACGCCATATTGTTACGATAAATCATGATAGACTAAAGGTGACAATTACCTACGGTTGTGGAAAACAACTAGTAGAAGGTTTAATTTAACTAAAAGCTTATTTACTGTATACATTGTTCTGAGCACTTTATATAATATACTTTAGTTAAAGTATCATTTTTAATTGAACACGTTTCGTATATTAAATGATTAGATTATTAATTTTCAAGTAGCAGGAGTAAGCAGATCTAGTAATGTTTTTTACATTGTGAATATTGAAAATATGTATATATAAATAAATTCATATAATAATATCAATTATTGCCGATATTATAAAAAGTAGCTTTAAATATAAAATTAATATCTTAATTGACGGATTTCGCATTTATAAGACTTAGTTCAATTTAGAAATTAATTAATATAAAGGTTTTAAAGAGATTTGGTACATCAACTTTATACAAGAGTTAATGATATAATATTTTAATTTAATACATTATAAAATTATATTAGAAATATAATGTAAATAGTAAGTAAAGTATTTATTTTATATAACTACAATACAAATAATGTACACATGTAAAAGCAACACTACTAATATATTTTCGTTATTCTTTTATAGGAATAAAGAAATGGTTTACAAAAAAAGATTTCTTTATATTTAAGAAATTGTAAGATATGAAAATAAGAAGAGCTTTCGAGTAACGAGTGCTACTCAGTAATAAGAGTGTAATACTTTTCTGTCTTCAGTTAATATCTTACCGGTGTTTTATGCTTAGGATTTTCGTGAAACTTACAAAATGTATGAAAATTCAAGTTCATTTTTTTAGTATCCGGCACATAGTAGGGTTACAAGAGGGTTAAACCGTTACCCACTTTCCACCGCATCTTGGAGGCATTGCGTGTTCAGCGGCGGAGTTCAACGCCGCTCTTTGCCTCGACATCAGAGCGAAGAAATGGAGATATAAACGTTAATAAATATTTCACTTTCTCGAGTGGGGATCGATCCACTCAACACGCAATGCCTCCATAATTCGTAAAAAATGGGGAATGAAATAATCTTAACACTAGGTTCCCTCTGGCGACCCTGCCGTGTGTGGGATAAAGTGTGAAACTGAAAAAAAAAATATATAAATTGTACTGAAAATAATTTATTAACACTTATATAACATATATTTAAATAAACATTGATAACCTATAATTAATATTAAAAATTAAAATAAACTAACAAGCCTCCAAAACCAATTCTTTGGCGTGGTAGTGGTGACAGCACTGACTGTGGTCGTCTCGTCCTCCACGAGATCAGGATCTCCGTACGCTGATGTCACAGTGGGTTTGAATTTAGTGGATTGATCTAAACGGAACCCCTGACGAAGATCTCGGAGCAAATCGGGCATCAGTCGAAGACTTTCGAACTCTATAATTATAGTTAAATATATATTTTCAAGGGCTATCAGCAGGGTAGTCAGAGGAACCCTAGTGTTAAAACACTCTGTCTAATGAGCAATATTACTTACAAGGTCGTCGTGGTGCAATGGCACAGCGTATGACTATAATCGCGGCGGTTGTGGGTTAGTTTCTCACTCAAGGGAACGAATTATCGAAAATTCTGCGGAACTAAAGAACAGAGTGTCTTAACACAACGTACCCTGCTTAAATTGGTGCATGCGGAATACAAGGTGAAGCTAAAAAAATTACTTACGACAATAAGGTTGTTTTTCTGAAGTCAACACAAAATAAGCGCCATCAGCTCTACGTAGACCGCGACCCCCTACAGATCTTATACCCATCACTGAACATGGTGATATCAATTTACTGCATGACGCTAGTAAACTGGTATTTACTCTGAAAATTTGTTTTATATTATTCAGAATATACTTTTATTAAATTAGTGAATCAATTTTACATTTTTAAATATAAATTATTATAAAAAAATACATTTAAAAATATAAAAATACCACTCTTCCGATTGCGGGACAAGGGTCCAAGCCATCGGTGGCTAGGGCTCCAGAGAGAGGAACCGCCGCACAATACGTGCCGTCTCAAGTAACACTGCCTTCTGTATCCGGTTCTTGTTCCAACAGCTAAGCGATAGCCTCTTAAGGTGTTGGTCGACGTGGTGGTGTTTATATTATTATTATTATAGTAATATATGTACCAATATTATTTAAAATTTTAGAGAAATTGCATTTTAAATGAATAGGTTCCATATTATAAAAAACGTATTGAATTCGAATCTATAACAAACAATTATAAGATAAATAAATTAAATAATTACTTAAAAGCCTACCTACCCTTCATACGTTAAATCCCACTGGTGAGCTCTGAACGTACAGTTATCATTTATCAATGATTCCGTAAATAGCAAATACGCGCGGCCGTGACTGCATATCGCTTGTTGGAGCCCTATACGAGTGCATTCAATAAATTATTTAAACATCAAAGAAAATAATTAAGTAACATTATTTTATTAGGTAGATAAGAAGATTCTCGTATTAATTTTTAAATTATATAAATAAACATATACATATATTATATTAATAAACAATACTTATTAATTAGAATTAAACGTAATGTTATAAGATATTATGCCTACCCTGCATATAGCCAGTTAAGCTATAAAGCTAACACAAAGACATACAATACAATATTAAAAAATTATAATACTATGTAAGTGTTTCTCTATTATAATACAACTTTCTTAAGAATAAAATACTCTTTATATTTTCAAAAATATTATCATGTTCAAATTAGAACCAACGTTAATAAATTAAAAGTACCAATTAAATATAACATTTCGCCTTTTCTCCTACTATTATATTTCAGTATCAACTATTTTCACTTCCAAATACAATAAATATCTTACTTGACGGTGATATCGGCCACAGTCTCGCCCATATAGAATTGGTTTTATTCCCACACCCAGGTTGTTGCATACCGCCGTTAGGATAAAAGTCTGCGTGGCCTGAAGTCATTTTAAAACTAGGTATTTAAATAAAAAAAATAGACATTTTAAGTGAGGATAAATCTGACTCTTTTCTACATACGAAATGTTCTTTTGCGTATACAATTTAATGATCAATTTTGTCTAAGACATTACATTTAGAAAGACATATGGGCGTAGGAATGTGGGGGGGTGAGTAGTACGCGCCCGCCTCAAAATAGCCTGATGCCGACCCCAGAATTTTTACTAACAAATAATTAAACTTGAATAGTTATAAAATAACATTTAAATACACAAAAATATTCGTTCTTAATTTAAAAAAAGATGAATATAAATATTCTCTATAAAAATATGAACCCCCAACCATCATAATATCACAACTACCCCACAATGAGGATTTAAGTTAAATAATAATTCTACATACCTATAGGATCAGGTAGTCCAAAGCCAATTCTCTGCAACAGTCTACCATTTGTATGTATGACGTCTACAAAATCAGCGTCCGTTTCATCTAAGCGTTCACTTCGATCCGATGTTCGAAAACATGGCTGAGCTGGATCTAAGCCTATAAATAATAATTATCATTTATTTTTTTTAACCAATTCGCATAACCAACTTACTTTGACAAAAACTTGTAGCATAACTCTCTTTATCAACAAACCAAAATTATAATCTCAATATTTAACTATTAGGTGCCTTCAGAAAATATATCAATAATCCTTCCATTCCTCGTAGCTATTTATAGCTCAGTCCTTGAGTTTGTCAATTATTTTAAAACAGTCAATATTATATAGAACCTGCTTTATAGGAACCTTACCTGTGATCCTCGCAACTCTTCCAATATGAATCGAAACGTACGAAACTATATGAGCTCCCAAACTGTGTCCTACAAAATGGAAATCTTTCACTCTAGCTCCAGTTGCTGTTATTAGTTGCTTCATAAACCTAATAAATAATTAAATTTATTGAATTTTATAGATATTAGGTATCAGGCTGTAGGGTATATTAGGATTACATCACATTACTTCTAGTACAGTACCATATAAACCACTATACGTAGAGCAGTATACATGCAGACATTTTAGACATTAACTTAGACGTCTATCGGTTATTAAATAGATTCAATTGTAAATATTTTTTCAGAGCTCCACGCTGCATCCCGCACATGTCAGTGTTATCAGAGGGAACCTAGGAACTTGGTTATAAAATACTCCGTTCTCATTAAGACACTTCCACTCCCCATAAAAATCAGAAGGTATTGCGTGTTGAGTGGCGGAACTCAACGCCGTGCTTTGCCTTAACACCGACTCAACTGGGAATCGAACCTACAACCTATCACGCTTACAATCGCAAGCTTATGGCCCTGCGCCACGACTTACATATGGCTCTTATATACATATTTTTAATGAAAAACCAATAAAGTAAAGAGCTATAACAGTAAATAAAAATATGGAAATGTAAATAATGGGTCTGATTATTAATATCAATTATAGGAAATGCTTATTTGCGGCGGTATATTGATTGCGTCACCAATGCAAATTTAAAAAAAATAACTTTACAGCTTTAAAACACGTACATTACATATTTAGAAACAAACACGTAAATACTTAAGAAAAAACCAAAAACAAAATCTTTATGTGTTTTCTTCAAATTATATTTATGGTTCAAAAATAACCTGACAAAATAAAGTATATATTCCTTTTTACTGCTTATACCAGAATCAGTCTTGTTAAATCATAATTATGCTTTAAAATGCAATTTTACTTATAATTAACAAATATTTTCATACGTACTTTGTAATATCAGAGCCGACCTGTCGTGTGTTTGCAACAGCCCGCCAATACTTCCAAGTATTACCTCCTTTGCTCCAATCTGCTGCTATTACATTCACATCTTCCTACAATAAATAGTTAACCTTTACTTAATTCAATAATTTTAAAAAAATACTGTTATATAAAATATTCTAAGAGGAGGACGGAGTGTCTTAACACTAGGTTCTCTCTGCCTACTATTCTGTGTGCGATATAATAAAAAAAATCAATATTCTAATTAAAATGATGACAATGGAATTTTGAAACATATTGAATATCGTTATTGTATCATACTAATCCTACTTTCTTAATATTATAAATGAAAAAAATTGTGAAAATGGATGTTTGTTGCAAAATTGCAAAAACTGCTTCAACGGATTTATATGAAATTTTACATTAGAACATTAGCTTACAACTTGCCTACAATATACAGTGTACCCGCATTTAGTCCTCTAGTTGCATGTTAATTTAGACCACTGAAGTGTAAAAAAATTAAAATAATTATTAAATTACATAATTTTACATTATTACTAAATTACGTACCCATTCTAGAAAGGCTTTCGTCATGTCCAGTACCCAGGAAGCATTGCTGTGGCTCATAAAACCGTGGACTATGAGTATTGTTCTTCTATTTGGATTAAAATCAACCCATTCTAACCCAAACTGGGATCCAGGATATACCTGTAGGAATTACCAAACAAATATAATTATGTTTAAATATGAAATTTAAAATATCAACTATAATTATTATTGTTAAAATTAACTAAACGTGGAATATATACTAACACTTAAGATCCCTTTGTTAACGAACGGCAATGTTTCTCGTAGTTTTTGGTTTAAACAATTCTATTTTATATCATGAAATGCGTAAACTAAAATGGTAGGTATCTTACCTGAACCCTCTTAGGTCTTAAACGTGAGGAAAAATAAAAATGTGTATCAATATCATCTGAGGAATCCGGTCGCATATTAAACAGCCATACCTGACGTGTTATAGAACCTAAGCCAAAACAATCTACTACTTCTGGCACTGGAATAACAGTGGCTGTTTCCTAAAACAAAATATAATGTGCTAGTATTAAAAATACGAATATTTTAAACATATATATATAAGTATACAAAATTGGAAGCTTGTTTATAAAAGAGCATGACTTGTTAAACGTACGTTCTTGTCAGCAAGTTGCTATAAATTTGAAATATCTTTAAAGTAAATCTAAGTACCTATACCTAATAATTCTTATCTATAAATATTATAAATTAAATATAAAACAAGAGAAAGCACCTAGGTCAAGGGAGATGCAACGTAAGATGAATCTCATTTGAACCATACAGATGTTTACACTATTTCCAAAAGTGTATAGTACTTCTAGAAACACTTTAAGCATCGTCATTCACTTGCTTGCTGAATATAAAATACATCGTAAAATATTTTCTAAATTAGTAAAAAAATAGGTATACCATACTCATATACCTCGAAATCTGCATATTGCACCTCAGAAGCTGGTGTCGTTGTTTCTGTCTTGTTACTTTTTGAGCTCCATTTCAAAAACTCATTTATGTCTTCTGGACTAATATGATTTTCGACTAAAATTAATAAAATAATAAAAAATGTAGACACCGTCATATATAATGGGTATATATGCACACTATGGTCATGGGTTCGATTTATTCTCACAGAATGTTGCTTAAGTATAAACATTAATTCAAATTTGAATTTATTAATGTAATTCACTTTCATTACCATTAGTGTAATAACTAATTATTATATATACTCGTATATATAGTTAATTAATTAGTGAATCACATCCATAAATAATTGTATAATTCCTAATAATCCAGATTTTCCCTGAATATGCTTGACATGGCCATGGGAAAAAACCTCAATTATCACTTGTTTGTGTGAAACACCCCCAATCACTTTTCTCGCGAAAGGATAAAATTGTCTCACTGTGATATCTGATCCTGATATAAATGCAATACAATGCAATAGATTGTATTGTCAATACAAAAGAATAGAAGCTACTACTACTACTACTAGAGGATCTCTTTGAATCCTATACAATATACCATTCCACATTCGCGGTTTCTGTATGCGAATACGGAGCTTGAACTGTACCTAAGTATATAACTTAAAAATGTTTAGGTTTTTTTCGTATGTATTAGGACAGTAGGTTCTTGTGCAGCAAACGTAATTTCGGGATACAGGGTAACCTGGTAACCTGTTTCCCCGCAACTTCTTGTGCTTCAGTGAAAGTCTCATGAAAAAACAAGTCCAGTGATTGATTTAGCCCGGACGAACAGAAAGACAGACTGAGAGAATTAAAATCGTTTTTTGTTTTTAAATATTGTATAGATTATAACTATATTATGCACTTGAAAAACATAGTTAATCACGTACAGACACTTAAATTTTATTAATATGTATAGAGATTAGAGATACATCTATAGGTGTATGGATTATTTTTAACCAGAATATTATTTTTACCAGACATTAATATTTTACGCAGTTACGTCTTTTTACAAAAACACGTTTTTAAATAGCAATAGCATATTAATGAACCACAAATATTTTAATTTTTAAAATATATCTATCTACACGAAAGAAGTTATGAACTCCAGTACTCGTTCTTTAAAAAGAGTACCAGTACTGAAGGCCAGCCAGTTGTGGGTTCGATTCCTACTCGAGGAAATTAAATATTGATTTAAACTTATATTTTCAATTCTTCGCTCTGGTGTAGAAGCAAAATCGCGGCTTTGAGTTCTGCCACTCAACACGCTATGCCTCCAAAATAACGCAGAAAGTGGGGAACGGACTGTCTCAATAATAGGTTCCCTCTGTGTGCGGGATACAGAGTGAAGCTGATTTATTTTTATTTAATTTTATAAAAATACTAACAATACATTATATATGACCCTAAAAACACTATATGACCCACTTAATTCGCATAGTATCTCCAAGGTAACCCATCAACTTGGCCTGATAAACCCCAATAATCGCTGGCCAGCGTCACCGAGTGCACGCAATGTATTGTTTTAGTTAATTAAAATGAATCAATGTTTTAGTTAATTTAATACTAAACTGGGAAGGTCATGTCACATATAACAATATTTAGGACTTTGCAGTATGGCAAATTCCAAAGTGATCGTATTTTTTGCGATGGAAAATTTTATACCTGTCGATGTTTATTATAAAACGCTTTTCCATCATTTAATAAGGTAAATAGTTTTAATAAATATTTTTCTTATATTATTAGGTATTGCAATTTAACAAGATATGATATTGTTTAACAAGAATGTTATAAATAAATTTAACTTTTACTGAATTTGTTCAAAACTTAGAATAGAATAGAATATATAAATATTTAATATTGTTATTTTCTCGCTCTGATCACGAGGCAAAGCGCGGCGTTGAGTACCACACAACACGCAATGCCTCCAGAAATCGGCGAAAAGTGGGCAAGGAAAGTGTCTTAATGGGAACGGAGTGCCTTAACACTAGGTTCCCAGGTTCCCTCTAGCTACACTGCTATGTGCGAGATACAGCGTGAAAAATATACCTTTATTATGATGAATATTTAGAAAATATCAACATCTCGTATTTACTTACGTTCATCAGTCGTCACCCAGATTCTCCCAGCTCTAACAATATTGTTTCCAATAATTTGCAATATACACAAAAAATACATTTTCTGATAAATACTTTCCATCTTGTTTCAAGTCACAAAATATAAAAAAATACCGCGTACACGTCTGCTCCGCTCCAGCTATTGAAAAGTATTTATTTCTTTTATTGAAAAAAAAATGGCATTTTTTCCTTAAATTACACATTTAACCATTCCGACATCATTACATACTAATTGAATTCGAACAATGATTAAAAGATTTATTTGCAGGATGTACTCCTGGTGGAAACCGACATTTTTTATCAAATTGTCTGTTTAACAGTAAATTTGTTTTTCTCTTTGTTTTTTTTATATAGTAAATTCCAAGGATATGTTTAAAAATCGTACTTAGTTCCAGTCCAGTACATATAATTTAATTTATTCTGTAATCATAATATAACAATGAGGCCGTCGTGGCGCAGCGGCACAAGAGTGTGACTGCAACGCGACGGTTGTGGGTTCGATCCCCACTCGAGGAAGTGAAATATTTATTTACGTTTATATTTCCATTTCTTCGCTCTGGTGTCGAGGCAAACCGCGGCGTTGAGTTCTGCCACTCAACACGCAAAGCGTCCGGAATTCGGCAGAAAGTGGGGAACGGAGTGTCTTAATAATAGGTTCCCTCTGCTTACCCTGCTGTGTGCGCGATACAGTGTGAAGCTAAAAAAGAAATATATACATATAACATGGCCTTAAAACTATTATAATAAAATTAGATTACGTAATTAAATACTTATTAATTATACATAATCATTATAATGAGTATCACATTATCACATACCAAAGGTAAAAACCATTTCTAAATTATGTAGTATATAATTAGCTGTACGAGAGAGATCCATACCTATATTATAAATTCGAAAATAACTCTGTCTATTTTTTACGCAATGAGGGCCAAACCCGTAATCCAATAGTAATAAAATACTCATATAGAGATACTTGAGGGTCTTGGACGAACATAGGATATTTTTTTACTCATATTTGTAACATTGTCGATTTATACTAATATATTAAAATACTTATTAATTTGACATGCAATTTATTCCGCCATATTAATAACAACCGTCACTACGCGACCGTTGCTAGGCAACGGTTTGCAAAGTTTGTTGTTTTAAGAAAACGTTACCCAAAACGAGTTTGCTTAACGCATACATGGCGTGTAATAGGCTTATAGAATTAATGGTAATTAATTATTAAATATTAAATAATACAAATATGATTGTCACCATAAATCATGTTTTGTAATTGACATTTGACAGTTGTCATTGATTTGGCGTTTAAAATATAGGTCTATGATTTGGTGGTTAAGTAATGGATTACTATAGAATTATGATTATATTTAATAGATTTATAGATATTACATACATATACACATAGGCATACATGATGGCATAGGCATTTGCAAATAAAAAATTAAAGATATGATAATTAATCACTTCAAATGGTACTGCATAATATACTAAATAATGATTTTACATATTAAACCTGTTTTAGTTTTGTTGCGGATAATCAAATTGACAGCTTTTTTTAAACGTTTATTTAAATATTTAACTGTTATTTTATAACCACGAAATGTATTTATTTATTTGTTTTTTATTTATTAATTATCTGTGTTGGGACAAACTACTCTATGGTCAAAATTCTTAAATAATAGTTAAAAAATAGCAACATTTTTACTAGAAACATTTTCTATTGGGCGAAATAACACCGTTAAATATAGCTTAACTGCCATTCATGTTCAAACGTCTTGCCGTTTGAATTGTTTGAAATCTTCTTTGTGAATCGTCAATCGTTTATGCTTTTGCTCGTAATTGTTAACTGTTATATTTTATTTTATTTACATTTTAAGCTAATTCAAAATGACGTCTATTAAAGAAGATGAAAAGAAAGAAATTCCTGAAATTATTCACGATCCACAAACAAACAGCACTTATCAAAGATTAAGATTCTTCGGAAAGGTTAGTTAAAGTTTTTAATATCAGCCTATATAATGAATATATTAAGCAATTAGTTTTATTGCAAATG
>JAEBDU010012994.1:0-30268 GCA_016802625.1 Heliconius numata
ATAAAAACTCACAAATTGTATGAAAAATATCGAAAGAATCTTATGATAGATTGCGTTCGAGAGGGAAGCAGTCTTAAAGCTGTATAAACACGTTCGTTCAAAAGAACTCAGTGGCTCCTTTAAAGACTTTTATTCTATTTTCTTCCTTTTGCACTTCCTCGGCTACTGTAGTCTAAGGAGAAGATTTGTGTGCAATTTGTTACAAAAGAAACGTAACGGAAAATACTCAGCTTTTTGCGGGTATTTTAAAATTCTTTATATGAATTTATTCATATTAATAGATATATATTTTTCGGCTTTACGTTGTATCCCACATATAATAAGGTAATTACAAATTTTGAGGTAATTATCTAATAATATAGCTAAATAATATCATGACGCTAGAGCAATGGGGCATGTATAAGTATAAATAAGCGAAATATGGAAGTTCTCTCTAACACGGTTAGAGCTTTGCGAAATAAAGCGTAAGACTTAGTAGCTGTTTTTATTATACTCCAAATACACATATATATTAGACTAAGGAAAATTACGTGTAAATATTTATTTTTCCAGGACATACTCGTATATTGAAACAGCTCTTTTGATTATTCAGGCGATATTCAGACTTTTTTACTCCGTTTGCGTCTCGTTTACTTTAAAGCTGTATTTCTTTTCGTATATCAACATTTTTTTTACATATGTTACATATATATTATTTAAGAAAACTTACTTTGAAGTAGAAATGTAATAGAGAAAACGTCGCGTACCGTTACTATAAACTAATGTTTGTAACTTACAGTTGGAAAATTATTTTGAAATTCAAAATATTTAATTCAAAATAGATTCTATTGTGAAAATAATAGCGTAGTATAAATCACAGTCTCAGTGGAAATTATTTTTTGAATAGTTTTACTACAATAAAAACTAAATTTATTTCCGTAAATTACTCTAACATACGCTAAAAGGACCTTTGAATAGCAGTATGTACTCGTAAGTGCATTAGATTTTTATTCTTTTTCCATTACTCAACGTTAAAACGTACTGTTTCGTAAGTCTATAGTGTCATTTTAGTTAAACTTTTTATATTTTTTAACAGAATTGAGTACTTTATTCGACATTTTAAAAAGTATCATTTTTTATTTTGAATTAAATATCAGTTGTATTGTGTTCGACGTTGGTGCTATGAGGTGTCGCATTGGAAAAATAAATATTTAAGTAGCTGGTTACCGAGTGGTTTTTTATTCGATCTTTTGAATTTTGTAACTTTTATTTTTTTTTAGTTCACGCTGTATCCCGTATAAAGCAGAGTAGGCAGGGGAACCTTGTGTTAAGTTTAAAATAAACTTTAAATTAATGAAAACTATTAAAATAAAAAATTTGGTGGTGTAGTTAAAAATGTCTAAATATATATTTTTTTAGCTAACCAAACGGCAAAACGGAACCCTATTATTAACAGTCCACTTATCCATCTGTCTATCACCAAGCTAACAGGCAGACGGTTGAAATTTTCATAAATATATAAGAATCATAATTTTTTCTTTCATAAAATAGAATTATAACTATCGTTTTCAATTATAATTCAAATTCAAAGTGCTTTTTGACTAACAACGAAAATAGATTTAAAAACATCTACAAGCACAGTAAAATAAAATAAACGTATCAAGTGCTATAGCAACCTGAATAGCAACCTGAATATCGAAAGCAACCTGAATATGTGATATACTGGAGATAATCAAATTTGCTCATACGATCTTGTTTTCCAATTAACCATCTCGTTAATTATTTGTTTTATCTTTATCAGAGTCAAAGAGCAAAATGTTTTTGTTGAATTGTTTTTGACTACGCCAGGTATTTTTTCATTAAATCCTGATTGTACAACGGTACGTTCGTACGATAACAGCTAGAGTGCTCTTCTTGGTTATTATTGTATTTTATTACTTAATTCATTTTCATATTTTGCGAATAAAAAAAATGAGAAAGGCAGAGGGAACCTAGGAACCTAGTGTTAAGACAATTCGTTCCTATTTTGTTACATTAATTACAGAAATAGAACTAATTATTACTAAATATTTAATTCTCTTACCAAAGAAGTGGTTAACCGAGTGACATACATACAGACATACACATTTAAAACCAATTTAAAAATATATTTTTCTTTTCATATAATATATTTTCTATTTATATAAAAAATATAATATACTTCACCTTGCAAACTTCACCAAGCATTCTGAAATTTCACCTGAAACGCTAAATCATAGCGGTGACCTAAAAATTTAAGAGCAGTTTCCGTCTCAAGATTAATTAGTCGACGCAAACACTTATCTAAAATCTAATTGCATTGGAGCGAAATAAATGATAATCTCTACTGGAATTGCAATATAAATATAATCTTTGGATTTAGTTAGATTTCCAGCTCTGGAGTGGTCAGACGTTCATATATATTGACATGGCTGATGAAAACCAAGGCAAATCTTCTAAAACGAAAGTAAGTAAATTTTTAGTTTAAAAAATATAGGCAAGATAAATTGTAAGCATTATATAATAAAAATATATTTAATTTATATATTAAAATATATACATAAAACTTTTTTTTATAAAAAAATACATAAATTAACTTAATACGAATTTATTTTATTTTTAATCTTCTTAATTTACATTTAATATGATTGTAATAGAAAAGTAAAAATGAAAAAAGCCAGAGCCGGAAAGAATCGAATGCAGAGCATGATGAAATAAAACAGTTCAAAGAGAATCTTCTTCAATCTGTCACAGGTGGAGAGTAAGTTTTCTTTTTATATAATATTTTTACACACTGTTCTTATTAGTAAAATACTGAATTTTCTTAATGAGATTATTTTTTAATCTTAGTAAGATTGGAAATATTATTTTTATCAGCTTCACGTATGTAGCAGGATTGACAGAGGGAGCCTAATGGGAACGGAGTGTCTTAGCACTAGGTTCCTACCCTGATGTGTATGGGACAGAGCGCTGAGCTAAAAAAAACTTATACTATAAGATAACTATAAGATAAAACTTTATAATTTATTCCCTATAATAACTGACTGTATATTTTAGTGATACACGCTAACGGTGCAGGCTTAGAATATTTCTTATTACATTGTTAAAATTACCTAAAGCATTTTCATTAAGTCACACTTTAAAATTTATAAAGAATTTTAAGAAAATATCCTCTTTCCTATATTAAAATTCTTGAAGCTAGTGTAAAATTACAAAGAATGTTCGAAACAACGAAGCCTTTTGAAAAATACTGGCAGTCTTTCATAGCAATTTTATATTTTAATTTTCGTACCGTTAGGGTACTATACTATATTATAGAGACAAATAATATGACAAAAATCCATTATAATAACAAGAAAATTTCTTTATTATATCAATATTGAAAGTTATAAAGTTCATAATACCGTGAATAAGGCATGATGATCCTTATGTACTCGTAGGTATAGGTGTGTGACTGTAACGTGACGATTGTAGGTTCGATTCCCACTCAGAGTAATGATTATTATAATTCTCTTTAAAGATTCACGGGTTCAAAAGAACCCGGTCCTTTGGAAGGCTTGCGTGAGGACAGAGGTCCAACACGTAGAGGCCCCTAAGAGAATATTCAAATGCTTTACTGTGACGCATCAGCCGGGATCCATCTCTGGGTAACCACAGGTAATTGCCCAGAGATGGCCGCCGGTTAATGCGTAGGAACTATGGAAAATGTGGAAATCTAAACTAAGGCTATGGAATGGAATTTGGATGGGCTGGCTACTGGGCTATTGAATGAGACTAACGGACGTCCGCCTTTACAATAGTCTCTAATTGAATGGTTGGCGGACGGTGACTCGCCTTCCACTAGATGGGCCCCCACAAAGCGGCGTAGTGCCTTGGGCGCAACATCGGCGTGGTCGGCTAAGGGTGTAGAGAGGTGTGCACCGGTTTCACCATCACGAGGAACTCGTGAGCGGGTTTCCCCGCTATTACGCAGATTGAGCACTTCCACCCTTTCGAGCATATAGCTCTTGCGCTCCACTCTGCCGGCCAATAAAGGCAAGCCAGAGGCGGGGGATAGATTACAATTCCCCTCCGGAGGTCTCAGGTCCGTGGGGTCGCCACTCCCCAACAGCTCGCCACAAGCTGCCCTGCGGGCTTATTATAATTATTATTAATATTTCTATATCTTCGCTCTGGTACCAAGGCAAATTGTGGGGTTGAGTTCCATCACTCAACACGAACTAGGTTCCCTCTGTCCTGTACCCTGCTATACGCGGGATACAGCGTGAATGTAAAAAAAAGAAATGAAATATATTTTTATTTTTTGAACGTATTCTTCGTGTTTCGTATAATATGCAGAGAGAAGCTCGAGATAAATATTTATTTTCTTTTTAATCAGAGTAGCCCATTAACGCCAAGGTTTTAATAAGTCAGACTGTAAAATGTCTAAATATAAATATTGCCTTAAATATAAGTAGCACTTCAATAATTGCTTTATTTTGCTTATACAATTCTCTGACGGAGAAAATAATGAAAGCAGATCAATTTAATATATACCTTTCTTGCAAAGAAAATCTAAAATTAAAACATCAAATCATGAGACGTAATTTAATGTAATGGTCGTATAAGAAATTGCCAAACTGGCATGAG
Organism: Heliconius numata; assembly: GCA_016802625.1. Taxonomy (NCBI): domain Eukaryota; kingdom Metazoa; phylum Arthropoda; class Insecta; order Lepidoptera; family Nymphalidae; genus Heliconius; species Heliconius numata. Next base: position 4,627 of record JAEBDU010012994.1, read on the forward strand.
ATTTAGGATGTCAAAAGCAGAATATTCTAAAGTTTCAATAATTAATTCGTGTTTTACTGAAATTATTATATAGGAACATTACTCAAGGAAAAACTTTTACTTAGCAACTACGTGATTTTCATAATGATGAAGTTTCTACTTCATCAGAACTTCGTTGGTACAGTGCTCATGATATTTATTATTTCAAAATCTCGTTTATGTAAATATCTGTAACCGTTCACTACTTCGAATAAAGTGATATATCACTTTATTATTATGTAAATATATATATCTCATACAATCTCCGCTTTCTCTATATGACATGGGATGTGAAAAATCTAAAGACAAGAATTTGAAAGTTTGAATGTCAATTGAAAACAATAATTTCTATAGAATCCGATGAGATGAGAGTACGAGTATATTAAAAATACGTACATTTCCAGCTCAATTTTATCTCAAAACAATGCAGAAGTGGCAGAGCCGCGGAGTTATTCAGCCAGAGCACGCCAAAGCCTGTCCGTACCAGACAATGTTCTAGCCGAATTGGACGAAACAAAAATATTCGAATTGAAAGAGGTACACATGACTGTTATTTTTATTTATTTTATTAAGAGTTTTAAGAATACAGATATAAAATACGAGTATACATATTCAATACACGAACTGTTCGTAAATTTTGTTTTATTTTATATACATTGTCCATTCGTGGCACAGGAGTGAATTGTATTATTTATGTTCTTTTATAATATAGGCGTTTCTGCTTTTTGATCTGGACGGTGATGGGTGCATTGACCACAACGACCTTTGTGCGACTTTAGTCAGCCTTGGAGAGAGGGTTGACGAGCAAGCCGTTAGAAATATGTTAGCTGAAGTAAGTTATTGTTAGCTCTTAATTTTCTTGTCTTAACCCTAGGTTCCCACTGCCTATCCAGCCGTGTACGGGCTCCAGCGTGAAGCTCATGAAACTGTGCTCTAAATTATTTACGAGTAGGTACCTAAGACCTGACGTGTTCTATAATGGCACTGGTTATGAAAGTATTTTATTTGTTAAAATCAACAATTAAAAATCGTATTGTTTTCTTAATCCACATGAAAGAGAGGTTAGAGATTGCTAACTATTTATGTATGTATGCTGTTTTTACGTAACTTTGTAAAGCACATGTTACAGTCCAACAAATAAAAATAAATAGCGGAAACATACAGGCGACTGTTTACATAGTTCAAGCATTTCTATAAAAGTTATGCTACCGGAAAAACCTTTACTTCCTACAATTATGGAATTATAAAGAATTTATTGAATTAATAACATTAGAACATGAATAATTTTACAATAACATTAGTTTAAGATATTTTATTAAGCCTAAGACTTTTTTTGAGTCCTGGGGTCTGGGGGTATTTGGGACCCTCGTGCTTTTTGCGTGATCGTGATATTTCTATCAGTATTATTAACTACAACAATTTATTCTTGAACGTGAAATTTACCTTAAAGATAAAGTACCTTTTTAAATTTATTATATATATATGTTACAGGCCTCAAATCCATTGGATTTTGATTCTTTCGTCAATCTACTCGGATATAAGACCTTAGAGCTTGATTCTGAAGAGACCCTAATTGCGGCGCTCTCCCGATGGGACAGCGAAAATACTGGATACATCTCTGAAGAAAGGTAACCATGATTGATTTTTATATTAAAAGAATATGTTTTACTTCCCAATTTTGATTTGACGGTGATTTTAAAAAGCGGATAGCTTAAAAGTAAGTCTCTCATTACTTGTTATATGTAAGACAAATATAAAGCCTTAAAAAAATAGTTATAAATTAGGTACCATTCTCTTATTATCATTCTAGCTTTCTTCTCTACTTATCTACAAATCAATGAAGATAACCATGTAATACCAGCTTCATTACATTTCACATATAATAGGATAGAAGAGGATCTTGGAACTTATTTTTCTTTTGAGGTTTTATTTCATTAATTTATGAAATACACAGAAGTATTTTGGGTTTACAGATTTCATATTATTAATATGTCAAGTTTAAATATTTGTCTGTGAAGTTCCCAAGCCAAAAAACCCTTGTCCCTTCCCAATGGGATTGCTACAATTTGAGATATATTTGTAAGGGCAACTCTGACGAAACTTTTTTCAATGTATCACATTTGTTATCTTTATTTGGTACAATAAGTTCTTATAAGAAAAATGATCGCCCCGATTCCTCTTTTTGGGTCTAAATGCTATAAATTGACAATAATTCTGAGGAAAACTTTTTACTGGATTGTGTTTAATGGAATATATGTAAGGGAGAAGTGGCATGAAAGAGCCAGTTTACTAAATGAAGCAAAAAGATATACTTTTAATTAAAGAAATTAAGATTTCTTTTCCTCAAATTATTGTTTATTTATTAAACTAGGTAATTTCGTACGAAATAACCCTTAAATACAATAATTAATCAATAAAATATTCATTTTAAAAAAATGTGTCATTTGGCTCTTTCATAACATTTCGGTATTGAAAGAGCCATTAAAAGTTATGAAAGAGCCAGTCTTATATTATGAGGTATAACAGTGAAAATTATGCTAAACAATATTAAATAAAAACGATTTAATAATTCCTATTAAAAAGTAATGTTTTTTTTAATTCTATCAGTCATTTTAAGTAGATAATTCTAACAAACTTTTAAATCTTATATTATTCAGACCAATCACATTATATTATTTTATTTATATTCTATTTTTCTTAACATTATACAACATAAAATCTTTGCAGTGCTTAATTTCTCAAATTTTTTTTGATTTTTCGGGCCTTTTTCGTTTTTTCTTTCGGCTCTTTCAAGGCCCGTCCACCCGGCTCTTTCATAATCTATTCTATAAAAAAATGTAACCTCCAAAATGATAACGATATCAAAACTTTTCAAACTCAATTTTAATGCAGTTACAAGGCCAAATATATACATAAACTCAATCTATATTCCAATTACCCGTATTTGTTTACAATGAAATACTAAAAAACAACTCAAAGGAGGTAAAATACTTACTTTGGAATGCCAAAAACTTCAACTCGACGTATCGGCGTCCGTTGGTTCCGATGAACTGTAAAATTTTTGTGGGTGGCGGGAAATCAATATTGCCATTTAAAAATAAAATATTCTAACGAATCCGTTCCTAAACTAATATAATATTGCAAGTGGCTCTTTCAAAACCTGGCTCCTTCATGCCACTTCTCCCTTATGTACGCACATAAAAAAATTATAAAAAAATAATGATGTTAAATTACGTTAATTTCAAGTTACTATTAATTCAATCCTGTTGTTTTGTTTTCAGCTTCACGTTATATCCCGCATGGGGCAGGGCAGGTAGAGGGAGCCTAGTGTTAAAACACTCCGCTCGGCACTTTTCGCCGAATTCTGGAGGCATTGCGTGTTGAGTGGCGGAACTCGACGCCGATTGAAAATATTCAATATTTAATTTCCTAGAGTGGGAATAGAACCCACAAACCGTCGCGTACAGTTACTCGCTTGTGGCCCTGCTCCACGACTGACCTTCAATTGTCATTGAAGAAAATATTAAAAAGGTTTAACCAAAATTAAATGTATATTGAAATCAATTTCCCCAATTCGCAATGACGACATTTTTAATCAACGAAATTCAGCTTTCGGTCCCTAGATGGATCTCCAAATAGTAATTACGTGATTTCTTTAGTAATTAAGTGACATCTTTAGAGACGATGAAATATTTTTTAAAATATTTTATAGTTTCATAATTAAGAAAAGTGTTAGGTATTTATTTAAATAATTAATATTCATTTTCATAATTCATAATTCTATGTAGATGTGTAAAAAGCTAACAATATACCTAATTATTATTTCAAAAGTAGCTCCGTACTATCCATCCTTACATAGTATCTATACTATTTAATGATACATGGCTTAAACTAATACAAATAATAGTAATTTAATATAATAGTAATTTAATAGTTTTTCTAAAAAAATATTTAACTTTTACCTAAGATTTAGCCTGTTTCTAGTTTTTCCATAACCTACCACAGCATAAAATCAGTATTTTAAATTTAATTTTTCTCATTTTCTTTATCAATATTATGCTATAGCTAATATTATGAAAATGAAGAGTTTATTTGGTTGAATGCATTAAACTCAGAAACTATTAGATCGAATTGAAAAATTATTTTTGCATTTTATAGTCGATTTAAAAACTACTCTAATATAAACATACCAACCAAAACCAAAAACAAAATATTTTACCCCATATAAATCATTAAAGACCTTCAAGGGAACCCAGATGGGGAAGTAAAGTTTGCTGACACTAATAATAATTAATATCACATCGTCACGTAAGTAATAAGAAACAACTTAACCAACTATGCGGATAGGCTAACTTATCTAATCTCTGTGGTATAGAGGCTTCCCAACTTTGCCCACTAAAACATATGTCTTAGAACTAAGTTTGTGTATCTATTGATTGCTTCTATATATCACTATTTTTCTTTATATAAAATTTTGTATAGGCCATGATGGCACAGTAGCGCAATGTTTATCTATAAACGCGATTCTTGTGGTTCGATTCCATTTCAGAGCAATGAATTATTTTCATTTCTCCTCTCTGGATAAATAAAGGGCGAATTTAAGTTCGATAACTCAATACATAATGCCTTGAATAATGTGTTGACTAAATATAAAGGGAATAGGTTCAATTCGCATTTACCATAATACAAAAGCCAAAGAACAAAATTAAATAAAAAAAAGAAGCATCTCCTCCACTGTTCCTCCTTTTTGAAGTCGGATAATTATAAATATTTACAACAATAATATACCTACCCTAAATTTCTCGAGCTATTATAAACAGTCCATCAAATTAAATTTCTAAATAAATACACAACAGGCATGCTGAGTCATCACCTTTAATGAATCAGTTTAATTAACTATTGAAGTTCCACAGTAAGCGAAATAACGCGACTTGGTAATGAATTTAAGGCATGAATAGAATTCATTTTCAAAGAGGCAAGTAATATTCTAGAAAATGTTTGTATAACGCCATTAACTTATGAAAAATTCAACAAGGGTGTACATATTTAATGTTTTTGAGGTACCTTGAATGGAGCCGAATATATTCTTTTGTTTGCAAAACTAATTAACGTTGTATGAATAAAAATTAATAGACAAACGTCTGGTCTATATAGAAATTTAATTGTAATTCCTTATAGTAATTGTACTGTTAAGGTATTTTTTGTTTTTTTTTTCATCAGTTTCACGCTGTATCCACCTTGTAGAGTAGACAAAGGGAACCTTATGTTAAGGCACTCCGTTCCCCTTTTTCCGCCGTAATCTGTAGGCATCTTCTTGCATCTTTAATTGCGGAACTCAACGCCGCGCTTTCCCTCGAAAGCAGACCGAAGAATTTGAAATATTTCATTTCTTCGAATAGGAATCGAACCCACAACCTGTCGTGTTTACAGTCACACTTTGTGCCTCTGCGCCACGACTGGCCTCTAACTAAAAACTGTCATCATTCTAAAATAAAAATCTTTTCTAAGCAAGTTTAATCAACCATCACCATTAATTTCAGGATTCGCCACGACCTGATGACATGGGGTGATCGTTTCACAGAGAAAGAGGCGGACTATGCCTTAGACGAGGCACCCACCATTCAGAAAGATGGCTATAACTTCATAGACTACAAGCAATTTTGTAGCAAGCTTTGCGGTCTTAGAAAACCTAATAAAAAAGCTTTTGAAGTTTGAAAATGTCAAGATATGTTTAATAAAAATGTTTTGTACGCTTATTGTTAATATATTTTGTTTCTATTGTTTTTTTTAAATACAGCTGTTTTTGTTGGTCTTATAAAGGAAAGTAATTATTTAATGTTTTATTTTTGTTTCCTGTTGCTTTGTTAGTATATTTGTTGAAACGACATAAATTAAGAGATTTTTGATTAAGGCTATGTTTTATATTTTTAGCATCACATTTTACGTTGTTTATAGCTGTTTAGTTTTACCAGAGAGGATTCACAAAAACAATTCATTCTTCCCCCAAATCGGGATTGAACTCATAATTCACGCTGTATCCCGTACACGTCAGGGTAGCTAGAGGGAACCTGGGAACGTAGTGTTAACACCCTCCATGAAGACACTCCCCACTTTCCACCGAATTTGTAGGCATGACTTTATTATATTCTATTAAAATAACTCTCATATATTTTTTTCCAAGACGTTAACTATAATACTTCGAAGCCCGAAAGAATGTAAAAGCAATGACATGGTAATAAAATTCAAAATAAACTACTAAAGTAAGGATATTGGAAGAGCTTGGATTTAACATGAGCACGACGTTCCCTTGTGAATTGTTTCCTAATAGCTAGTTTTACTATCGAGACTTTTTATTTGGATCTAGTTATAAAGCTTGCTTTTGATGTCAGAAAATTATAAAGTTGCTTAGAATTTTTATTTAAAAACATAAGAAATTTAAATTATATTTCTTACTAGCGGCCCGCTCGTGGTTTCACCCGCGTGATCTATGTTATTATTAATTTCCGTCTCCATGACTACGTCGTAGTGACGTCTATGCAAAATTTGAGATTCCTAGCACATGTAGTTTCTGAGATTTCGTGACGAGTGAGTGACCTTTCGATTTTATATATATAGATTATTTAAATTATATAAGCATTAGGTTCCCTCTGCGTACCTTGCTATGTGTAGGATATAGTATGAAGCTAAAAAAAAGAAAAATAAAATATGAATTCGTATTCTACTCACTCAAGATCTCCCTTGAACACATCAAAGTCTGTGAACATTAGTTCGACAATTTGATGGGGGGCGGCGACGAACGTGTACAAGAGGCAGATGTCTTTCGGGTACGGTAGGGGGTAATCGGGGCTGCTGAAAGAGGCCCTCTTCTTGCCGTAGGTAGAAGTGAAACGGATGCACGAACAACCTGAGAATAAATAAATGGAAAAATATTAGTACATGTTTTTGTTATTTTACATTTTTTAAAATAAGTTAATGCCAGATTTATATTAATTAAGTTGTTTTTTTTTTCATTTTATTTTATTTATTATATATAGAGGCCAGTTGTGGCGCAAGGAGTCAAGCGTGCCACTGTAAACCTGACAGGTTTGGGGTTTGATTCCCACAAAAAAAACACACCAAAATATACAAAAAACAATACAAACACATAATAAAAAAATGCCAACACTAACACAACAAAACTAAACTATAAACGACAAGCAAATATAAACGAACATCATTATTTCCCCCGAATACTTTTCCGCCAACGTTTTCGTATGAATTGTTAAAAACGGATTTAAATTTTTCGTTCTAGAAATTTCTTTTCACAGTCTGTGTTTTAAAGCTTCAAACAAAAGGCGACTGAATTTTAGCCTTAAATATTTGAGTAACGCCTGAGGCCGTTTCGAAATTAGAACCGTGGATGATTACTTGGTGGAAGTGTTGTATAATCGCCGCTTGAAGCCAGGCCCCGGAAATTGGGACGGCTTGACCACGCCATCCGGCATCACGATATACACCCCTTATGATATAGACGATGCATTTCATATTGATTAAAGCCCAAGCCGAAAATTGGCATGGTCTGACCACACGATTTGGGGGCTACTAGCTACTGATATAATATGGGGGCGTGTTCCTGGTTAGAATTGCTAAGTAATATGTTTAGATATGGTATAGAGTAATATTTTCATGTTAGATGGAGAGAATGTGATTGTAAGACAATGAGAAATTGTTTATTAAGGTTTTTGTATTGTTTTCTTTGGTATATATACTTAGAATCTAGTCCTGGCTAAAGTGGCTCCTGTGGGCACATGCTGGCTTATACTGGGACCGGGAAATATTATTAATTAAAGATATTACAATTTAAACAAAGATATTTAACCTAATTTTCCAAATAACCGGAAGATGTCGTTTGGCACAAAAACATAATATCTATAGGGCTTCAATAGGTTAGCTGCCAGCAGAGTTCATTGACTAAATGAAGATCAAGCACAAAGGAAAGAGCCATTTCAATTGGATTAAATGAACCTATCTAAAACATTATCCTTAGAGTTTTTTTTAAATATTGAATGACTTGAACTCTAAATTGAAAAAAATATATTGTGTGTCTGTCTCTATTATATATTTTTTAACAACAATAAATTTATAACGATTAAAAATGTTTATATGTGATATCAAAATAACATCGTTTTTTTAATTGCATTGTACAGTTATTTATACGATACTAAAACACAAGCAAATGATTTAAAGAAAATACCTGTTTTTTTATGAGACTTTTATTGAGAGATTGTGAAGCAAAGATTTTAGATTATGAAGCAATACAGTCTACTTTTTATATTTGAAATAGCTAAGCGTTTTTGTAATATTACATTTTTTGCGAGAAAATTAAATATTGTTTTAGTTTCATATTACTGTATTCCGCAAATAGCAGTTTAGGCAGAGGCAACCTGAGAACCTCGTACTAAGACACCCCGTCTTAGGGGTCTCTGAGACACTTCCAATCCCCAATTTCCGGTGAATTCTGGAGGCATTGCATGCTTCCGCGCGTGAAAAATTTTCATTTTCCTTCACCAAAGCAAAGTCCGGCGTGGAGTTCCACCAGTAAAGCTAATTTTTAATTCAATTTTAATACTTAGTAATATTTTGGTATACGTTTCTTGTTATTATCAAAAAGGAGAGTGTAGTAAAAAAAGTAAATAGTCGTTCCAACTATTTTTTTATGCAGTAAATAAAAAAATGATTATAAAATTTTATGTCCATATGAAACCAGTAACCGAAATCTATTATGTGATGAAAATCAAAAAGGGTATAAGAGCGAAACGCGAATACGTCAATCATCGAAAAATTGGTTCATTCATCAGAAAAACGAAACAAGGGTTGAATTTTAGCTGTTGATGCGGTTTTTCATAAATTTAAAATTCTTTTGTTTTAACATTTTGTACGTGAGCAGCAAAAATAAGTTAAGCTTGAAATTGTTAGTACAATGGTTTTGTGTAAGTTGATTGACGTTTTTACTTGTCATGTTTTGGTTGAAAATAAATATTTTTGTTTCTCTCAGCTTCCCGCATGTAAGAGGAAAGCCTAGTATTAAGGCAATCCACTTCCCACTTGCCACCAGGCTTTAGAGGCATCGATAAAAAATTAAATATTAAATATTTCATTTTCTCGAATAGGAATCGAACCCACAATTGCCTGCGCCGTAACTAGCTCAGAAAAATATTTTATGCATATAATTCACGAAATATGCATAAGCATGAAAGTTGGTTGAAAATTTTGGGTGGTATCGATGAGGCGCGGACTAAATAACCCCGAAAATTTAAAATTATTATATTTTTCCGAAACATTTAAAGAATTTACTTTAAAAACTTAGTAACGAAAAAGAAAACGTCTAGAGCATTTATATTTTATTCGAATATTAAATTCACTAAGCAAGAATCTTTTCAATTGCTTTTATAAGAGTCTTTGAGAAGTACAACCTCATATTTATGAAAAGACGAAAATGAAAAAAATAAAATATTTACGAATTTTATGCGCTTATTTATAAAAAAAAATCGAAAAGAACAAAAAACAACTTTAATGGCTAGTTTATAATCATTTAAAGGTACGCCATATATACAAAATTTATATACAAATATATAAACTGATTTAAAAACATATTTTTGCTGTGGGGACAAAATCTTAAGTTGTAAATATTTCTCTTACGTATTCTTACTTTGATCTCCGATGGAACGAAAGTAGCTAGGGAACTTAATTCTGGAATCCCTAGACAACTTCTATCTCTGTCTTTATTTATACATATTTACATTTATGTATATAGATGATAAAAATAAACATGATAATATATTTAGACACATAAGACAATGAAAATTTTAAAAAAATATTATCATTATGTATATGAGGCCAATGGTGATACAGGTAGTGTGTTCGATTCTCACCCGAGGAAATTTAATATTTAAATATTTATTCATCGCTCTAGTAACGAGGCAACAGCGAGGCGTTAAGTTCCGCCATTTAATGTGCAATTTCTCCAGAATTCGTTAGAAAATGGGGAACGAAAGTGTCTTAATGTGAACGGAGTGTTTTAGCACTATGCTATGTGCAGAGTATTTTTTTCCATCGATGTACCCTCATGTACACAGCGTGAAGCAAGGAATATATGTATATTGTGTTGTCTAAAAGTTATATTTTAATTTATGTTTACATAATATATTAATTACAAAATAACACTCTGTAGTTTTAATATATAAGCAACTTTTGTGCAAAGTGAACTGAAACCGCAACCTCAAGCTCAACCAACGTAACTATTAGAATTTTGTTATTAAAATTGCATCAAGTTATTTAAAGGATAAAGCCAATCTAAATATCTGGACTCATTTAAGAATTAAATACCTAGAGATAATTATATCTAATTTAATTAGCAGATCAAATATACAGTGGGTAAAAAAAGTATTTGCACACCCAATTTTTTTGAAATTACACCTACAAGAAAACAGAATGCTTTCAGTTAATTATTGTATTTAATAGCTTAATCTATATGTATTTCGAATCGGTTAATAAAAATCCTTAGAAAATAGAAATAAAAAAAAGACACGGTATAAACTCATATTTTAAAGTCAAATAAGTATTTGCACACCAAGCAGCTTGTACGTTCTTTTTGTTAAAAATTCAATAATAAATGAAAGGAAAGACACTTAATATTTTGTGTGCATTCCATTAGCATCAATGATGGCTTGCAATCTCCTTGGCATTGATTCCAATAATTTGGACGTTGTTTAAATCGAGATTTGAACCCTTTTCTCCACCAAAGCACGCTTCATATCATTTTTATTTAAAAAAAATATTTTCCACACATTTTAATCCAGAAGATGCCATAAATTTTCAATTGGGTTGATGTCTGGCGATTGTGGCGGAGTTTTCAGCATTCTACGGACATTGTACATCGCCCATTCCTTACTTTTTCATAGCTGTATGCTTAGGATCATTGTCCTATTGAAAGTAGTATGTCCCATTTACGTCTAATTTTGATGCGCTGCAAGATAAAATATCGCGCAACACTTTGACATAATCTACTGCTTTCATTATTTCTTCGGCAAAAGCCAAGTTTCCGAACCCATTTGCTGTCACGCAGCCTCAAACCATCACATGGCCACCGCCGTGTTTGACTGTACTATGCACATGTTTTGCCTGCAGTTCAGTATTTGGCTTGGGCCACACAAATCTTTATCTGTCCGATCCAAAAAGATAAAATTTGCTTTCGTCAGAAAAAAATAAAATTATCCCAAAATTCTAAACGTGTATTTACGTATTCTTTCGCGAAAGTTAGTCTTTTTGCCATATTGGCCTCACTTATGTAAGAAATTTCCCACGCTGCTCTGCTGCGAAGACCAACATTACTCAATACGTTTCTTACAGTTTGAGCACAGACTACCTTACCTGATCATGACGCGATGTCATTTGCTAAGCTTTGAGCGCTTGTAAATGGTTTATTTTGTACCGATTTCACAATTTGCCACCTATCTCTCCTACTGAGCTTCTTCGAGGAACGGATCTTGCCTTATTTTCAACACTACCCGTTTCTTCTCGTTTTTTTATAATATACTATACAGTCGAGTAATTCAACTTTAAATTTGACTCGATTTGGCGATAATTTCAACCTTCATTACGGAGTAAAATAATTTCTTCACGAGTCGATAACGACAATTCAAATTCTTTCGGCATGTTTGCTTCAAGAATTTTTCTGAACACTAAACAAAAGTCTGGGTATTAGGATATGTTTCCCGATGTTCACATGTATACATACAATGTTCACATTTTACCTAAAGTGACAAAATATCGCGGGAATAACATTGTATCTAGGGAATGGTTGGTGTGCAAATACTTATTTGACTTTAAAAAAGGTGTTTTTACCATCTAATTTTTTTATTTCTGTTTTCTAAGAATTTTTTATAATCGATTCGAAATATATAAAGAATAAGCTATTAAATACAATAATTAATTCAAATCATTCTGTATTTTTCTAGGTGTAACTTCAAAAAAATAAGGTGTGCAAATACTTTTTTTACCCACTGTATATATTAAGAACAGCCATAGAATAAATATTCTTGTTTCTTGTTATCTAAAGCACAAAAATTGATAAAGCATTCGACTACATTAAGTTAAAAAAAAACAATTTAAAAAAAAATATATATATATTTTTAATTAAGTTGCTGATTAATACCAAAAAAAAATGTTATAATTAACTATTATTTCTGTTTCATTTATTTTTAACGACCAAAATTATTATTACCTAAAAATATATGAACATTAAAAAAATTCGCCGTCAGAATAACCAATTTGCGTCGTAACGTAATGTGAGCTACGCAAAAGGTGATATAAAGTTATAGGGGAAACGTGACTTAAATAATATGCTAATAAATGTATATTATAAGCCTTGAAAAAGAGAAGCGTGGAAATATTCTTATATATAGAAGATCTACTTTAATCTTTTCCACTTTATTGAAATACTAGCGAACTAAATGCGGCTTCGCCCGCTTAAACTTATTCCAAATTTTATAAAATGTTTAGATAAATTGTAGCCTATGTATTCTAATGCATAAGCTACATAAATGTAAAGTTTCATCTAAATCCGTTCAGTAGTTTTTGTGTGAAAGTGGAACATATCATATTTGATATCATATTCTACAAAGTCGCTATAGTGATATTATTGAGAAATTTCGTAAACCATAGTTGTATTTCAATAATATTCCCATTCCATGAAAAAAAACCGGTCAAATGCGAGTCGAACTCGCGTCCTAGTTAGGTTCCGTATACCAATTGTATGTCAACGAGAAGTACAACTTACATTTCATAATTCTAGGTCAACTGGAAGTACACAATTAATTTTGGTTCCCCTTACCTTTTGAATAAGATTTTGAATATATATTTTTTAGAAAATCAAGGGACCGTTAGTTTCAGTATATGGTTTGAATTTCAATTCGATATCTCCAAGCATTCCTGAGATAAAAGCTCCATTTCTTTTTAAAAGGTACGGGACCCTAAAAACTAACTTAACCATATAGTACTATTATATATTTAAAACGCATCAGTGGATATATCTCATTATAAGTAGTCATATTCATATTCAAGTGGGGTCCCTTTTAGGAGGTATACAAGTAATTTAGAACAATCTTAGCATAAGTTTAGCACGTGAGTTATTAATTATAAGGATCATGTTGTTACATTATAGGGCATTATTGTTAAGTTAGTTGTGAAGGGCGAGTCGAAATAGCTAAAGTTTTATCGTAACCCGCATCCAGAGGGATTGGGCATGCACGAGTACATATGTTCATTGTAGACCAAAACCCTATGAAATGATAAGAGTAGAATAACTCGTGTATGAATAAAATAAAATATGAAATAAAATTAACTTTTGTGATTTAAGTGAAGAACATAATTATATTTGTGTTTTTATATGCTCAACGTTTAGGAGCTAAAATAATAAATATTAATACATATTATTTAAATCAAAATAAAGACGCAAATGTAAAAAAGTAAAAACAAGTCTAAGATAAGTTTCTAAGAATGTAATTATTTCTGTAATTCTTTCGGTAATTCTTTCTAAGAATGAAAAGAAGAATGAAGAAAGAAGATGACTGTGAATTCAATAGCTTGAACCATATTTTTTATTTAAAAAATACATTAACAATAGTAGAAGACTAATTACTTTCAATATTAAGAAAAGGCAGTTAGTTATCTTTGAAGTAATTGCAAAGCGTTATTTACTTATCTATAACAAGAAGTAAGCAATTCAAATTACATTATAATTGAGTTGAAAAGTTATTTAACTGAACTTATAACTGTTTCCTTAAAAGCAATCTGAACCTTCCTATTATATTAAGAGTTAATCTTGAATATTTGTATTTATTTTTATAATATTTAGGCATTTCTTGTATCTTACAAGGTACATATAGCAAATTCTTCACTGGAGTGAAATTGTTCTCCACCTTCTGCTAATTTTTGAGAGATAATGCAGTAAAAGTCTCCGTTAAGCTTTTAGTTGGGTCACAAATCTCATCGAGCTCTAACCGAGCACAGTAAATCCTTGAAATGCTAAGTTTTTGAACTGATTGCTACAATTTACCCAACAATATTTATCACACCATTTATATAAATGAAAAATATATTATTATAATAATACACCCGTAAAAGTAAAAATAATTATAATATAATTTTCGTACAACTATTTTAAAATACTTAGAAATAAATATGTTTTAGAAGTTAAAAGCTAGCTCCCAATTTCTTTCATTTCCGAAGAAGCGATGAAGTGTTAATTAGGTAGGTATTAAACTTGGAAGCTTTTAATGGAAAAACTCGAAGCTAGATACCGCTGCGTTGATTTAGTTTGAAACTTCGTCACTCGTTAATTATTTGCTATTACGGTTGTCTGCGAGGCTTCAACTTTATTATGAATTTATTAAAAAACATTTTTCGTTTGATTATGATGAGAACTTTTTAATAAAGTTGAGGAAATTTTATTATGCGATGTGCTTTCTTTAAATGAGGAGTTTAGAGAGCTTTTTTTCTCATTTTAGTTGTTTAATTTAAATTTTCTGTGTAGTTTAATTTTATTGCTTTTTTTATTGCATTTAAATTTTTTGTAGCTATTTTTAAGAAAAATATTGTTTAAAATTTATAAATTATTTTTAAACAATATTTCAATTAATATTGACGATTGAAACGACTTAGAGTGTCCAGAATTAGGCCTATTGAACGCTATTGCGTTTTTATTATATTTTTCTTTCAATACTGCCTACCTTGAAGCCAAAAAAAAATCAAACCATAATAAATACAATTTCCAACTTTTGTTTTCACTATACGAAACAAATATATGTAAGGTAAGCGAAAATGATGTCTAATTAGAGTAACAACTCATTCTCAAGGATAAAGTAAAACATTAGATGTTGCAAACTCGTTATCAAACTTTTGTATAGTAATGCATTTCAATTATATTTTGCAAACAAAGTTTTCTTAAATTGTGATAATGGAACATATAGAAAAATATAAAAAGTATATCATTTTTCTTTCTTTATATTCAAGGTTTTTGACCGACAAAGAAGATTCTCGATTCCACACAAAGGTAGAAAAAACCTACAAATACTAAGAATAGGGAGCGGAGCGTCTTAACTACCGCAACCTTGCCCAACCTGCTTTTTCTACCTACCCTGCTACATGCAAAATACAGCATTTCCTCAAAATTTATAAAATTATAGCAAAAAACGATTCAAATCTTTACATTGAATTATATAAAAAAATCTATAATGAAGCAATCTAGCCAATTATACTTTTAAACGTTCTTGCGTCGTACAATAATTCTTATACGGCGTAAAGCTTGTTTCTAATATCTACAATTTTCTAAAAAAAAAATTGATCCTTTTCAATTAAATTGATCACGGAGATTGCTATTATACCAGTATTTTACATTTATTAGCGTATTTAAATTAATTTTCATACAAAAAAATTAATAACATTACTAATGCACCCGTAGACACAAGTCAAAGAAGTAAGATATTAAGATATTTTATGGTTTAACCCCATAACTATAAACCTGAAAGCTCTATAACTTAAAGGTTCAAGCCAGATCACCTAAAAGTGCCATAATTTGCAGGTCTATTGCCATAAAAAGAAGGATCGACGTCGTTTCATATCCTTAGTTTCGCTATGGTGAACGACAATTTTCTGTTATACGGTATAATATAAAATTCTTTATCATGCTTTCCATCGTAATATTGCTTGCTTTTATTTGAATCGTATAATATTTAGGTGAGCAAATATTATTTTTCTACGTATGCCAAAATTAGATATTTAGTAACCAATATTTACTAAATAACTAATGGTTATCAATAATAAGAGAAACTCTCTTAGGAGTGGGCGACCTATATACTATTATATTCTCCATCGTTCACCTCCTGAAGAAGAAGATATTAAAAAATACTTGTAACGTTTTCTAATTTTATAAATATACCTATATCTATAAGTACAAATTACACTTTTCACAAATTTTTCTTCCAACACTTAAAAAGGAGTACATAAATAAAATTTTCATTTTTTAACTTCAACTAACTTCTTAGTTAATAATAAAATATTTTTTGAAGACACTTTAATGAATTGTCGAATTGATATGTAGGTCTGTTCATATACTTTAATATATAAAATTTAATTTAATATAGTATTATAGTAATAATCACATTTGTACAATATATACGAATAGAATATGTATTAAAATTTTACGTTTTCAACTAAAATACTATAATATTTAGAGACAGTTTTCATAATTCACTAAAACAATAGAAAATTTAAACTTTACAAAACGACACTGTAAAATTTAAATGTACTGAAATGTAAATTGATGTTCTTTAACTGCAAGAGGGATAAATTTAAAAATCTAAACGCGGTTTCCGCAGGATGATAAAGAATTCATTGCAGTGTCTCGCCTAAGGTTAAAAATTACCACTCAAATAGAAATTAACATAAAACTAACATTAGTTATTTATTTTAAACCAACGCGGAAATTTCAATTCTATACTTATAATAAAATCGTAAAAGGGTCGGTGTCTGTACTTGGAAGATATTTAAAAAAAAATGTTACTGGGAACCTTTATTAACGTAATAGAACCCGAAACAATGCTTTTTGAAATTTTTGTCTGTTTGTTTGTGCGTTTGTAATCGCTTATCTCAGAATCGGCTTCACCGATTTAGATGCGGTTTTCACTATTGTTTTCTGGCAAGCTTCCAAAAACATATAGGATATTTTATTACAATCGGTTCATAAATAAAAAAGTTATATCAATTTAAAATACTTAGTTCGACAAATTTGCTAATTGCCGTAACAGTTATTTTATATACAACTGTTTTACTGAATTGACTAAATCATTTGTTTCCAATTTCTTTATTAACATTTCTAATTCAAGCGGGCGTAGCCCCGCACGGGCCCACTAGTCTATAATAAAAGTGTATTACAAATAAATTTCCAATATTATCTCTATTTAGCAAGTCTATCGTATAAGAGGGGACGGGGAAAAAAGAAAATCATTATTTGTATAAAATTTACTGATACAAATAAAGTAATTTAACATTAAAATTAAAATATCTTTTCAAATAAATCAGACACGTATCTAGCAATAAATAAGCGTCCGCCTTTGTTTATCAGCTAAAGCCTACGAGGCATCCCTTTGTAAATAATTCAGAACTGACCGCTTATTATGTTCCCATAACAATAAATAACTTTTTTGTATAATATAGTGAATTATTTCCCTGTTGTTTCGTGTATAACCAAATAAACGGATTATATTTTAAAATGTCGTAGCACAGTTGTTTCAGTATTTGACTGTAAGCACCACGGATGTTGGTTCGATTCCCGCTGCGGCATGATAAAAATGCGATATCGAGTTAAGGCACTCATATCCGCGAGCGAATTCATTCAATCATTCATAAATCTTATCACATAAGAACTTTCTTGTCCAAATTCTAACAAGTTCTACAATTATATTTATTCCTGAAATAGCAAGCTGATTTCAACTTTTCTCTTCATCAACAAAAATGATAATTTTAACTATAATAATATCAATATTTAACCTTACTAGTAATGTATCAATCATTCTTTTAATTAAAATATTAATTAGGTCAAACGGAAATTAATTTTACTTACTCGGATTAACTGCCTGTCCCTCATCCACCACGTGCATTGATAAATGAAGCAAAACCAGCAATATCGCTGATAACTGAAACCAAAGATAAATATTATATTAGGATATTTAATATTATAATTAAACAATCATCTAGATATATTTAATAATAGATTTTACTTTATAAATTAAAATAAGCTATATAGTTTATTCCGCATTAGAGCATAGGCATGGACCTAAACTAGTGTTAATACGTTACTACGTTTGTATCACCAGAAACAGAAAATAAAAAATCCTGTAATTGGGAATCGAACCCCCAACCATCGCTTCAACAATCATATGCTGTTCAGTACTACAAAAGCTTTAAAAAAATAGTACTGAAATCAAAAATACTGTAAACGAGTAATGGTAGCTGTAATTGTATGAAACAAAAAATAATTTGAATTGAAAACAATACGTAAACAAAAGCGCGAAATAAAAAAGTTGTACACTGTACGAGTATAGTACACGCTGCAATAAAAATAAGAAGAATGCGCAACGAAGTAGAATATGTAAGGTATGTTTTTTAAACATTTTTAGCTCGCTCTATCCTGCTTGTGCAGGGTAGGCAAAGAGAGATGCGTCGTGTTTTCAGAAGTTTTCGAAGCGGTCATTCTGCTTTTCATTTTCAGCCAAATTCTAGATGCATAGTGTGTTAAGTGGCGAAACACAACGCCGTGGCTCGTTACCAGAGCGTCGAACCCCTTCACCTCGTTTACAGTCGCACGCTTATGCCATTAAGTAACGACCGGCTTCTGTATGTAATTATTTGTCTCAACACCTTTGGGCTATGATATTGGGCTATTATGGGCTATGATAAATTGGAAGGATATTACTAAATCGAACATAACGGCTAATTTTAGACAATGTTTTAAAAACCGTTTATAATATTTGTTCTTATTGGGGTACGCAAAGAGTTTTTCTATCCCATGCATCCTTAAAGCTGGTGGAAAATAAAAGCAAAGTGACTGATCACTGCCTCCATGTTAACATCAGATATAAATAAATTATAAAGAAACAACCAACAAACAAACGTAATAAAATTTCGCATAATTCTTTCAAAGTCGCTACACAATATAATCCCGAGCGAGTGTTTTGATCGGACTTTTGTTTCCGTATCCATAAAGACTTTAACTTTTGACAACATGACATGAGGGAGTCAGTTATGCAAGAGCACCCTCAGCTCGCGTGCTTAGTAAGCGATTTTGTTCTAATTTTAGATGTCTCTACACTTTCAACTTTTCGACTTATTGTTGAAATTAAAAAATATATATACAAGGCCATGTTTGACACCGTGCCATTGTTGCCTGGTTGTACGGAAGGGGGTTGAAGCTTTACGTCAAGGAGAATTTATACAAATAAGTGGCAAGGGAGAGCTGAACTAGTGATTTGCTGAATTGTGCCTGATTTTCTTATAAATATACAAATGACGGTGAAAATTGACAGTAAATGTAATGTAAATAATAATTTAAAAGAGATTTATTAACATTAAGATATTAAACTTAACTGTATGCCGCATCATAAACGCCGCTTTTGCCTTATCAGAGCGAAGAAATTAAAATTTCAATAAATAATAATTCATTCCCTCGAATGGGAATCGAGCCCACATTCATCGCGTTTATAGACAGACCCTTGTGTCACCGGGCGACGACTACCTCTTCATTTTCTTTAAAATCTAATAATGTTATATCAGCAGCAAAAATACTTGTATTTCAAGCGTTAAATTTGTATTTAAAATGCACATCGCGTTCTACGTTGGCAAATACCTTTGAGAAACCAGCATATTTTGGAAGAAATTCTTAGACGACGTACCTGCCAAGCCACAACTTAAGCAATATAGTTATAATTAAATACATATAGGTCCTCGCTTATTAAGAAATGCATCTGCACTGTTGCAGTAGAATATTAAAAAATATTTTAATTAACTCTATCATTATTAAAGTATGTAAAGAATCTATTGTAAAGAAAATCTTTTTCAGGCTTCGAAGACAGTCGTGGTACGCGGAAAAGTGGCAGGGGGTTCGATTTTCATTCGAGGAAATAAAATAATTTCATTCATCATTTTAATTTCCTCACTTTGGTAACAAGACACAACGTGGCGTTGAGTTACGCTGATCAACACACACTTAAGATAACTTAAGACACTTCAGACACGTAAAAGCTTAAATATATGTTGAATACACTATTTTAAAAACATAACATATATTTCTAATGTCATATATATTTTCAAAACAGTTTACCAACAAATACGAGCTAACTTCGTGCACATAAAGATTAGCAACGGAATAAATTACAGGTCAAGAGCAATGGTAGTTTAGAGAGCATTAAATATCACGGAACGGGATACATTTTATCTCGTCGTAGTCGTTCCTCCTTCCCCCAGTTTTAAGTAAACAACTGAGATCTGTGGCGGAGCGCAGTTGAAATAGTTTGAGGTAAAATTTACTTCGTAGTTGCAGTGAGGATTTTTATTATTATTTCTTATGTTGTGGGAAGTAGACGGGAATGTATTACGTATATAAGTTTTATAACAAACGGCTTTCTCGATGGTAATGCTTTTTGTTATTTAACGTTTGATGTAATGAAATGGTTTTTAGAGCATGTTTATGACAAGCTTATTTTAAAGATGAAGTATACTATGTTTTTATATATGTTTATATATTTATCTATTATAGTAGGATCTAAATTAAGATTACATAACTCGTCAATAAATATACAAAAAAGTGTTTATATGTTATTTTTTTCATTTTCATCGTAAATAAACATTTTCCTCTATTTATTTCACTTTTCCCCTCTAATATTGTTTTTTCTTTTCTCTAGTTGATATTCGGTATTTATAATCAATACTTAAGTCAAAGGTATCGATATCGATATTGAATATTATCGCCATTTATGTATCGGCAACCTCACTATTTCCATAAATTGACAGCACAAGAACTCGTCTATTTGTTAAAGCGGATTTCAAAGCCTTATGAAAGACGTCTTGAACGGGAAAAGTTCTGGATTCGTTGTTTTTTTTTAATTTCTCTGTTCAGCTCACTTTGGATATAAGATTTTTTTGTGGAACTTTTCAGTTATATTATAAAACTAAAAAAAAATTATACAAATAACATATAAGCATTTTTAATGAATAACTCTTAATTGTTACAATTTATTATGCATAATCCAATTTTTAATGTGAAAGAGAAGTTTCCCAATTCTGTTACATAAAATCAATAGGCGACCTCTTAAAATAATGAATCCACAATGATTTTTCACTTTTTATGAAATCCCCAAATATATTTTTCAAAAGGGCAAAGCGCAAACCGATCAAATATTTTTTTCACGCTGTAGTATGCCGTAGCATATATTTAGAAGGGTACGTAGAGGGAACCTAGTCACACTGACATTTCGTCCCAAATTTTCATTCAATTTTCGTGTTAATTTACGGTTTGTCTTGTTATGCGAGCAAGCTATTATATAATTATGTTAATAAATATCAGAATAACATTTTGAATTATATTACAATTTCAAAGGAGGAAATGACTAAGGCTTAACACGCACGAACGAAAATGATCCCGTAGGACTAAATGTGGTGATATTGCTACCTTTATAATACTCTGAAGCTCTCACCAGTCTCCCAAAAGGAAGGAACATCAACGGAATTACAAGATGTCAGAATTCATTGAGTAGATCCAGTGTGATAGACGCAAGCATGTGACTATTGCGGGTCGGTAGTGGCTTTCATTCCCATTTGGGGGGAATTCATTAATATGATTATATTTAATTGTGGTAGGTGTAGGTTCAAATTTGAAACCCTACCATGGTTTATTTTGGTTTACCCTTTATCCCGCATATAACAAGGAAGGTAAATAGAATTTACTACTCAGATATTTCGTTCTCCACTCTCCGCTCGAGACGCCCCACCCCTACTTCAGATCTATTAGTAAAATATTTTTAATCAATTTACCCAAGTTTAAATTTTAATCTTTCCCATTCCATTTATATTCGATGCTTAAAGCATTATGTTCATATCACATTCGTATGAATCTCGCGAAAGACCACACGACGGGGATCGAAACCATAAGTCGTCCGCGCTTAACGAAGATTTAGTGACTTACTAATATAATACCCATTCCTTTATATCTGCAAGACGTTACGAAATTACAATATAAATCAAATAGTTTATGTTACCTGTTTTGGCTTATCTGCCTTTATGTTTTTTAATTTATATTTAGATTTACGCTGTATTCTGAGCATACTAGGGAGGGAACCTGGGAACCTAGTGTTAAGGCACACTAGTCCCCTTTAACATACATCTGTTCTTCACTTTTTGCCGAATTTTGGAGACGTTATGTGTTAAGTAGCGAAATTCAATGCCGCGCTTTGCCTCTTTACCGGAACGAGGAAAAAATATTAAATATCTCTTCCCAAAAGTGGATATGAACCCATAACCTTCACGTTTATAGTCGCACGCTAGTGTCCTACGTCGTATTATTTAAAACTTTACATTAAAATTTAACTACAAAAATAATAATCCAAATCGGTTGGCAGTATATTCAATTATTCGTCCGTTTGTTCCGCACATACTTAACGCAAGTTTAAAAAATATGATTTTCCCATAGATGATATAGTCAGAAATGGACCAAATTAAAATGGAATCAAACGGAAAGCTCTATTTTTCAAATAAAAAAATGAATTATCAAAATCAATCCACCCAGTCAAAAGTTCTGAAGTAAAAACATTAAAAAAATAACCTCCTACTTTTACAGAAGTCCCCTAAAAATAGAGCTTCTTTCTCAGTTATTATATAAAAATTGTATTAAATAAAAATACAAAATAAACCCGAAGTAACAAATTATTACAAAACTAAGTTAATTATTAACTCTAACTATTTCTTGTTGAATTATTAAGCACCTCGTGGTCCCAAGTTAACGAGACTACTCTGTCGCATTCAAAGACGTCAGCAAATACTTTAATAGTATTACGTTTGTGCATTTTGTACTGAATGCATCTGCTTTTGAGCATTTTAAGTTGCAGTTAATAAATGTTTTTTTATGTTTACGTATTTCCGCTTGTAGTTTTGCGGAACCTAACGCCGTGAGCTGTCATTTAAATAAAAAAAATATATTATGTGATATAATTTTTTTATTAATTACATGATTATAAGGAGTTCCTTATATAGGTGCATTTAACTTCAGGTCAAAGTAACAGATATTTCAAGTTCAAAATAAAACGCTGTAAAATGTATTTCATTATGAAATCATTTTTTTTAACTACACCAGAGTGAAGAAATGAAAATATTAAATATTTAAATTCCTCGAGTAGGAATCGAACCCACAACCTGTCACATTAACAGTCACATGCTTGTGCTAAACGCCACGACTGGCCTCATTTCATTGAATATTTTAGCAATTGATAAAAAAGGTTGTCTAAATAATAATTAGGTGAAATTTCCTTTTCAGCATTTCGTACTTACAAATAAACAACAAACAAACAAAATAACGAGACAAAGTTTTAAATGAATATACTGTAACTGTATCAAGAATAACTATAAAAGAAACGGAAGATATAAAAGCCCTTCCTATTGTTCTTTTAATGTGAAGATGCATTAACTCGTGATAGTCGACGCTCCTTTGTTACTGACATTTTGTCATCGGCTTTTGTTGAGGAACTAATGTATCTTTTGAGATGGATTGATCGCGTTATTATAACATCTTATTTTATATTGTATAGAATACGAAATGTATTGGAAATATTACTTATCGACATAAGTAGGGGGAAGAGGAAACTCACGTAAAAAGCATGAGGAAACCCCGAAAGGTATGTATAAAAAGGTTGATGATAGTGGACAGAAAGACAGAGAAAGAAGTATCCAGAGACCGTAGCGTTTGGCTCTCCGTTCTCTCTGACTACCTCGCTAGATATATAAAATGTTGATTCGATCAGATTTTATATCAAAATACATTAAATAAATGAAATTAAATATACAAAACGGGCCTTTCTACCTTTTAAATTACAACATTTACATTAATTTCGCTACTTACTACGACATTGAATTAGAACCCGAGTCCTTATACTTCAAAAGAGCAAATTATATTACTACTAAAAACCTTTCAGAGACATTGAATAAGGGTTTTTATAAAAAGAATTAGAATTGTATATAATCATTTTCTTTAATATTACACAAAATCTCGGGAACACTCAAAAAGATTAATACTAAAAGGAGGAAGACGTATTACACAGAGAAATGAAAGTGTTGCCATGAAACAACCCTAAACCCATCTAACGGAATATTCGACAGTACCTTCGCAGTCGTCGTTAAATTTCCGCTTTATAACGCGATAACGTCGGAGGAAGATTTAAACTTTGGGGCGAGGTTTAGCCAATTTGTATTGAAAAGGCAAGGAATGGTATAATGTATAGCGATAGTAAAAGGTTTATAAATGAATATTTTATTGTAGAATAATAAGTGGTTTATGATAATAAAGTAAAATGTTTGTGTTATATAGATGAAAGATTTTTTGCTATAATTTTGTTTTTTTTTATTGTTTTCGCAATGAATAAGTGATATGGAAGAGCGAGGCCTCCTATTACTTTCTATATGTGAAACAGCAATAAATGTAATTTTATTTTTAATATTTTTTTATATGAGATACCTAGTAATGAAACCATTAGTTAAGTATAATATAAATATGCTTCTCAAGTATCTAAATTTGTACTTGCACTTATTTAAGCAATATAGAAAAAGAATCAATATAATTAGTTGCGTCATAACAATGAATTTGGACCAAATTTCCGCCTAAATAAATAACAATAACCGCTCGTCGCATTGAAACCGTTAATCAACGACCGAATTAAATGAAAACAAACCTAATGCTAAATTTAATTTATATACTTACTTGTTTAACTAATTATTATTTATATAGGAATTGAGCTCGAATAAATCAAATGTACTGCGTTTGAAATTTGAATTCAAGAAATTTATGAATTAGTTACAAATTTAGGAAGCCAGTGGTGGTGCAGGGGACAAACGGGTGACTGTAAACGCGACAGGTTGTAGGTTCGATTCCTACTCGAATAAATGAAATAATTAATATATTCATTTCTTTCCTCTGATGCCGATGCTAAGCGCAGCGTTGAATTTCGTCACTCAACACGCAATGCTTCCAGAATTCAGCGGAAAGTGGGAAACGGAGTTTTTTAGCATTAGACTCTCTCTGAATACCATGCAACATGCGGGTTACAGGTTGAAGCTGAAAAAAATTTGGAATTGATAAAAAAATCTTGACCCACAAATGATTGCCTGATCTCGCCATCGTTAATTTTCACCTCCATTTAACTTTACTCCGATGTCCATCTAGAGATTTAGATAAGCGTGATCTGTAGAGAAATACGGCTAGTTTAGCAAAGTGCTTCGTAAGAGTTCTTTGATATCCGAAAGATAGTCTACGTAAATTTCTCTCAATAAACATACTCTAAATACTTCGCAGTAAAAATATTTTTTTAACGCTATTGGTTAAAAAAACAAGCGAGCAAAACGACAGGTAAAAGCCAGTATATTACAAATTCTAATACTGAAATGTAACTGTGGAATAAATGATGTGTATAATCTCATTCTTCATTCTCTTCTCTCTCTCTCTTAATTCTCGTCTTCATTCTGCAATAAAGCACAGTATACATGATTAGCCCTAATCACTCGTACATTGGTTGTGATGATAAAATGATAAGGCTTATCACTGATTAAATTATCTCCTGTAACATACTTGTCTCAAGCCTCAGGGGGAGTTGTCGTAAATGTTCCCTATAATATTCTCATATGTCAAATAATTCCTTATGGAATTTGTATGTTTATAATCATGGTAATTTTAGCAAATTGCTTTGTGGTTTGCTTCTTCAGTATGTAACATATATATATATATATGTCGGAATTTGTAGTACTGAGGTGGTTCCGGAACGCCAGCGCCATC
>JAEBDU010012994.1:30278-47441 GCA_016802625.1 Heliconius numata
CCACAGTAGACCGGGTACTCAAAACTATCTGCGAGGGAAATCCACCCAACTCCGACATGTATAATATAGAAAAAATATAACAGTACATGAAATATGTTTATAATTTTTCTTGAAATATTATGAATATCGAATATGTAAAAGTTGTCGATGACTCCTGCGGGAAATTTAGATGGATAGATTTATTTTAAAGATAAAGCAACTCTATTTGCTGAAATAATGCTAATATATCAATCATTTTGGCATTTCGTAACTGAAAATGGAATATTCATATTGGATATTATAAGTAATAGAGAGGGAGAGAGAGAGAGAGATCCGAAAGAAGCCAGATCTTCGTTACATTATAAAACCTGAAACTGCCTGTGCACATATACCCTACATCAGTAAGTACTAATAAGGAAAATGGAGTTTGGGTGATGGTTATTTAGGCAGTTTTTAGGTAAAGACGGTGCAAAAAGTAAGTATCTAACTTCTGTTAAATTATAAAGCTGATTTTTTTACATTTTTCTGGTAATAAAATTAGAAATAATATATATATATATATATATATATAGACACCTCTAAACTCTGATAAATAACTAGCACCTACGAATTTAATATAAGCAAGTTTCAACAAGAACATTTTAATAACTTATGTGAAGAAAATCAGTATTTACCCCTAATATATTTTTAGGCGCTTGTAGCTACATACAATCATAGTTTCCAGGTTTCCTCTGGCTACCCTGCTACTATTATAGCATCGTAGAACATTCCTTCACCGGAAAATGTGCAAAAACTTTACCTTCCCTATAAGAATATAAAAGCGCCGACACACGGGGCGTTAACGGAAGTATTATAAAAGGGCAATTTAAAATCCATTAATAACGAACGTAGACTGTCACGCGACCGCTGCCGTTTCAAATTGATTTTGTTGGAAATCGTATATACATAGAAAAAGAAATCTAACCGAGACTGTGCGAGTGAAATACGTATTCTAAAGAACATATAATATTTATTTAAATGATTGGAATGGACTGTCTCTTATAGAAGTGGCTTTCTAATCGAAATTGATATTTATATACGGTAATGTATTTGATTTTTTGTATGGGAAAGTTAAGTATTTAGTCTTCGGTTTTCTACTGTTAACATTTTTTAAGTAATTTATGTATGAATGTAATGTCGTAATCTATTTTCTTAATGTAATATTCATATCCTTATTTTTATTTAATGTTTTAAAGCAAACAAGTTTGCATATTTCAACGCACTTATCTCAGGAACTACTGATGCGAAATAAAAAATCATTACGACTATATTAATTCTTGATATCTACTTATAATAAAATGGTAACGGATGGGTGTCTGTTTATGAAAAATATATAAGAAAAAATGTTATTTGAGGATTTAATGTAATTGAATCAAAAACATTGGTTTTTTATTTTTTTTGTGTAATTTCTTAATGTTTTTTATTTGTCTGTGCGTTTGTTCAGACTCATCGCAAAAACGAAGCCAATTTTAGTTAAACCGTTTTAAATGCAGTTTTCTCTATTACATTCTGGCAAGCTTCACTTAACATTTAGTGTTTATATATTCAACGAATACACAAATAAAAAAGTTACGTCAATATATAAGAGAAGTATAAGTTTATGTCAAGTTATTCCGAATGCAAGTTCAGTATTCATGATCTATTGAGCACATACAAATTCAAGCGCACATCGAGCTACTAGCAGCTATGCTAATTGGCAAGCTGCCGGCGAAGTAACGTTATAACATTACCGTTTTAATCTACGAACTACATAAGATCAAATATTTTGAAATTAATTGTTTTTCTAGAGGTGAGGCATGAGCGTGACTGTTAACGTGCCAGGTTGTGGGTTCCATTTCTACTCGAGGAAATGAAATATTTTCATTTCTTGGCTCAAGGCAACGCGCGGTGTTGATTTCCGCTAGTCAACACGCAATGTTTTTAGAATTCAGCGGAAAATGGAGAATTGACTCGCAATTGTAATGGAAACGGAATGTCTTAACACTGGGTAACCAAGTCCCCTTTACCTGCACTTCAATGCGCGGGATACATCGTGAAGTTATATATTTAAATGTTTTAAAGAAAAAAAAATATCTGAATTATACTAGTATACTATGAAATATGCTTATGAAATTTATCACAATTAAAAGATTTAGAACTACTAAAAATATTATTTTTAATAAAGAAATATCTAACTTATCCAAAGAAATATTATATATTTTAAACGTGTATATTATAAACATTACTTATGCATTGCACGTGAAGTTATAGTCAATGTCAATATTATATTTTTAAAACCAAACTCTATTATGCTCTACCAAAATACCACGAGCTGCTGTTCTATATTCAGTTGTGGCCTTCTCGCTGCATATTATTCTCGTACGATGCAAATGTGTCACTGCACGAACTCAGAATGTGTATGAATATCTTAAGCAAAGTGTTTTAAATATTTTAAATTTTGGCATCTTAGAAGCTTCTAAAACAATAAATGTGTTATATGTTCATGTTTTATATGACTTTCTTAGAAGTAAAATATGTGGGTAGTTGTTCTTTCTTAAAGAATGCTATCATCAGTGTAACAGATCCACCCTCAAGTCCAAGTGTACCCAGCTAGGGATACACCATGAAGCTAAGTTAAATTATGTGTATATAATTAATTATTAGTATGTTTTAAAATATCACAAATTTAAATACAAAAATCATCTAGAATACGAATACCTTTTTGTATATAACATTAAACGAATATAAAAATACTAGGATAATGCTTACAAAGCGAAGAACTTCTACATTGTTATTTTAGAGTTTTATTCTAAAAATGCACCCACGTGAAGCGTAGCTGTACGTTACGTGACTCCCGCTCCAGATCTTATCAGCTACAGTACAATACATGTCTGAAATTCATTTTTTACTTCAGCATAATTGTATACTAATTTAACTTGTTACTTTATGTTGGAATTTGTGACATTCCTCCTTTAGTAATTAGCTTTTCAAGTGCTCTTTGTAAATTAAAACCATTTTTGAGGCCAGTCGTGTACTGCAATAACTGTAAACGGTTTTAGGTTCGATTCTCAATCGGGGAAATGAAATACTTATTATTTTAATTTCTTCGCTCTATAGTCGAGATAAAATGTGGCGTTAAGTTCCGCCACCTCAACACGAAATGCCTTCAGAATCGCACGGATACTGGGGAGTAAAGTGTCTCATAACTAGGCTGCCTCTTCAAAAAAATAATGATACGATAATGAAAATAATAAAACAAAAATAAACTATTTTTTTAAAACAGTCATTGCTTCTTTTAAGACAGAAATTACTTAGATAATATAAATCAATAATACAATTAATATCACAATATTTATGTGAATCTTACTGTAATAAAAAATCATGGGCCCTAGAAAAGCAAAGAAATCCATTTTCTTACAGAAATAACAATGATTTTTCTATATGAAAATTGAATCTTGATAGAGGATGCTTCCAAGTTACATTAAAGTGGGAGCATCCTTTCCCACTTTAATTACTGTTATATTAAGTTTCTAAGTGTTTTTAATGCCAAATATAGATACATCTTTCATGAGTTTTGATCATCCGATCATTTACTAAATGTAAGTATGGGTTTCTATTTTCTCTCTTTCTCTGGTCGCAGCTTAAAATTAGAATCTGAATTCGAAATCCATTTTTCTATTATACTCGTTTGCTATCATAACTACGTTTGACCTTTAAATTCTTGCCATAAATACATATCCGTATTTCTGCGTTTATTTTCAGAAGTGACGTTGTCTGTCAGTCACTCAGTAACAGAACAGTTCTATATGTAGTGATATGTTTCCTCCATTTAGCTTAGTTAATTATACTTTTTCTATATTTAATTGTAAATTTTAAATATTATAAGAAAATTATAATTGAGGTCATCGTAACGCAGTGACTCAAGCGTGTAAATGTATACGCGACAGTTATGGATTCCCACTCGAGGGAATGCATTATTATTTGTTAATATTTTAATTTCTTCGCTTAGGTAACAATGCAAAGCGCGGCATTGTGTTCCCCTACTCAATACGCAATTCCCCGAAAATTTGGTGGAAAGTGGGGAACGGAGAATCTTAACACTAGGTTTCTTCTGCCTCCCCTGCCATATGCAGGATACAGCTGTATAAAAGAAAATTATAAATACCATTACTGCAATTATTAATC
Source organism: Heliconius numata (assembly GCA_016802625.1). Classification (NCBI taxonomy): domain Eukaryota; kingdom Metazoa; phylum Arthropoda; class Insecta; order Lepidoptera; family Nymphalidae; genus Heliconius; species Heliconius numata. The sequence continues at coordinate 34,461 of JAEBDU010012994.1, forward strand.
ATTCAACTGATAAACATATATATTTGTATGATTTAAAAATAATTAAATATATAAATGAATAGTTCACGTAAATGTAGATATCTAGATTAAAATTGAACCTTGAATTAAAATTTAAAATTTACATACACTACAAACTACATATTTTATAATGTAAATATAGAAATAAGAAAAATCTCACCTTAATCCACTAAATAGAAGCAATATGAACAAAATTCACTTACAAAATAACTATATCATACAATTAAACACTATTCATAAATACACTAAACTACATATACACACTTATCACGAGTCTACGAAGTTAACAAAGTTACACGATTGTCGTAGCGCATCTACGGCGTAGACGGTCGCGCTCGCTCGGTGACCGCGTGGCACTGAACGAGACTCACTCAAAGCGGTCTCGTAGCGTTTTGAACCACAGAATATAACCTCTAAGCCTCCAGTGCTTGAAAGGTCGCGGTTAATATATAATAACTATGGTATAATTACCTACATATATGGGTCGAAAGTATAGGTACAAGCCTAATATGCAATGAAACCACTCAAAACTAAATTTTGTTTTATTCTTTTTGTAAATTATCATATTTTTAATCATTCAAAATATTTGAATGTTGAACAAAAATAACTTTATTATTATCTTCGCGTTTTATACTCCCCATAACTGGGTAGACTGAGGGAACCTGGAAACCTAGCGTTAAGACACTCCATCCTGTTCCCCACTAATCCACCAAATTCTGAAAAACTCAACACCGTGCTTTGCCTGATTACCAGAGCTAAGAAATATTTTTTATGTATTTTATTTCCTCGAGCGGGAATGGAACCTACAACCTATCCCATTTACAGTGCACGCTTGTCTTTACACCACGACTGTCCTAAAATCATATTTGATAATTAACTTAAATTAATATTTTAAAACGAAACCCATACGTGAGCAACGCCCCCATAATCACTGAAACGTATTAAATATATGAGTATGATAAAAGAGTTGTGCTTACAAAGTGAGTTTCGTGCGGCCTCGTAGAACAATGTCACGCAAGTAGTGGAACAGAGGTCACTAATTAATACAATATTAGCTGGGCTTGTTCACCCGAGCTGGTAGCTTGATGAAATTTTTGAGTAGCAAATGTACTAATTGGGTTTAAGCTGAATGTACAACTGAATTTGAAGCGCACAATGGTGGCTGGCGGTTCCTTGCAAAGTAAAATTGGAGTAACTTCCTCTACTGAACTATTCGTAGTTGTGTGTCTGTGCAAAGTCACCGTTTTGAAATGCTTCTGGAAACTAAGGTAAATAACATGTTCTATGTATATATATTTTTTTAAATCAGGAAGGCTCTAATTTTTTTTAATTTAATCGTATACTGTCATTTTGTTTCAAAAAAGAATATATTGCATCGAACATTGTACTAAATAAAATTCTTCTACGATTATTTATAGAAATATTGGAGTAGAAAAAATTATTGTCCTTAGTTATCTTTTTGTATTGAATACCGAATGTATTCAATATAATTTTATACGACTAAAAATATTTTTGTTTCTAGTTTTAAACGTAGAGGAAATTTGAGCATTGCATATTTATTTTTATTTTATGTGTTAGTCATCATTCTTAAAATTTTCTACTAAACTCAACTATTAGGCTTATTTACATAATTTCAAGCCGAAACCAATCTTAGCCTCTGTATCTATAAGTAAGACAAGTAAGAAACCTCTAAGGACTTTAAAGGGCCTTATTTCTTTTTAGCTTCACACTGTATCTCACACATGGTAGGGTAAACAGAGGTAACCAGGGAACTTAGTGCTAAGACACTCTGTTCCCATTAAGACATCTCTGTATCGCACTTTCCGCGTAACTCTGGAGGCATTGCGTGTTGAGTAGTGGCAATCGAACCCACCTGCACCACAACTGGCCTGTACATATGTATTGGCAAATAACATCTATATATACAAACATATACATGAATACACAAGTTAGCCTTATATATTAGCTTAAGTACACTGCGGTCCACTTAGCAACACATAACTAAACTCAGACATTGATATGATCGCTATGTGTTTACATACTTGCCCAATTGAATACACCTTCAATCTGAGTAAGTCAGTTATAGTCAGTTATAATAGCAGGCCGGTTTGCGTCATTGCGGTGGTTTGATCGTCTGACTAGAGCCACATTAATTACTAGAATGTCATATATTCGAGCATAAACCCAAAGGTATCATTAACAAATGTGATTATAATAAAAAATAATGATAGACAAGTATTGTCTAGTAGATTTTGAATTTTTTATTAGATTTAACATAAAAAACGGAGGCTAGTCGTGGCGTAGGGATAGAGGCGACAGATTATGGGTTCGATTCCCACTCGGAGAAATGAAAACATACACTACGTTAACACTAGGTCCTTCTGCCTACATTGCTGTGTGCTACAGCGATAAAAAAATGGAAAATTAAACTATTAATACCTCATACTTCAAACGAATGCTAGTGGGATTGAGATAAAAATACCTACGCAAGTGGCTATTGATGCAGTAATAACTCCCAATAGTAGTTTATAAGCATTTTCAGATAGAAAAGGCATTAATTTGCTGTTTCCAGTATATCGGTATATAAAGAGACACTGCCACTTCAGTACAGTCCATCCAAATTTGAGACATCGAGCCTTGTCTATCCAAGAAAATGAATATATATTGGAAAACGTTCTTTTTGTAGTATTTTATTAAAAATTATTATTATTATTTTATACAACCACAAGTTTTTCGTATATCAAATATAATTAAAGAAAATTATCTTGAACGAATCTACACATCTTTCGCATGTTAAATCGTTAAACTGAAACCTTCATAATTTCGAATATTTAGGGGCTATAATAGCGCAGTGTAACATTGTCTCCTATAAATGCTATAGTTGTGGATTTCTATACTCAAAAGATGGAGGAGGTTAACTTGGAACAGAGAACAGTGGAATAGGATGGGGGAGGCCTATGTCAAGGGACAACCTGGCCAAGAAACTGGCTGCTAGAATTAATTACTTTTTAAATGTTTTTAATTTCTAAGTTTTCTACATTTTTATTGTATAGTTTATTCTGAAATGGTCAGTGAATAAAGGCTTATTTTATTTATTTATACTCAAAGGTAAGACAAGTTGAGATCTGTCACTTAGCACGTAATACTCGTATGTCGAATTCGGGCGGTAATTTCAATTCTTTGACTTCAGGTTTTTTATGCCTATCCTGTTTCGTAGCATACAGAGTGATGCAGAAAAAAAGCAGAATATTAATAAATTATTACCAATTTTTTTTTTAATTGAGTAATGAGTGGCGGATCTTAACACTGCAATTAGTCTCAATTGAGAGTCGAACCCACAATCAATAACAAATAGTATTCACATTTATGTATCTCCTAACCATTTAGCATTTCATATATCTCAATAAGAAACAAATTTAATTCTCTCCTAAGTATTAAACATCTAATAATTAAGTACATAAGTGGAAACCCGTGTCAAACGACACACTACGAGGATTTATAAACTGTCGTGTATTTACAAAGACCATTAATTGATTACCTTATTATAGTGTTTGTATGTTGCCTTCACATTAGGCTATTGATCTTGTGAATGTCAATAATAATAGAGTTGTGTCAAGATGACGGTCGGTAATATCAATAGATTAGTGCTATTGCTGAGTATTGGGATTTGAATTTTGTATACGTTATAGGCTAGCTCCGTCAGTTGATGTTACTTGATATTAGTTTTATGGGTCTTTAGATATTTTTTTAGTTTCTTTAATTATTTTTTGTTATTATATTAATTACAAATATCAAGTTTGTCTATTGTTTGTATAAAGTTTATTAATGGTGCGTCCGATATGGTATGTTTTACTAATCAGTGAAATTAGTAATCAGTGAATTAAGTATATTCAATCGATTTATTTACACAAATCTATATTTGATATAATAAGAAACGTATTGCTTTAAAAAAAAAATATGACTTGAAAAAAAGTTGTCACTTTCATTGTAAAAATGACATACAAATAAACTAAAGATTAATTAATTACAATTAACAAAAAATTGTATAACAATATTCTAAGTCGATCGAAAGTATAAAGTTTACCACGTAGCTATCTTAAATTTTCATAAGCGAATAAGTACATAATATACGAGTACACAAAAATTTGAATCCTCACGAAAACGTTTCATCAAATTAGACATTCCTCAAATATTGTAGCACTTTATTAAATCTTCTTTTGTTTGTTATGTATAACGTTTTCTGTTTTACATTTTATAAAATTTTCTTGCATAACGCATTTAACCTTTATTTTTCGGACATATTTAACGCCTTTGTAAAAGCTTGCCGCCCCTGCACAGGTCCCTCGAGATAATTAAATTTCCATATACTAAAGTATGAAACGCAAAGGAAGTTTTTGGTTCTAGGGAGTAAAATTATAGCAAAGGATTTTTATTTTTATTTTTTCTTGTTTTTATATTTTACTAGCTTTAACATGCGGCTTCGCGGCCCGTCTGGCGACATTTCGTTGACCAATTTTTGAGACATTCCGTGATTTCCCCGAGTGGGAATTGGGAACCTAGTACCTGTCACGCTTACAATCACGCTTCATAATGAACTAATTACATTTTATATTGACCTAAAATCACGCTTATCAACAAAATGCACCTATATTACAAAGAAAATTTCCACAACCAACATTTAAACGTTCCCACAGATCAAGAAAATGAATTGTTAAATATACTCATTACAGATGCTAAGACAACTAAGACCACTAAGGCAGTCCATTTGTAACTTTTGTCGTACTGCCAACACGCGGCGCTCAACTGCACAGCACGTTTTACCATTGCAAATACGTAGAAACTGTTTGTGAACCTTCGGGATTTAGCTGACGGTCGCACGTAACAGATGCAATCGTGTATTTGACCGCAGAGTATGAAATCTATAGCGAATGGTTTACTCTCGTGGGTATCTCGGTATCATATTTTCTATATCGTGAACTGAATTTTAATTGAAGTTTTAGTTTTCGTGTTTGATATATATGAGAATTTTAATTAAGTGTCAAATTTTGGGAAATTTTGTTTTATTTAGCAGATAGTAAATCAAATCGATGAGAAAAATTAAAATCGCAATTGCAATATACAGGAGAGTTTTGTATATACTTAAAATGAAATAAGTACGATGGGAAATGAGTTATTAATAGAAGAAACACACTTTTCAGAAGACGATTTGTATTTAAAATTACCACCAAAAAGACCACTGGCACCAACCCCATAGTTAAAAGGCCGTAACTAAGACACATGTTAAGTGTTCGTGATAACACTGACTCCAGGTCCTAAAGTACAACAGAGGTCTTCCTCAGGAATCGATAGTCCTCCTCAACAAATGGCAACCCCAAAACAAAAATAATCTTTCAATATGAACCAGTAGTTCTTGAGATTGGGGCGTTCAAGCAAACAAAATCGTAGTCTTATAATATTAGTCTTTATATAAATAGTGATTCTTGTTAGGTAAATTGAATTTACTTGTAAATTCTTTTAAATAAGAGGTTAATTTTACTTGCATATCATTTCTATATTGAACTAGTTCACAGTCATCGTGTACGTAAATCATTAATATGCAAGAGCAGTGACCGATAGTGTACATTGGAACGACGTATGTTAAATATGCTATGGTTCGATGTTTCTCCTAAACATTTCTTTATTATGTTTTCTAAGAAAAATATTAAGTAATTATAAATTTCTCGTTGTTAAGGCCTTTCTCGTTATTGTCACAACACAAATCAAGTTCGGTTTCAGTTGAGTCTCAACAGAAGGTTCCCATGTTCCCTCTGCCTACTCTGCCCTGTGCAAGATAGAGCGTGAAGCTAAAAAAACCGTTACTCAACACGGAATTATCGTGAGAATTGGACGAAAAGTGGAAATTGAAGGCGTGAAGCAATAAAATACTTAATACTAGTACTTTGCAACTTTAAAAGTCAAAAGTTTTAAAAATTGAACAGATTTAAAAATCTTTCAACGCAAGTTGTACAAAAGATTTTTATTATTCATCAAATTGCGTAACACAAAAATATTTTAAGAATACTACAAATTTATTTTACCAGAAGAAAATTGCTACGAAATGTAAAAATCTCAAACATTAAATCCAAGATGGAATTACGAATTCATCGTAATAACTTGAGTACTCGTACTTAAGCACAAGGTTTTGAATTGTAAAAGGGAATCTTCAGTGTCGCGTAAGCGTTATAAGAACATTTGGCTCTTAACCAGCAAACAATGATGCAACTGGGAAATTTGCTTGCTTTTGGAGCACTTCAAGTAATATATATTTTTGAATAATCAATTAACGTTTATTCTTACTATAGCAAACAGCAAAACGGGTTTTTAAATATTTTAAAGTATTATCTAAGGTGGGTCCAAGTATAGAAATATATGAAATTATATAATAGTTTAAACTTAACTTATTTATTTTGGTAGAATTTGTGATGGAAAGTTAACAAGTTGTAAGCGTATAGGGTTTTAGATAGCTTGGTGAACGAATGACTTAGTGGTCAGAGTCCTTGAACGGTTTTCAAGCGGCGCGAGGTTCAGTCCCGATATGCTCAATTTTTATCAGAATTAAAATATATATATATATGTATATTACCTTATATATTTTTCATATTTAAGCAAGCTTTTCATATACGAATACAATTTTGATACTCTATTCTTTTCAACGCATCCCAGCACAACTGTAAACACGTTACAAGCGCACCAAGTGCAGAACTACATAGAACTAAAACAGACCAAACTAATATAAAACTGGGAGCAAAGGGAAGTGCAGTATCGGGACAAGAGGCGTTCACAACTTGAACTACTTCGTACTTATGGAAATCGATGCATTTTGAGTTATGTAATAACTGTACGATATCTATAGACATACATATACTTACAAAGTTTACATATTTCTTTTTATATTATTTCTTTTTAGGTTTATGCTGTATGCTGCACACACCCGAGCAAGCACCTGGGAACATAGTTCACACAAGCAGCTAAAACACTCCGTTCCCATTAAGACACTTCTGTTGTTGGAACTCAACGCCGTGTTTTATATTGTTCTCTAGTAACAACGAGGAAATTTAGATATTCAAAATTACATTCTCCTGAGTGGGAATCGAACCCACACTCATCGCGTTAACAGTCTGCGCACACATCATGCACTCAAAAATAATTGATGAAATGTTAAAAAATACAATAAAGAATAAATAATATATAAAGAACCACCCGTAAGTACCATTGTTTGTTTATTCTTAGAAGTTTTAGCCTAATATTCCACCCTCAAAACCGAACTTGGTAAACAAAATATAAAATCCTTTATACTTAACCGACTTAAACTTCCTTTGTCATTTAATTTCTTCGGGCGTCGCAAAAGTTCCATACAGATTGATTCAGGACTTCGTGAAGTTTATTAATTACTGGGAATAGAAAACCGTTGTTATGGAAGAGGTAATTACGGCACAGATATAAAATAGTTCGTCAACAGATTTATTATTTTATATATTTTATGGTTTTTTCCGATTTATAAGAGACCTACACGTGGCTTCGCCCGCTTAAAGTTTATGTGATATTATAACCGAATTATTTAAAATGTTTACGTTTACTATTGCTTATGTGTTTATTCTGATGTATTAACTATATTGCTGTAAAAGTTCATCTAAATTTGTTTAAAGTAAGACAAACATCCTTTCTTAGAAACTTTCACATTTATAATATTAGTTTATATCCATTAATAATATTTTTATTATTCCACTATATATAAATGTATGTTATTTAAGGATACATTATAATCTAATTTACTTAAATAATCCCATAACAATTTAAAATAATGTTTTGCAAATTGTAAAATTTCTTTAAAAAGTAATATAAATTGCAAAATTTTTCAATGAATCCAATTACGAAGTTGCTGGCACTCGATACGTCTTTGTACTGAGTATGTGAACCGTAAAATTCCTTATATTCTATCATCTTTCAAGCGTGAGCCAACTTTGTACAAGCCCGATGAAACCACGTCTACAAATATATTAACAGTTAATTAATATTTCATTTTAAAATGTAAGAAGTAAAAAGTTAAATATTTTAAGACAATCTATGGGAATGGTTTGTGTCTCCAATATAAAACTTTATATCTATATATATAAAATCGAAAGGTCACTCACTCATCACGAAATCTCAGAAACTACAAGTGCTAGGAATCTGAAATTTTGCATAGGAGTTACTTATAGGACGTAGGTGCTCGCTAAGACGGGAATTTGCAATATTCGACTTCTAAGGGGTTGTTTTTGGGGTCGAAAGTTTGTATGAAACTTCGTTACTACAAATGCTAGGAGTCTCAAATTTTGCATAGACGTCACTAGGACGTAGTCATGGAGACAGAAATTAATAATAACATAGTTCACGCGGGTGAAACCACGAACGGGCCGCTAGTTTACCTATAAAGTAATGGAATGAGTTAAAAACATATATTATATTCATAAATGTATGTGAGTTCGATTCCCACTCTGGAAATTAAATATTTAATATTTTCATTTCATTACTCCAGTATCTAGGTAAAACGCGAATTCTGCCACTCAACGGCGTGAAGTGTCCTAACACTAAGTTGTATTCCCTCTGCCTACCCTGCAATACATGATATAACGCAAAGCTAAAAATAAACTTAAATTGCAAAAACCTTCAGCCAAGATATAATTATTCGATAATAAAGCTCTGAAACTATTATTTCTAAGGCTACGAAACAAAAGACTAACACTAAATGAGCAGACAAGCGTGAAGATTCCAATAACAAATGATCCGCGGATGACATCACGCGATCTAGAAGTGGGTAATTTAAATCGGTCGAAAAATATTACGCGACTATAATGGTTAATAACTTTATATAATAGTTATAAATTTTATATATTGTTTATTTTCACACCATACACAAGCTAGGGCAGGCCGGCGTAACGCGATTGGTTGTGGACGTGGGTTCGATCCCCACTCGAGGAAATTCAATATTTATTTAAATTATATTTCCATTTTTCTGCCACTCAACAGAGAAATGTGAATATCATACTGATGATATAAGTGCTTTCCATTTACTCTTTACAAAATATGGAATGCGTATACAAAAAAACCTAAAATATATATATATATATTTTAATAAAATATGAGATCATATAATATATAATAATATTTTCTTTATCTATTATTTTATTTCTATAATATATAATATATAATAATATTTTCTTTAAAATACGTCGCTTCTCTAGTGCCGCGTAAAATTATTTAATGAACTCGGTTTTATGGTAAACTGCAGGATTTCAGAGTAAATTTTTAGCCTCTAGAGAATGTCTGAAGCTCTTGTTTTACTATTTTACTTATGAAATTTGAAATTTGCTTCAAAATTTTATGGTACGATCATAATTTTTGGGACATATTAAGTTCGTAATGCACTTTTAGTGAACGGGACATAGAGAACGGTCACTCCTGCCACTTTCTTCTTTTTATTAAGCTCTTTCTGCCCATCTAACGTAATACATATTAATGAAAAAAATGCCAAAAAAGTTTAAAAAATAACAAGAAACACCAACAAATAGAGAAAAACAGTCTTAAATAAAAGCTTCAAATCAATTATTACTTTTATTATACACTAAAGACCACTAACTTTAGTTTTACAACTGACATTTACAAAATGTACTAAGAAACACCATTTTTTCAGCCTCTTTACGACTCTAGCCAGATATACTGTTTTACGAGTCAAGTCATATAGTCACACGTGTATTTTTTCCGTATTAATAAATTATTATATGCTCTCGGTACAGGCTTCATGTTGTTTTTTTTTTGTATTTTTGACATAGCTTTGCATGTAATAAGCGAGAGTGGATCAAATGTGAAATATTAATATTAGGAATTGTACAGACATTTTGAACGTCACGTCAGTTGTGAATATTTTGCGGTTTTTATAATGGCAATCATAATTTTTTTTAAACTTTAAGTGTTAAGGTTATAATTTTTTTCCTATAAATATATAAAAATAATTTCCACATATTTCTCAATAATATCTTTTTAAGTATATTTTTTTAGTTTCATGTTTAGAAATTGAAATTTTATTGAATTCTTTTCATGGAAAATATATATATCCTTGACTTTCTTATTATTGAAGTAGATTAATTAGCATAGTTTTGTTTCTAAAGTGTTTCCTTCATAAGAGCGATCAAAGAAGTGCGGGTAAACATTCTAAAAATAGTTTCTATATTGCGTTCTTAATCTTTACCCATAACATACTTTTATAAATATGGATTTTTACTTATTATAAAATTACTATCTTTTAATTAAACTAATTATAGATAGATAGCATAGATGATGCTAAAAAACATAATTATTATATTAGAATCTATAGATTTCTCTACTGCATGTATCAATGCCGCGTAAAGACCTTTACAAAATAAATATTAGATAGCAATTGAACCCAAGACCTCTGGCTTAGCAATTAATAACTAAACTATTAGGTCATTTAACAGTATTACTTGCGTTTTAATCCATAAAATACCCAATCTCCCTCGAAATGGGGTTAAGAATTGCTCCGTAGCGCTGCACTGATTTAATTCCATTACATTTGTACACAAGCCGCTACGCTTTGGGTTGATTAAAAAACTGCATCCCACTTGAGAATGTTTAATAAAGATCAAATAGATTTCACATTAAAAGTGTTTAACCGAGTTAATTCAAGATTTTTAAACATTTTTATTTGTCGAATGAATTGCTTGAAAATTCCTTGAGGCCACTTGAGAAAATTAAGTATTTAATATAGTAAGTAGTGTTAAAACACTCCGTTCTCACTTTCCGCTCAATTTTGGAGGTATTGTGTGTTGAATGACAGAAGTCAACACTGCGCCTTACCTCGTTACTAGAAACCAGTGAATGAAAATTTTAAATGTTTCATTTCTTCGAGTGGAAATTGAACTCATAACCTGTATCGCTTACAGTCAATTGTTTGTGCCTCCTACTGGTAATATTATGTACTAACCACTAAATAAATACTGTATATTCAGACTTTGATTTAAAAAAAATTAGTAAATTTAATACAGTCCTATTAGTTTTAGTATACATATACTTATTCAATAACAAACAATCATTAATAAATAGTAAGTAATAACCTCTTGAGTGTATTAATTACGTATAAAAAAAAATTGTTCGTATACACAATATGAACATGAAAATTTTAAACTAATGTCGAATGACCCAGTTACGAACTCTGTTAGTGCGACCGTGCGTTCATTTTCTATTTTAAAATTCATTTACTGTTGTAAAATTAAATATTAACTATTAATTATACTACCGAACGATTGTTCTATTTGCACAATATTGTTATTTATTTAGCCCCACACTTTATACAGAGTGTCAAAACACTACGTTTTTCGTTCTCCGTCCCAATTCGAAAGACAGCTTTGTGACAAATGTCCGTCATGCTTCATTTAATCATGGGAATGGAAATAAGTAATTCATTCGTGGAACTAGCAATCATCGAATTAACATAGACGCTATCATACGCCATGACAGTTTCAATTTTATTTTCTAATACTGACTTTTGTTTGTTTGCTATATTTTTGCTGCGTTCTGTACCCAGTGCGGAAAAGCGCGGCGTTAAGTTCCGCCACTCAACACGCGATGCCTCCAGAATTCGGCTAATTAAATAATAAAATTCTCTGAGTTACCATATTTTAAAAAGACACATATTACATAAAAACAATAATTAATATTTTTAATTACTTATATATATACATATAAAAATATTGCAAAGTAATTTTCATTTAATAAATTGGTAACCGCGTTTCTATTAGTCCGTATCGAATGCGACAGCACGTCCTCACATTTCAATTGAGTTTATTGAACAGACCCTCTGCTCTATTTAAATAAATAAACTAACTTTTGCCATTTTCAAAAGTTACTCCAATAGTGTAAAGTGATTGCGTGCTTAAAAGTGTATTTTTAAATTATATTTAATTCAACTAACGGTTCCCTCGACTTTGCTTGGTTTCTGAAATAATTAGCTTACAAAATTTTATATTTCAGTTTCATTATATATATGAATCATCATCATCATCAACAACAGCCATCTTTTGTCCACTGTTGGACATAGGCCTTTCCCAATTCTCGCCTAGACTCGATCCTCAGATTTTCGGACCCATCCGTTACCCGCCAACCTCTTTATGTCGTCGGCCCATCTGGTAAGTCTCCACTCCGAGGAGAATGAGGAGATCCGGAGGAGAACCAGAGTTACCGACATAGCTCAAAGAATTGGTAAGCTGAAGTGGCAATGGGCGGGGCATATCTATCTGTATCTGTATCTGTAGAGCTGATGGCCACTGGGGCAGACGTGTCTTATATATGAATACTTTTGATAAATTATACAAATAGAGTCTTTAAATATTTAAGGTAATTAGAAACCAGTCGAGGTGCAAGAGTACAAGCGCACGACTGTCAAGGAAATGAAATTACGAAGTTTTTACTACTGTCCTTGTATACAATTTCAGTTAAATTCTTATAGGTAATTTATTCAATATTATCATATACAATAACTAAACAGCTACTTATGTTACTTGAAACATACAGCATTCCATACTGGAATTTAAAAGCAGTAGCTTTTTCTATTTACTGCGACGTGAATAGCATTTGTATGACCATATGATGGCAAAAACCGATTGTTTCTATTTCTAAAATGACGCTTAAAAATACTTGTCTGGAGCTTTTAATGGTAACAAAACTTTATTTTTAGTACATTGAAAGGTTAATAATATTATAATGTAAAATAAACAAAACAAATATACAGAAAAAAATAACTTAGAACATTTTATCTATTCTGCTATTTATTGTATTTTGAAAATATTACAAATTTTATAAATTAAATAATTTTCCCAACTAAAATTATAAAATTAAACAAGGAACATTTAACTCTTAATAAAATGGAGAAAT
>JAEBDU010012996.1:0-41241 GCA_016802625.1 Heliconius numata
TATACAACAAAAAGTTTCATTCAAATCAGTCTAGTAGTTCCGGAGGTTAGCGTGTACAGACAAATAAAAGTTTTTTTGTAGATTTGGACTCTATTATTGTTCATGTAGCTTGAAACGTCGACCAGTGATGAAACAAACTTATGTCTTCTGTTGAGGCATCCCTTGGGAATGTTTCCTCATAGGTGAAAGGAACTTGGTTCAATTTAACCTCCAGAAGACATAAGTTTGCGTGTTTATCACAACATTTGTCGTCTTCAAAAACAACACCCTTATATAGAGCGCGTGACTGAAAGTATCGCGATCATGTAGAAAGCAAGGCCAAATTGGTCTTAAAGAAAGTGGTGGTCATCAGCAGCTTTATAGGATCGAGATACGTTCATATGTGGGGCCACGTTGTCTCTGGGCGGGTGCATCCCAGTGCCAGCTTGGCACATTTAATTGCTTACAACGTAGAACCGTTTGAAACAATGGGGAACCAATGATCTGTAAAAGGCTTGACACTTTAGCATTGCGTAGAAACGTCTTCTAGCTGTGTGTTCTCTATCGTATTTATCATGGGGAGTGTCCTGGAAAACTGTTTGACTTGCTTTCTGCAGCCGTATTTTCTAATCGTAAAATAGGTAAATCATAAACTTAAATACCATCCACACCATCTTGATAATCATAAGGGTTATAAAAACAATAAAGTTTTATTCTTTATTAAATGGATAGAAAAATATGATAGAAGACTATACACTAACAGCACGTTAGCACCTACATAAGTACATGTTACTTGTGTGTATGGTTACACCCGTGCAAAGCCGGGGTGTGTGGCTTGTAACTGATACAATAGTACTACAGGATATCTTTATCTTATACTGCATTTTAAATACCTAATAACTTGTAACATATTGCTTTGAAATGCATCTAGTAAAAGGTTATTATGAGACCAGTCGTGGCGTAGGGGCATAAAGTGTGACTGGTACCGCAGCACGTTGTGGGTTCGATTCCCACTTGAGGAAATTAAATATCGAAGCATTTCTTCGCGCTGGTGTCGACCGCGGCGTTGAGTTTTCTCACTGAACACACAATGCCTCCAGAATTCATCGGAAAATATGAATAGAGTGTCTTAACACTACGTTCCCTTTGCCTACCCTGTTGCGTGCGGCGATCTACAGTAAACAGTCATAATATCTAATGTGATTTGTAGGTGCATGTTGGATAGGGATTTGTTTTAAATGGTTAGTGTAGGCTTAGGAGATAAACATTTTCTATCATGGACTTTTACTTAGAACTTTTGAAGGAGAACAATTATTTTTCACATGTAATTTTTGCGTAGCTTTACGCGGTGGACGCACGGAACCTCTCAAGCTCTCCAGTTTTGCAACATTTTTTTAATGTTTCTCCTCTGCGATTGGTTATATCGTGATGTATAATACTTATAGCCTAAACATTCCTATATGTAGGCACTATGATACACAAAACTAATTATTCAATTTAAATCCGTACTTTCTGAGATTACCGCGTCAACTAAGCAATCTCTTTAGTTTTATAATAATAGTAGTCATAGAAGTTGTATAAAATATTTCCTGTATAAATATAAGTTTCATGAAGGGAATTAAAAGATGTGTTCGCGAGGGGGGATGAATATAAATACGTATTTTGACAGAAATGAAAGAACGCCTGATAAAATTATATACTTTAAAATTAGCATATATGTTTGCTTTTGAGATAATAATAGGCGCTCTTAACTAATAAAGTAAAATGAAGATATTTACTTAAATTTAACTAAAAACTATGAATCAACAATTCTAAATAATAATTATGATATTAATAAACGTCAAAAAAATGTTTATTACGTACAATAATTTATTTTAAGACGACAGATTATATATTTTTAAAGTTTAGCTGGGTGACTGGGGTTCCACTTTGTGGTAGGATCGATTTTTTTTATGTCAACAGAAAATGCTCATCACGCTGAATAACTTTTCCTAAAGCGTTGTATTGATATCTCTTATAGATTAGGCGGGCTGCTAGGGCTTCACATCAGGTATTCGGGCTATCAAAATAAATTATAGCCTATATGTAGGCGAAGACTAATAGCTATACAACAAAAGAAGTTTCATTTAAATCCGTTCAGTAGTTTTTGCGTTAAAGAGTCACAACAGACAGACAGACAAGAATTCCAAAAATTATATTTTTACCTTCTATTAGTTGTATTAAGTCCCCCTGAAGTGTTTTTTTTAATTTATATTCAATGTACAGATTTTACCCCCTTTACAGTTTTATTATATATATAGATTGTGTTAAAAGAACATTTTAATATGCTGTTTAACATGGCAAATAAGTAAATCAAAAATGTGAATAAGCTTAACTCGATTAGTACGAACTTTCAAAAAAGGCAAGAAACTTGAAGGAATTAAGCCACTTAGGGGGAGGCCGCGGGTTTCTGACAAGGATTGATTTTACCACTTATGGCCAGAGTATGTTATGTATGTATTCTGTTATAGCTGGGATAGAAAATAATAACCACAAGTGAAAAATTATTTTAAAAAATTGCATTCAAGTTAATGTAATGCGATTTTTCCAATTTTGCATTTTTCTTATAAAGACTTGTAAATAAGACAGTATCAGTAAAATGAAAGGAAAATATTTTACATTAATTTTATCCACCTATTACTATATAATGCTTAATTAACTTAAGTTTAACATATAAATAAACTCCACCATTTTGTCGTACAAAAAACATTAATCACTGTCATCCACACCCATTTTACAATTATAACTCTTAATATCCACAGGTTCTAGATACTTCAAGACCTAATATCGCACTTAATATTCGATGAAGTCATTGTCGTCACATCATAAATCATTGTTCGACACATCCAGTGGGGTAATTCCGTGTCACACACTACCCAGTCAATTTGCTGGCGGCTCTCCGCTCGTTACCAAGAACGTGATGTTGTCGAGTTATTGGCATTTTTAGAGTGCGTCCCTCTCCCTCTCTTCATATAATGGTGATTCAGCAAAGGTTATTTATTCTTATTAATTATAGCTGGCTTGATTCTTTGAGATTATACTAGGGCTGTTAAAAATATGTTTATATATTACTAGCGGCCCGCTCGCGGTTTCACCCGCGTGAACTATTTTATTATTTATTTCTGTCTCCATGACTACGTCCTAGTGACGTCTATGCAAATTTTCAATTTTCCTAGCAATTGTAGTAACGAAGTTTCATACAAACTTTCGACCCCAAAAACAACTCCTTAGAAATCGAATATTGCAAATTCCCGTCTTAGCGAGCACCTATGTCCTATAAATAATTCCTATGCAAAATTTCAGATTTCTAGCACATGTACTTTCTGAGATTTCGTGATGAGTGAGTGACCTTTCGATTTTATATATATAGATTAGAAACGGCTTCGCCCGATTAGAAATCGTTTCATAAAGTTTTTGCGTAAAATAGAACAAACATACATCCTCACAAATTTTCACGTTTAAAATATTATTAGTATTAATTTATTAATTCAAACTATAGCAAAATTATCTTAAAAATAAAATCCTTATAAAATCATACAGATTATCTTAGGGGATCTATTCAAAAATCGATTATATTACATAATAAAAAAAAAAAGAAAAAAAACTATATAAATGTCTAAATCAGTCAGGAATAGCACCAATTACGATTTACGATACCGTCGACCATCAAATCCTACAATCAAATTTTATTACACAATTAAATTCATACAGTGTTGAAGGGACGTTTCCAGAAGGTTCCATTAAACGGCCATCAACGTATCTCTAGTGCGGTCTAATCTTTCGAGATTAATGGCGTTCTCGTAACTGGTGGAGCTATGGAGTTTCTTTAAAGCGAGTCCTCGTGGTCTTGAAAATACTCGACGTCTTTGTATGGGACATAAGAGATCTTGTACTTCATTTAAACTCCTTGTTTTTCTCTTTTCATGTTGTTTAGTTGCTGGTTTGAAGGAAGTTTAGAGTACTGTTATACTAAGTAACTCTTTTGAGGTTTATTTTTGTATGCAATCAGCTACTTTATAAATATAGATAAAGTATTCTCTTTCTGTTGTATAACAGATTAACTTCTTATATTGTAAGGCTGGATCCAGTATTGAACACACTACACGACTGCTTATAGAAAACTATCGGTTAATAAATATCTTTTCACTTTATAGTAACTAAATAATTATTTTATATTATTTAGGTTTGTGAATATAGATATAGTTTTCAAGTCGGTTTTATTTTTTTTAATGAACCTTATCCCCAAAACGAAGGCTCTATCTTTTAAAAAAAGTAACAGATCTATTAAAAAAGCGCAAACTTTAAAAAAAATATCAAATTTACAAATATATACGTAAATTTATATTGTCATTTCGCATCGAAAATAGAAGAACAATAGAGTAGAGTCAGCAATAAATTTTTGTTTGTTACATCAACGAGTGGGATTTTCATTTTCAACCTTTAAATAAACAAAGGGCAGGCGTATCGCTTAACGAATCTATTTGAATATAACAACCTGCGATGCGGAGAACCGATTTAAATTGTTTATTTAACTTGTTAAATACAAAATCAGCTTCACGCTTTATCCCGCATACAGAAAGGTAGGCAGAGGGAACCTAGTGTTAAGACACTCCGTTCCCCATTTTCCGCCGAATTCTGTTAAATGGCGAAATTCAATGGCGCGCTTTGCCCCGACACCAAACCGAAGAAATGGTAATATAAATATTTCATTTCCTCGAGTGGGAATCGAACCCACAACCTGTAGCGCTTATAGTCACTGTGCCCCTGAATTGATCTTAATAAATAGATTGTAGATCGTTTAGATTGGGGTTTTATTGTTATACAAAATTATTTTTTTGGCATTTATTGTGTGTTTTATATTCACTTATTTTTACTATTAATAATCTGAACGATATCCTTTATATAAAATTGGCGTTATTAATAATCGATTTACTTCTTATTTATTATTCAAAACTGATTTCTTTCTAATAATTTATTTATTAAACATCTGTCTTTTGATTTATAGCACTAAAGATGACATTAACCACGACATAGTTTCATACTAATTTACCCAGTTATTACCATTTTGTTGTTATTGTTTAATTTATTGATATCTTATACTTTCTTAATAAATAAATAAATATATTAGCATGTAATAAATAGATTTCAAACAGCAATCAAACATTTTCATAGATAACTTTTTATTATATTTCAATCTGTTACATTTTCATATTAAATACAACAGGGTAGGCAGAGGGCAGTTACTTTCCACCTAATTTTTCGAGACATTGTGTGTTGAATGGTGGAACTCAACACCGTGCTTTTGCCTTGTTGCCAGAACGATGAAAATAACAACAAAATATTAACAAATAATAATAATTAATTCCCTCGAATGGGGATCAAACCCACAACCATCACGTTGCAGTCACTTGCCTTGTACTCCAGCCTCTTTATCAATAATATTTTTCTCATATACAATTTTTATTATTAAAATGCACCCTCGCTGTCTCCCTTTAATTGCTCTCAGAATATAGCCCCGGGCACAATAGTTGATATCGGCTGTAGATATTAGACTCATTGTTGGTATTATAAGTTTTCTTGATTTACCGCTTAAATATTATTAAAATCTATTTATACCCGACTGCGTAGACACAAAGGGGGTATTGTGTTTATCGTACCTACTACGAATGTAATATGTATGTTCCTATGTGGCGTTGTGACCAAACGGGTTGACCGATTTTAAAGAAATTGGATTTGTTTTAACCTTGCAAGAGAACCACAAAGGTATGAAATTCTTTAAAATTCACTTGTCAAGGATTATCATTTAATATATGTTCAAAATGATTGTTGGGTTCCTTTTTACATTATGCATTTTAAGAAACAGTTTAGGATATATCTAGGACGACTATAGCTAGGACGACTTAAGTTCATTACGAGTACTAATTATGTATGGTGGAATTAAAAAAATATATTTAAATCTTTGTAGCTTTACTTTGCACTATAAATAGAATGAAAGCAATGTAAAGATGAATAAGAATTGCTTCATATTTAAAATATTATAAAATATCAAAAGAAAATAATTTTTAAATATAAATATTTTTTTGGTTCAAAATGAAACCCATAAATTTAATGCATACCGATATATAAGAATTAACAAGTACTTATCTATTAATATTATTATATAATAGTTTTCATTAAATTCTCTACCACGCTTCTTGATCGTGACGGCGTATTAAGTCAAAAATGAACCGGGTCTATGGAGGTACCCTCCAAAATGTCACGTAGAAGATTGACGATCGTAAAGGTCGGTGAGCATAACGGATCCTAAGCTATATTTTATATCTATATAATATATTATATTTAAAGCGAATACCTACGCGTTTCAAAAGCGTATCACAGGATAATTTGAATCTCCATGAGATGTTTAAATATCTAAAACATTATTTCTCTTCAGATTTTGGAGTGCCTGTATTGAGGGTAAGCTCTGCAATGTGGCCTCTTATAGATTTTGGACTATGTCCAGAGTGGGTAATAAGATAGCTTATATTTATTTAAAATTTTATTTATTTAAACAACTTTTTCATTATAAAATTATTAATGAAAACTAATTTGTTAATTATTTTTTTAATAAATGCTTATTGAAAATGAATTTATTAAGCAAATGATAATAAATAGCTAACAATTTTGGTGCCATCGATTTGATATGAGCATGGCCTTTTTTGTAGTTCTTTTGACGCATTATCAAAGTTTTGATAAAATATAATAAGATGTTTTATTTTAAAATAGATTAGATTTTTTATGATGTACAATTACGTGCACGTGGTCTCTATTGAAGTTGATATTGGCCAATTTTGTCCAACTGGCTTCCTCATGAATAGAATAGAAGTCTGGTTTACTTCTACAAAGCTACGAAAACAACGTAAATCGATAAAATCCAATGATAATAAAATGGAAATATTTCCATAACTTCGTTAGGCCAAGCCAAGTCATGTTACGCAAGGAGTCGATATTAGCAAATAACCCATTAATTAAAATCGGATCTCGCTCGCGGGAAATTTCCGTAAATCGCTTAACTGATACTCATCCTAATCCGTTTATAAATATAGACATTTGGGTTAACAGGAGATCCTATTACGATGTTACACTGAGGAAATTATAGCATTCATCACGGACATTGTTGTTTTAGGGTTAAACATTTCGCCGTCTCCAAGTCTAAGCTGGTTTTTGAAGGTTAAGTTATGTTTCTTTATAAGGCATGAAAAATATATAAAAATGCTTTTCTTATCTATTACCTTTATAGCCCAAGATCCCAGGGCCCACAGACCATCGTCAATTAAGCAATGCAAAAATTTTGAAGACTATAGGTCTAATATGTAATTAAGACAAAGTGGGGCCCTTTCAAAGGTAAAAGCTGATTGTTAGTTTAGAATTAGATTCTTCATACATTATTTGATTAGATAATTTTAAAAGGGTTCAAAAAGACAGCCGCTCAGACAGCGACAACGCCCCACGCCCCACCACGAGTGGTGGAGTGAACGATCATCGAGGGCTGTCGGCCGAAGCCGCGCCCGCCTCACGCTCAGGGCGCCGCGCCACATCTCCTCATCGCGGCTGGCACGATCTCACATGATGTGAGGATCTCGTGAAGAGCTTACTATAGAAATGATCCTATGAAGTAAAGTCTTAATGAAAAAAAAAATCGGGATTTCATTCGTCCGGCGCTTGCGCCGGGAAACAGTACAGGGCGGTTGCCCTTCTTCTGCGGTGTCTCGCGGCGGCTATTACGATAGCCGCGTCATTGGGGGATGGCCTGGGAGCCAAGGGGGAATCGGGTTAACTGGGGGGTCAACTGGGGGGGGGGGGAAGTCATGGTGAAGGGATGAGCTGTGTGCCCCCTGGGCGGTCAGCCAAGCCAGGTGAGACTCACGGTTACCCGTGAGAGGCCCAGCTTAGGCGACCAGCGACCGAAGGGGCAGCTCAGGAGGCGGAGTTAGGTAGGGTGAGGATATCCCTTGGTAGGCGCATCTTGTCCGGTGGCCTGGAATGCCATGGCGCGATGTCCTGGAGATGTGGGTGGTCCGATGCATCGGCGCGGCTGTATGCGTTGCGCGCGAGCCGGCCGATGTGTACCTCCAGGCTCTCTATTCTGAGGTCGCGCTGGATGGTGGTGTTCCGAACGTAATAGGGAGCCTGGGTGACGCGCCGGAGGGCAACGTTTTGGACCACCTGTAGGACCTTGCGCTGGGGCGCACTTGCGAGCGCGTACCAGGCCGGGGCGGCGTATGTGAGGTGTGGCCTCACGTAGGACTTGTAGAGGGCAAGTCTCGTGCGCAGCGGTAATTTCGAGCGCAGCAGCGGGCGGAGGTGGAATAACGCCACCTTGGCAGCAGCAGCGGCCTTCTTCACCTGCCTGGACATCTGCAACCTCCGGTCAATGGTTACGTCCAGGTAAGTGATCTCCTTTCTCCAGGGAACCTGCTCACCCAGCAGGCGCAGCGGAGGAGGGAATCTCAGGTGGCCTCCAAACAAGATTGCCTGGGTTTTAGCCACGCTGAGGGTGAGCCTCCACTCCGACAGCCAGCGGGGGAGCAAGTCGAGTGCTCGCTGGAGTTTGGTGGCGGCGTGGACGGCCGTCAGGCTCTTCGCGAGCAGGGCGATGTCGTCGGCGTAGAGCGCCAACATCGAGCCCTGCTCTAGCGGGATGTCATCCGTGTAGAGGGCATACAGGGCAGGGGATAGTGAGCTGCCCTGTGGTACCCCGGCGGCGATCAGGTGGCTGCGGGAAACTGCACTCTCCACTCTGACGCGAAAGGTCCTGCCGTCGAGAAAGGCGGCTAGGACGGCGACGACGTGGTGCGGGGTTCCGGTACGGAGAATCTTCGTCAGAAGGCCTGGGTGCCAGACGCGGTCGAAGGCGCCGGCGACGTCCAGGAAGGCTGCACATGCACTCTCCTTCCTGTTGGCTGCTGCTGCGGCGAAGTGGATCACTCGGGCCACTTGGAGCGTGGTTGAGTGGCCACTTCGGAAGCCAAACTGTTCGGGCCGCGGTTGCAGGTGCGGCTGCAGGAGTGGGAGTAACATCCTCTCGAACAGTTTGGCGATGGCGTTCAGAAGTGTGATGGGGCGGTAGCCCTCCGGTTTCCTATGGTCCTTCCCTGGCTTCGGGATCATCACGACCAGACCCTCCTTCCACGCCCGGGGGAAGTAACCCAGGCGCAGAATGGCGCTGAAGAGTCTGGCCGTTGCTGCAGTCAGTCGGTTGTCGAGATGGCGTAGGGCGCTGTTTGTGATTCCGTCTGTTCCGGGAGCCTTCCTGGGCTTGAGGCCCCGGATTGCCTTCTTCACGGCCGAAGGTGAGAAGAATGGTGGATCAGGAGCAGTGAGGGCCTTGAGTGAGGAGAGGCGCGTCTTCACCTCCTCTTCGACCTCGGCATGGAGGACTGGGCACTCACTGGGATTCGGCTGGAATTGGGCCGCCAAATAATCCGCCAGCATGTCGGCTCTCTCCTCTGAGGAGTATCTCAGGGAGCCGTCTTGGTGGAGTAGTGGGCGGGCTGGAGGCTTCTTCTTCATTATTTGGCGGCTGAGCTTGTTCAGTGAGGGGTAGTCCTCACATGCCTTGGAGATCCGCTCTTCCCATGTGTGGGCCTCTCGGTCGCCAAGGGCGACTCTGACTTGGTCAATAAGCCTGTTCAGCTTGGTTTTTGTGGCAGGGTCCCTGTTTTTCTGCCACAACTTGCGGGTTCTTCTCTTCTTTTGGATGAGATCTTCTATCCACCTGGGAGTGGGAGGGAGTCCGCGCTGGCTAGGTGGAGTGGTGGCAGTGTCGATGGCGTCCTTAATGTTGCCCACTATGGCGCTTTCAAGGCGGTCGATACTTGCTGCGTCGATGAGGGGTTCGTTGCATGGGGATTGCATGGAGTGGAGCGCGCCCTCAAAGCGCTCCCAGCAGATCCGACCACCGGACGGCGGGCCCCTGGCGAGGGTCGGCCTGCCCTCAAGTGAGACAAGGACAGGCTGGTGATCGGATCCGAAGGCGTCCGATATTACTTCAAGGTCTATTGCATCTAACCCCCTGTGCACGACCAAGTCGATCGTCGTGGGGTCGTATCTGGTGTTGTCGGAGTAATGTGTGGGCTCGTCAGGGCCGTCGATTTCGTAACCGAGCCTTTGGGCGTCGCGGTACAGGTATCGCCCTGCCTGGTTGGTGGAGCGACAACCCCAGGCGGTGTGGTGCGCGTTCCAATCGCCCGCGACCAGAGTCGGGGTGCTGCTGGTGAAGTGCTGCTGTACCACGTCGACGGCCAGGCGAGTGTTGCCCGGCCGGTACGTAGCATAGACCCTCAGTGGTTTGTCGTCGTGATGGATTTCGACACCCAGTGATTGGAGTGACTGGGTGTCGATGACGGGCAGCGGATGCACAACCAGATTCTTGCGGGTCGCGACGAGGAGGCCCCTGAACGCGTTCTCACCGGTGGCGTCCAGCCGCAGGACATGGTATCCTGCGATGCTGGCGGAGAATGCCGGGTGCAAGTGGGTTTCATTCACCAGCGCGACGTCGACGTTGTGTTGGCGCAGGATATAGCGGAGGGCGGGCATCTTCCTTCGCAGCCCCCGGGCGTTCCAGTATATGATTCTCAGTTTAGATGTGAATGGTAAGCAGGTTCTTCATTCCTTCCATAACACACTGGACAGGGTCTTGACCTTCCCTCAGAGCGAGGAGAACGTTTTTGAGGGTGTCAAGAGCCCTGTCGATGGCAATGAGTGCAGGCTGCGCCTTGGCCTGCGTCTGCAGTGTGCTTGTTGTGGCTGCGGTGGTGCCTGCAGCGGGGGCTGCGGCTGCGGGGGTGCGTGTAGTGGGAGGCGGGGGGTTGGTGGACGGGGCACCGGCCTGCTCCTGTTGCCTCCTCGTTCTCTTCCCTCCCCTTTTCTTTGGCCGTCTTCCTCCTTTGTTAGAGGGCGGGTTAGCGGGTGCCATGAGGTTGGTGGCCTCATTCTCCGCTTCCACCGTGTTGTCGTCCATTCTGGGGGCGGCGGCTTTCTTCGCCCTTCGTGCTGTGTCGGCTTGGGAGAGGGCTACAGTGCCGGCCCTCTTGTTGCGCAGTTCGCGTTTGAACTGTGGGCAGGCGGTGTGGTTGGCCGGGTGCGCGCCGCCACAGTTCGCACAGGTAGCTGGTACTTCGAGCGGGCGCGGGCAGTCGCGCGCGAGGTGTTCCTCCCCACACCTCATGCAGGCCAGGCGTCGGTGGCACCCGTGGCTAGAGTGCCGAAACGCCTGGCAGCGATGGCACTGCGCCGGGCCCCGCTTACTCCTCCAGGGTTCTACCTTGATACCCGGCATGTTCAGTAGTTCAGTAATTTGGTATATGCCGGGTATCAGATTCGGGGTGTTAGTGAGCGTCACGTGGAAGATGCATCCAGGTCGGCCCTTCCTCGCCTTGATCGGTCGGGCGTACTCGGCCTGGAAGCCGAGTTCTCGGAGAGCTTCGCTTATCTCGTCGGGAGTCGTCGTGACCGGCAGCCCTCTTATGGCAATCTTCCTACTCTTTTCCGTCGGTAGAGCGTATGAAAACCACGAGATTTGTTCCGACTTCTCCAAGTCGGAGAGATACCGCTGGATTACGCGGTATTCTTCAACGGATTCCGGTGAGAAGCGAACACCCTTGCCAAAGGGGCGCGCGTTCGGGGCACGTCCTAGTTTCATCTTTAGCGCCCGAAAGTGTTGAGTCCAATTCGGGAGCTCTTCTACCACTAGGGGCGGGTAGCGTGGCGTTTTTGGCGGCTTCGTAGTTGCTGGTGTTGCGCTGGGTACCGTTGGGATGTTGGTATTTGAATTCCGAGTGGCATCAGCAAAGGTCGGGGCTGCTGTCATGGTCACGGGTGTGGCAGCTGCAGGATGAGGGTCCAAAAGAGGCATATCCCTGTCTTTCCCTTCATCTCTTTTTCTTCTTCTTCCGTCTGGTCGGTCGCTCTGGATGGTCACCGGGCAGTGGCGCTTTCCGGTGTCAGCATCTCCATAGTCCTCGGTGCGCTGACGACGCACCGGGGTTTGGTAAATGGGCTGCGACTGCGCCTGGTCTAGCGCTTGAGCACGGTCGTTTAGGAACATGGCCATGTGCTCCATCAGCTCCCGACTCAGCGCACCATTGCGCTTGAGTTCTGCCAAAGCTACCATGTCCCTATTCAGTGATGACTGCGGGGACATGGCGTCGTCCAGCACCCTGGGGGGCGCGGAGGGGGAGCGCTTCTTCGGCTCCTGGTGTCGGTGGGCGCTGCGTGCGGCCCTGGGTGCCTGGCCTGGGGCAGGCGAGGCGGCTGGTGCGGGCGTCGATCCCGCGAGGCACGGCGCGCCAGGTTGCGCCGCGGAGAGAGAGGGCTCCCTCGACGTGGTCCCATGGTCCATTGCCTGCACGGGTACGCCGTACAGCGCAGTGGAGCGCGGGGGCCGGGTGCCGCTGGTTGCGGCGGTGGCTGCGGCCGCAGCAGGGGACGCTTGTGTCCCCGCACGCGGCGGCTGGTGGCTGCTCATTCCTATGAGCACGGGAGGCGGCAGCAGTTGACTGTCCTCACAACCCTTCTGCCCATCTCGGTCCGGGCAGGGAGTCCAAGGGGAAGGGGTTCCCCTCCGCACAGGCCAGTGCGGGCGAAGTTCCTCCTTATTTGGTCACAAATAAGGTGAGAGCTTCTTGGTGTGGTCCTCGGGTTCGGGTGAGCTTGCTTCGGTCCGGTCTACTTCTGGTAGTGATGAGTACTTGATCTTAAGCAGGTGACAGTAAGGCTGATCCCGATAATTGTCTTAATGAAAATCCGGAAAATTTTGGTCGTCGTTCTGCGCAAGAAAACCTTGCCAGCGCGATTCAGAAGTCATGTGAAATAATACACCGTCATCTAGCAACAGTTTTAGGCAATAAAACTGCAGCGCCATCTAGTCACCGTTGATAGAACTTGTTATTGAACATCAATGGTAAATGTGATAAACTATGACATGTGTACAGTTGTTCCTTTTTACGGATCAATTTCCGTCGTGGTTTTTTCCAGACAACGTGACGTCGGCGAAGTAATTAGTGCTTAAAATTAAGCTTTTATACTATAAACAAAGTATACTAAATGTATAAGGGCTTAGGGCGTTTGGCAAGGGTCTTATACAGTAATATGTCCGGCAGTTCATTTATTCGTCATGTTTAATAATATTCCCAAGAAAATATAGAATTATAAAATGATGATAATCTGGCGACCACTGGATCTTGGTGTAGAACAATTAGGTGGAGATCCCACCGCTTAAACCTGCAGGTATCAGTTTTCTTAATTAAACTTATATTAATGAATAATATATGATTAATAGAACAGATTACACTTGGGTTGCCTACAAGAATCGCGCATTTCATCGTGTATTCTAATAGTCAAACGGAACCGGAATAAAATATTTCAAACGATGGCAACCCCTGTTTGCGGCAGTTATTTTCCAGGCAACCATGTTTTATAGTGTTCAGAAAAAAATAAGCTTTAATTTGATATATAATTCATTAAACAAATGAGTGCAAATTATTAACATTTAGTGACTTGTTTAAACTTTATTAATATTTCTATTTCAAGCGGGCGTAGCCCCGCACGGGCCCAATAGTAGAATATATAGACAGTATATATAAATAATTTCACAATAGATTTTCAATACAACGAGTTTTATTGAAAGCATCGCAATGTTTACCAAGAACTCGTTGGTATATGAGTTAAATAAAACAGACAAGTAAACACCAACTCACTCTAATGATCATTCGTGCGTTATGGCTGGTAAAGTATACGCCTACGCGCATGCTGAAATAAACTAACAGATGATATAAATTGATAGTAAGGCAGTCTGGCGCGATTTTAGTCTAGCAAATGGTAAATTATGTATTTGTTTCTTATGCTAGTGTTTCTTTTTAGTTTTTTTAGTCATGCTAACCCGTGTACCCTAAAGTAGGGTAGTCAGAGGGAACCCAGTATTAAGACACTCTGTTCTTCAAGTTCTGCCAGATAAGGCATTGAGTGTTTCAAAATTGAACCAAGTTTGAACCAATGCTCAAACGCTTAAATTGTAATACCCATTAGACAATACAAAGTCTAATATAATGAAAATGGGCTCTTTATTGATAAACGATACAGGTTTTACGCGATTATTTTTTTATTTTTTTCTTTTTATAGATATTTACAGTAAATATCAGCTTCTCTTACTTTCAAAATGTAGAAAATGTATTTTTACAAACCGCATTGAACATAAAAAAAAAGATAAAATAGCGTTTATAAGTTATAGCTATCTCATAACACAAAAAAACCTTGATGGTCAATAACGGTAAATTATTTTATAAAAAAATATTCAGTAAGTACCAAAAGAAAACTTTTTTTAGATTCATGCTATATTCCATAGATAGCAGGGCAGAGGGAACAACTTTCCCCTGAATTTTAAATTAATTGGAGGAATTGAAAAAGAATATTAATTTGTCTTTTCTTTTAATGAGAATCGAACCCTGAGCCTGTGGCGTATACAGTCGCATGTTTCAGTCCCCGCGCCACGACTGGCCTCTGGCCTCAAAATACAAAATTATGAAGACACTCTAAAAACTTAAATTGAATACAAAAACGTATATTTATTTAAATCTATATATTTTTATTACATTTCTTATAGTATGTTATAATAGCATGAATGAATCGATCTTATATATTTTTTTCATATCATTATGTCTACTATAAAAGATTAAGATATGAATCAAGTCACTTTTAAACTTGAATTTCTTGTTTATTTTTGTATGTAAATGTCACGGGGCATTGTAACTTGGAAGTGCAATGATCTGTCGTTTTAAAATGTGGCACGTGGTGTACTATGAGAGAATTTACCGTTCGTCGTTCTTCTTTATTTTAAAATTGAAGTATTTTATAAACTTCACGCTGTATCCCGCACACAGCAAGGTACGAAGAAGGACAGTAGCTAGTGTTAAGACACTCCGTTCTCCATTTTCCTCCTAAGTCTTGGAGATATTGCGCCTTAAGTGGCGGAACTCAACGTTGTGGTTTTGCGTTGGTACCAGAGCTAAGAAATGAAAATATCAATAAATTTTGTCAACTTTTAGAATTTATTGTTATAACGTTGACCTACAAGCCTGAAATTGGTATTGAAGGCTGGGTGAGTCAGATTCGACCAGTTTTTATTTTACGTTCCGGTATGAATTTTACAAAATTCTCTGTTAGTGCGCTTCTGGACAACCCCAGGGAACCTATTTACCTTTATATTTTTTTTTATATGTTTTTAAATATTTTGGCATTTGAATTATGATTTTTCTACATTTTTATCTATATTATTTATCGAGAAACAAGTTTTCTTTTGCGTTATTCATGCATATATTCTACATTGAAATGTAAGAAGCTTTTAAGCCGTATACAAACAGAATGTAAAGCAATTTCTCCAAGTGCAAGCAATGCGGACTAACAAAGGATAGCAGTTATCGATAACGATTTCATCCAGGGCATCGATTGAAATCGAAAAAGTCTTAGCTGTGTAAGGAGGTGTAACCTCACTAGATTCCTTTAGAAATGTGTCTCAAGTTTATTATTTTCTTTTAACTCGCTGTTTAAAATTTTGATATGTATTTCTAATATTTTGCCTATTTATTAATTACTTTAAATATTTAATATTTTTACAATAATTCAGTCCATTTAAATATAATAACTTTAAATTTAATTAAAGTATTTTTTAAATGAAAAAAAAGAATCGAATAACAATTTTAAGGGTCGGTAATATAATAGCAATATGAGTGTAGCGATGATATTTTAAACTATTGGACTATTTTCAAATGAATTTAAATTATTTTTTTATTAAATCTGGAATAACACTTTAAAAATGTTCAAACCATTCGAGTCATTAAAATTATTAATTATCCAAATTCAGTATATTTCACGTTTTCAATAATTGCTCAGTTCATATTATACATATCTTGATATTAATTGCGCAATTTTGATCGAATTTTGTACTATAAGTTATTATTTACTAGAGAACACTTTTTCAGCTGAATTCTCGTATAAGATCTAATAATGACAAACCATTAAATCTTATATGAACTTGTTTTATACTCTTTTGTAGTGGAAATTAAAAAAAAATCGATAAAATATACATATTTCAGTGTTCACAAGGCCATTTTATTCTAAACTTAGCATAATACGAGTAAATTGTAGAAGCATCATAATTAGCTAGTATAAATGCAATATATATAAATAGGTTTTATTTATATAACAGCATGCTTCTATTAATACGTGTATTGTTATTGCGTGTCAGAATTTAATTATTATTTGTAATAAAATAATACTATTATTTTTACAATTAATATTAAATATATTAACGAAAGAATTTTTATACTTGAAATCTGTATTTTCAATTAGTATATATAAATAAAAAATCGATCGTGTCATTGAGTTCCGCCACACAATGCCTCCAGAATTAGGTGGGAAGTGGGGAGCAGAGTGTTTCAACACTAGGCTGTCTCTGCTTAGTGCCTACCCTACAATTTAAATATCGGTACAAATAACAAAATGTTATAAATGTCAGTCAATCGATATTACCTATTGGTTTCATTAATGACTGACAAGATAATTACGCGCTTCAATAATATTGTGTAATTTGTGTGTACAGAGTTACTGAAACGTTAAATATAATAAATAAACTTTGGTTTTCATTAAATAATTATTTAACCAAAGAAGCCTGGAACGTGTTTGACAAGTGAGTGAGTAGGATATGTAGAGGGAACCTGGGAACCTAATGTTATGACACTCCGTTCTTATTAATACACTTCCGTTCCCCATTTTCCGCTAAATTGTAGAGGCATTGCTTGTTGAGTGGTAGTTCTTGACGCTTCGCTTCGCTTCGTTATCAGAAAGAAAAAAATTTAAATATTAAATATTTCATTTCCTCGAGTAGGAATCGAACTCACAAGCTGCCGCGTTTGCAGTCACACGGGTGCCCCTTGAGTCAAGATTGGCCACAAGAAAAAGTGTAACTTAAATGTTTTTATAATATTAAACTATTATATACAGAAAATGTTATACAAAGAGAGAAGGAGAAAGAGAGAGAATATGCAATTTTTTATTTCATTTTAAAAATAAACATTAATTTATACAAGAGCAGTAAATAATCGGTTTACTTTAGATACGATCTATAATTGGAAGGGTTCACTCAAGCGATCTTTGAGATGCAAACTCAATTTACAAGGAATTTTTAATAGAACATTTAGGGTTCCGATCGAAAAATCTGATTTTTTTATTTTTTGTATATTAAAAAACATATCATCCAAATCTTAATTAAGCAATTTATATTTTTCAAAATATGGCTGCTATTTTTAATATTATAAGTGTAATTTCAAAGTTAGAAAAAATATATATTATGGATACTAAAATATTTTTCTTAGTTAATTGACTGTCTTGACCGACTGACTCTAAGCAGTGGCCATGAGTTCAAATAAAACTTTACTTAAAACTAATATTTATAATGTATATGAATAAAAGAAACTCGATTAACCGGTCTAATTTTTACTATAGTAGGCATTCGGTTAATCGAATGTATAATGAAACTGTTTTTGTGCATATGTAACACATTTTTTTACATGAATATAAATTTTCTTAGGTTTCATTGTAAAATAATTATCGCGGTTAATAGTTCGGATAATCGCGAATCCGTATAATTGAGGGTCGGATAATCGATCGGTCGAATCGGTTAGTTAAAATGTCTGTATCTATCCTTTAATTAAGGAAATTTTAACCCAAAATCAAGCATTTAGAATCTTGGAGCTAAAGTGCCTCATGTTGACATATTTATGATGATGCCCAGATCGAACGCACATGGCTGCATGCATGGACTATGAGGCAAACGAGGACAGGTTAGTTTCATATGTAACAATAGTAAACGTTGCTATACGATACATAGTCCAGCAATGCCCGCGGGATCAATAAGCCTTTAACAGAATAGACTTACTCGAAGCGACCTCTAAGAACATACAGATAACTGAGTTTAGTAACAATTCTGCTGGGACTTGCTGTTATAACGGTAGCTAGTTCAGGCAATTTATACTGTGGACTTTGGAATTTGTAAAAAAAATATAAATAAATAATATAAATATAGAAGCCAGTCGTGGAATAAATGTGTTAGTCAGCTAATGTCTGTGTGTAATGCTGTGGATGTGGGTTTGATTTCCACTTGACGAATTGAAGTAATTTTTTTTATTTCCTGGCTCCTTGCAATGCCTCCAGAATTCGGTGGACAGTGGAGAACAGTACAGGAATGTTTTAATGGCAATGGAGTATCTTAGCACCAGATTTCCAGGTTCCCTCTGACTCTGCTATATTCAGTGTGTATCTTTGAAAATATTGTAATTGCACTTGCAGCTAATAGATAATTTTTTTAACTACGCGAGTCTCGTAAAATTTAACATACAATATTTTAACATTTAATTACTTAATCTATATATATAAAAGGACTTGTCCTCACTGACTGAGGTAAGACGCGCGCACAGCCGTAACCGCTGTGCGTAGAAACGTGAAATTTGGACAGATGTTTACTTTCGTAATCTGGACATCCACTAAGAAGGGATTTTGAAAAATTTTAACCCTAAAGGCGTGAAATAGGGGTTCAAAGTTTGTATGGAAAAAAAATTAAATCGGCATCGATTTTTATAAAATTTGAAATTTAGATTTTTAAAAGTATTTAATTGAACACGTGTTTCGTCGTTTTCTAGAATTCTCCTCCTAAGGGTGCAAATAAGGGGTTGAAAATTTGTATAGGTTTTTTTTAAATCGTCACCAATTTTTATAAAATTTGAAATTCAGACTCTTTAACGTATATAATTAAACACATGTTTCATGGTTTTCTAGAATTCACCCCCTAAGGGTGCAAATAAGGGGTTGAAAGTGTGTATGGGAAAATTCTTAAATCGCCACCGATTTTTATAAAATTTGATATTTAGACTCTTAAAAATATTTAATTGAACATATGTTTCATGGTTTTCTAGAATTCACCCCCTAAGGGTGCAATTAAGGGGTTGAAAGTTTGTATGGAAAAATCTTTAAATCGCCACCGATTTTTATAAAATTTGGAATTTAGACTCTTAAAAATATTTCATTGAACATATGTTTCATGGGTTATTCGAATTCACCCTTAAATACGCAAGCGAAGCTGCGCGCGTCCGCTAGTAACATATAAATAAGCAAAGATCTAAGCTCAGTTTTACTTAATCATAGTCATAGTAAAAGAATGATTGAATATATACCTACCTATATTATTAAATATTTAAAAATAAAAAAATACTAGATACCCCTTACCATCGATAAAGTAGGTACCTACAGCTTAAATTGTCTTTTTGTCGGTCAGTTTCCTCTTGTTCTTGCTTATGTGACATACCCGATATTAGGACAGGTTCAGGCATTACAAAGGAGGTTTGCATACTTGCATATTGGTCGCTTAATACAAGCCGTGTGACATATTCATTTGAAATGAACTTAGCATTTAGAATGAATAATGCCACTGTCCTTTTGTATGGAAAATTGTAGGAAATAGCTATGTTCAACCGGTTTGAATTTTTAAAATATCAATTGAACAATGGTCATTTAATTAAATTGGGTAAGAATTTTTCCCTTAGCACGGGCTGAAGGGATACTCTGGTCCTAACCCTGAATGGTCAAATATCGTTCAAGTCCGCGGAGCCAGAGAGTAAGAGAAGGCGTTAGGCGCATCTCCAACGTTCGCTACCCTATTGGCGAAGGGGATCCTCTTGTAAGAGATCAAGGCTGTAGGCCCTAGGAGAAACCCCGAAGTACACTCAAGTTCATGGCAGCCTGCAATAGGAGAAGAGGATTTCCACTGGGTTTTTGTGGGTAGTGTCAGGTTTTATCCATGGGTCCCACAGCACCAGTCTCTCTATCGTCAGTAGAGCACATGTCCTACACACGGATGGCATATACGCATTGTACACTCTAATTTCGTAGTAACATTTGTTAATGTCAATGAAATAGTATTAATTAGCTGATAGTTACGTTTTTGAAAGAAATATTGTATATATTTTAAAAATTTACTTTGATAATTGATATTTTTATCATCATATTTTGTTTTTATTTACTCACAAGCTTACAATTCATAAGCCAAAGTTGATTTTCCTGAGTTTCCATAAAATTGGATACAATAGTGCTAGGAAACTGTTTTAATATTTTCCAACATAAAACTTTTCATTTCGCGTCGGCCTACAGTTGTAGAAACATTTTCCGCTGTAGGCACTATGCATTTGAAAAAATATGAGAGCAACATTAGTTATGGATTTTTATATTTATTAAATCTATTTGTATATAAGTTATTATTAAAGTACAGTACTAAATTAATGTAAATACATTGAATACATTGCAGTTCAAGCTGGTTGTGGGTTCAAATATATAAAGATACTTTTTTTGTTTAGTTCTGAAAATCTCTTTCATATAGTTCACAATGAGAAAGGAGGTTTTTTTTTTTTGAAAAAAGTATCATTCAGTTAATTTAATTTTACTGCTTCGAGCAAAGACTATTTCGAGCAAAGACTATTTAACATCTACCTGATCTATAATTTTAATTTATAAATAAAATATAGCTTTAAAAAGGCAAAAAGTTAAGAAAACTTTTAATTAAAAAAATTCTGAGAGCTTAATCGTCAAACTGTCCGTGACACTCATTTTATAAGATTCTTTTATAAAGATTTCAAAACATTGACGAAATTAAGTTATGAACCTATTTAAGAAGTTTATTCAAAGGACGAAGAATTTCTTCGCTTTTATTGGCAACTTGTTTGAATAATAAAATGGAATAACAAAATTGGAAACCAGCACCATATCATAAAGCCTATAGCTCGATTAACCATAAGTACGCTTCAATGGTTATTAAGTATTTTATTGGCATCTGTTACCATTTATTTTATTTGGTATGAATGATATAACAATGGTCTTTATGTATAATTTTTTGTTGTCATTGTTGTTTTTTGGGTTCCGTACCCTAAAATAAAAAAAGGGAACCCTTATAGGTACACTTTTAAATCAGAAAACGTTTAAATAAAGTGTAATTTAATTAAAAATAATAAAAAAATAAAAAATAAACACGAAGTAAGACAGTTATTTATATGAATAAGTTATTTAAATTATTATTTATAATAATTTATTAAGAATGAATTTATTGACACTATTGCATTAAGTATTTTTCTTTATGCAAAAAAATATATTATATAAATAAATAGAAATAACTGTTTAAATATAAGCAGTAAGAAGATAGATTAAGACTTTTTTGGAAACATTTAATACAACTGTGTACTTTACTAATGGAAAAAATTAAAGGCACACGAATCTAGTTACTATATTTATTTTGTCATATTACGCCGTGAAAGACGAAAAGAAACTCGCAATTTCCCATTTCATTTTTAGACTTGACCTTTTTTTACTTGGGAACGTCGACTGTTACTCCATCCAGGTTTGTTTAATGACGAAATATACGGATTATAAGGATTTACTAGGCCTTAACCTTTAAATGATCTTTTCATTAAAAGTTACTCTCACTTCATAATTACAGACGAAGGGAAATCATTTCGTGACTCAATTAAATACTCAAACTCGACTTATAGGAATAATTACGATGATGAAAAGTTTTACTACTGAAATATGTCATGCATAATACTTAAAGCTAAAACTTTTGACGTAACGTGAGAATTTGTCTTATTAAAATAAAAAATTTAAAACCTAAGCATTTTCCCAATTAAATATTTACAAATACAATTTGTTTCAGAACTGACTGCAGCCTGAGGAAGCGAACGAAAAAAAAATTTTTACAAACAACCAAAAAGACTAAGCACCTTCAACTAACATAAATAAGCATAAATAGAAACAAACAAACTGCCAACCGTGCGTGAATTACATGAGTTTGAAACGTTCATGACACTGATGAAGCGGACTGATTCTGTTTAGCTATACGGCTAGAAAGAGAGAAGCCGGTACACTGTGCCCAGTCAGCAAGATTGAGGTGGTGGCCGCGTGCGGGTGGGGTAGGCGCGCGCGCGTGCGGCCTCTGCACGCGCTGGGCCGCGCGGCCGGCATGCTGCCGTCGCAGCGCTCGCAGTCGTGCAACGAGGAGGGCGCGTTCTTCGGTGCGCGCGCGCTGCGCCGGCCGCGCGGCAAGGGCAGCGGCAGCCCGCCCTGCTAGGGGTACGCCATGTCGCTGCGCAGCCTGCACAGGAGGCTGTCCTCCGCCAATAACACGTGAGTTTTTATTGAATTATTATATACTGTATAAACATTTGTATAAAAAAATATCTTCTTGGATGTAAGTAAGATATTTGTAATATATGTAACTCAGAATAAAAGAATAATTGAAAAATTGATTATCAGGTGTTTACACATATGTTAACAAATAAGTTAGGTACTACTTAAATTTATTTATTCATATAAACCTTAAAACCTAATATCATAAATACAAATATGTATTAGGATGTCTATGGTTATTTTATTCAGAATATTAAGCCAAAAATATTTAATACTACCGTACATTATCATAACTGCCTCTTAGCATCCAGTGACGTTAAGAGGTGATATAAAGTCTTTAAATTTTTGATATCTAATCTAAATATATATTTCATTCAATTCAATGTTGTTTTTAAATATATATATACAAAAAATAAAGATATAATAAATTTCTATATAAAATAAAATGCTAGCTAAATAGAGAACGAGGTTTCTTGACTGATGTGTTGGCTAGGCGAGAGCTCTCGTAAGTTCTATAATTTCTATGAACCAGTAACGAGACCCACATACGCGCTGACGCGAACGGCAGTGACGAGACCGATCCTATGTAAGTAATTGCAGTGAACTTTAAAAGATGATCAAAATCGGCTTTTTCTACTACTGATGAAAACGTCAAACGAAAACCAACGAGGTGTAACAATTCAATTACCGATAGAATTTGCAATTTACTGTGTAAGTCCGAATGTTATAAAACAATCTGGTTTACGCTGTTTCCCGCATTACCCTGCTGTAAATTAGAGGGAACTTCCACAGGGGTTAAGACACTCAGTTTCAGAAAATTTGGGGAAAGTGTCCCCAAATTTTTCGAGGCATTCCGTGTTGAATGGTGAAATTCAAAGCTGGGCTCTTGCCTTGGTGCCAGTGCAAAGAATCGAAAATAATGATTCATTCCCCCGAGTGGGGATCGAACCCACAATCAAGTTATATTTCATAAAATGTACATTGAGTCCTTGTAGCAAAATATGTTTTACTAAGATCATATCCCTAGAGTAATCGCGTAAGATCAATAGGTCGTTTCACAATGTTTAATTTATGTAAATTTGTATGGAAATATGGAATACAGTACGCTCCAGGACAATATGCTATTATTGGTGGATTTATCATTTGTATGTATATATGTAATATAAATTTAATGAATCTAAGTATTGGTTGGTTGTGGGTTCGATTCTTATTCGAAGTGAAATATTTAATATTTTCATTTTTTTTTCAGTTTCACGCTGTATCCCGAACACAGCAGGGTAGGCAGAGGGAACATAGTGTTAAGACATTCCGTTTCCCACTTTCTGCTGAATTTTGGAGGCATTGTTGAGTGGCAGAACTCAACGCCGCGCTTTGCCTCGACACCAGAGCGAAGAAATGGAAATATAAACGTAAATAAATATTTCACTTCCTCGAGTGGGGTTTGAATCTACAACCGCCGCGTTACAGTCACACCGTTGTACTGCTGCGACACGACGGCCTCGAATTTCTTCGCTCTGGTAGCGAAGCAAAGCGCAGCGTTAAGCTTCGCCTCTCAACACGCAATGCCCCAAGAATTAGGCGGAATGTGGGAAATGAAGCTTTTTAACACCAGGCACCCTCTGCCTAACCTGCTACAAGCGGGATACAACTTGAAACTGCAAAAATAATAATATGAAAATTCATACAATTCATACAAAATTAAAAGCTCGTGGCTACAATGGTATATTGACAGGGACGGTTTGTCGTCAGTTTCCACAGCGTAGGAGATAAGATGGCATATTGTTATGATACACTATTGTTGTATGACAGCGAAACTTAACGCTATTATATAGTCAACCCTCGTTAAGAGGGATCAATGGTCCATGAGTTTTACAACGAATGGAAGGGAAGAATAGCTTTTGGTTTTATTTCTTGTATATTTTTTGGAGTTTAAGTTAAAATTATATTTAATATTTCTAAATAAATTTCGGTAGGTGAAAACTATTTTGCGATCTTGGCCAAGGAGTTGAGACTTTGAGAGAGAGGGAAAAGTTTTTTTAAATAGAGTTTTTCCATATTTCAGCATGATAATAAAACACTTCTTAGCTTATGGCACATTTTGAACGCCTTAAGGCCGTTGGCGTAAGGGCCCAAGGGTGTAACTATAATGCAATGGTTGTAGGTTCAATCCCCATTTGGGGAATGAATTATTCTTTATAAATAATAATTTTTTTTGCTCTGGCATCAAAGCAAAACCCCAGCGTTGAGTTTCATCACTTAAAACGCAATATCTCAAAAAATTCGATGGAAAGTGGAGAACGGAATATCTTAACACTAGGTTCCCTCTATTCCCTGCTATTTACGGGATACAGCGTGAAGCTGAAAGATCGCTAAGAGTATAATTTAATTAGTCCATTAAACAAAAGTTTAATATAATTTTAAAAAAAACTAGATGTATATCAAAATATTAAAAAGTTATATAATTAACAATAACTTCACCGCATACATTAATATCGACAATGTTGCATCATTGATATCATATATATGAAAGATTAACCTGAACTCTGAAACGCTGATAAATCATAATGATTTATCCATTGCTATCGACAAGGTCAGGCTGTGAGTGGAAAACCAAACGTCATATAAGCATATCTTATGTTGGCTTTTAGTTATATTTAGCTGTTTTTTTAGCCTAGTGTTAAGACACTCCGCTCCTCACTTTCCCCCGAATTCTAGAGGCATTGTGTGGTGATTGGCGAAACTCAGCGAAATATTACTACTAGCGGCCTCCCCGCGGCTTCGCCCGCTTGAAATAATTTAATTTACTCGTTCAGAAACAGCCTTAAATGTTAAATGATTGATTTGGGTAAGAATTTATAATATTATATTTACAGGCAAATGAGTATAACTTTTTTGTAATGACCCGATTTTGATGAAACTAACTTTAGATGTTTAGCTGGGTTAAAACAAAAAATTGTAAAAGTTTTACATAAATCGGTTCAGTACTTTCAGAGATTAGCGTGACCATACATACAGACAGTCAGCCAGACAGACAGACAGACAAGAAATTAAAAAAAAAAATCTAATATTCTTTTTAAGTGTTCCACTATCCATTTCAGTCAAAAATACTAAATGTACAGACAAAATATTTTTACTGTTTTATTATATAAGAGATTTCATTGCCTCGAGTAGAAATCGAACTAGTAACCAGCAGCGTTTAGTCACACGCTTGTGCCCATACCACGGCTGGCCTCATAATTACATGTCTGTTAATATTGCAAGGTTAGATTTAATCTTTATAAGGATATGTCTTTATAAAATTATCCATCAGATAAACGTGTTATTTATAATTTATCCATTTTGTTGTTAAATCGCTTCATGTATTCTTATAATTATGTTTCTCATTTAAATACAATACTCCATTTAAATGGATTTAAATTCTTTATCATTAAAATAAAAAATAGCGGTATTGAGTTCCGCCACTCAACACGCAATGCCTCCAGGATTCGGCGGAAAAACTCGATGATCGTGAGTTCGATCCCCACTTGAGGCAATGAAGTATTCATTACCTCGCTCTGGTAAAGAGGCAAAGCGCGGCGTTGAGATCTGTCACTCAACTTTCAATGGCTCAAGTAATTGGTGGAAACTGGGAAAATATAGAACGAATTGTCTTAAGAATAGGTTTATGATTATTCATATTTGAAGAACGTTGGGGCGCAGTGGCGCAGTCTGACTTTAAGCGCGAGGGATGTGGGTTTAAGGAAATTAATTATTTTCATAAAACATAATGCGATGAGTTCCACCGTTCGAATGTAAAAGCTCATAAAAATATTTAAACCTTTTCTAGAATATTCTTACACCATTTTTCATTTGTTTTTTTTTTCTCTTTTTTGTTTAAGTTATATTTATGTTTATTTTTTCGTTTAGTGTTTTAGTTAATTAATATCAATAATTGTGGAATAAAGTATTAAAATAAAATAAAATAAATAACTGTTTTTCTGGATTAATCAATTTTTTTAAATATAAAACGTGCCTTAATTGCCCATAATGTACGGGTATACCCGTATTATCGTATATCATATATCTTATTATGATATACGACCTTTCTGTTCTTCTAAGGTCATGGCATTTGCTTATTTTTTTCTTTAAATAGGATTTTATATGGTCGAGCATGTTCTGTTCTAAGGTTATTTATAGACAAATAAGAAAAATAATTTTCTTCGTTAACAGCCTACCACGAATTTATTTGGCTTCAGAGTTAAAGTAAAAAAAATGAAAATACGCATGGTATATTCATTTTCTATAGAAATAAAGAATTAAATTGTTCTAAATATATGTACAAAATGAAATCGCATATTGTAAGTAATATTTAATAATTAACTTGTAACTAAACGATTAAGTTTTATATTAGTGTATGAAGTCTCAAGGCTGTGAAAATGACTTTATTACACAATTAGTTATTTTTTTTTATATTTTATAAAATATTTTGTTTTTAACCCTCGGTTAGAAATGAATAAAAATAATTAATTTCCCCAAGTGCAGATGGAACTCCAACCGAGGGAACCTGGGAACTTAGTATTAAGACACTATTTTCCGAATTTTGAAATTTGAATCTGAATTCTGAAGGTATTGCACGTTGAGTGACGGTACTTACCACCGCACATTGCCTCGTTATCAGAGCGACGAAATGAAAATATTAAACATTTAATTTTCTCTAATGGCAATCGAACTCACACAAATCTAAATATATTTAGTTAGCTTAAATAAGGTGAAATATAGAGTTAAAGCTATTTTTTTTCTACAGTGTACACATATACGATTACTACACGATGCCAAGTATGACAGTCAAAAAATACCGGAAAATTCCATTCCGTTGCGATAAGAAGCAACGGTAGAAGTAAACGCATTGTTCTGAGGCATTGTAATGTTGAAAGTTAAAATTCCGTTGTTTCGTAGCCACGGGTTTCGTGCCTCCGAATCAATTGATATAAGCCATTGTATGCTTTAAAACGTTATTTTAAGGTTTATTTTCGTTAATTGTTTCATATTAGCTTTGCAGTATGAGGGTCTCACCGCAACGTGGATTCCTAACCGCGTAGAATGTATTTCCGGGGACATTATATACTGTTTATTTGTATACATATACGCATTCTGCAAAGTCGGACATGGTTAGACGAATATCTTACGGTCTGATTAAAAAGATTAAGATAAGATTAAAAAATATATTTCTACCCAGAGTTTTTATATTTTAGATCAGCTTCACGTTGTTTCCCGCACACGGCAGGGTAAGCAGAGGAAACCTAGTGTTAAGACACTCTCTTCCTCCCTTTCCACGGAATTCTGGAGGCATTAAGTTTTGAGGAGTGGAAAATATAAATTTAAATAAATATTTCATTTCCTCGAGAGGTAATCGAATCCACAACCAATCCAACCGACTGGTCTCCATATATTTTAGATTCGTCTTTTCATACTTCGTTAAACTAGTTAAGAATAAAATAAGCTCGGTATAAGAAAATCTAGCGCCGTTGCATTCGTATGAAATTTAAAAGGTATTCACTTTCCTTTTGATATATTTTCTATGGCTACATTCTTTTGAAATATTTAAATCTTCAAATATATTCGGCTGTTAAATTATATAAATGTCACAATTTAGGAAATCTAAGAAGTTAATAAATATAAGCTTCACAATGTCAAAACTTGAGGTGTTAAGGAAAAAGGCTTAAAATAGGTCGAAGTGACTTACTGTTGTTATTCGAGCTTCGAGTTCGCAATCGAGTTTAAAAAGAAAAAATATTATATCAAAATTATATAGTTTCTATATATTTAACCGACTGAAAATCCAAAAAGACGGCGTATGTACGTTTGTCCGTTCCTTTGTTCCCTTGTAGGTGTTAAACTTGTTAGGTTTTTACTGTACATATTAATTTAGTTTATGCAGTCGAGTTTGTTTTTCTCATAATCCATTTGATCTATATTTTTTTAATATATATAAAGTTGTTAAAAAATTATACAAAAAAAAACATTAGCAATAAATATTTATGACTAAATAAGTCTTAAAATATATTTAAAACTATGAATCTCGGATTTCTACAAATTCTTATAATAAATAATAATACATTTTTGAAAACAATAGCAAATAATTAAGCTACCAGAAGACGCAGAGAACAATATGAAAAGAAAAAAGAATGAAAGTATTCCATTTTTCTAAACGAAAATACATTTACTGGCCCTTTTTTTCTTTTTGAATTTATGACGTTAACAGTAAATGTTTCATTTGTATAGATTTGCAAAGAACTAATATAGCGGTGTTGTTCATAGTTTTACTTTTTACTATATTATTTAATGCACTGGTATAAAATCAATAATTATTATGTAATTTATATATATTTAATATTGTTCTACATATTTAGGGATCTGTGCCTCAATAAAAGAAACAGAAACCTTTGTTATCCGTCTGTCCATTTGTCTCCTGATAGCGTGAAGGTATCAAGTTGAAATGAATATAAAGTAACTGAGATACTTCAGGTCCCATGACGTACAAAAAAAAGCAAATTTCTGAGTCGAGGCAATCAAAAGAAATTTTGCTGCATATTGCTTGAAATTCTCCACGTAATCAGAACCTACAGGGTACCTACTTGGTACTTGGTGGTAGATACCACCTAATTTAACTTGATCTGCTTGCGGCTTCGCCCGCGAAATTATGAAAGCATTCGAGCAAAGAGTTAAAACAAGCAAGACAAACGCGGCATCGGTCGCTTAAATTTATTTTTTTATATTATACTCGAATTCTTTTATATTACATTCTTTTTTAATACTTCTAAGAATATGGGTTACATTAAAATCGGTTTAGTTATTTTAGCGTGAATTAAAATGTTATTATATTAGTATGTTATACATATACATATATATATATACACATTTCCTATATTAAAATTGTACTTCATTTAATTATATTCATTTATAGCGCTATAATATTTAAATGAAATTGTATTTAAATACATGTTTCCCACAAGCTTAATGCACACATGTACATGTACATACATGTTACACGTCTCAGTGGTATCCAGGTATTATATAACGACACTAAACGACCACTAAACACTTGCGGTCTCTATGATAATTAGTTGCATACTATTAAATATTTATAGCACTGTCTAAATTTCAATTTATATGAAATTTGTTTATTAACTTAACTTAACTAACTTAACTTCACGCTTTATCACTAGCGGGGTAGTCAGAGCTACGGTCTCTACATACCTCTTTCGCCTCGTCCACTCTCATCAACCTCTTTAGACATGCCCTTGGGGTTAGGGGGACAGGTTGTGGGTTCGATTTCCATTTTTGATATTTCTTAACATTATTTCATATTTTCATTTCTTTGCTTTGTCAACGTCGTGGCTTAAACAATATCATAAATAGA
The DNA here is from genome assembly GCA_016802625.1 of Heliconius numata. Taxonomy (NCBI): domain Eukaryota; kingdom Metazoa; phylum Arthropoda; class Insecta; order Lepidoptera; family Nymphalidae; genus Heliconius; species Heliconius numata. Next base: position 29,675 of record JAEBDU010012996.1, read on the forward strand.
ATCTGTGATTTATGATACAAAGAGATTTTCCTGGACAGAAGAGATTCATTAATATTAAATAATGTGAAAATATAATTAAAATTATCAGGCTAATTAGTCAATACAGTTAATTATGTATTTAGCTTAAAAAGTAAATGTATAACGACTTCGTTTCTTTGCTACTTTTAATTAAAAACATGATGATATTTCTCTAGCAAAAATATTGCTAGAGAAATAATTAAGTTGTTTTTTTTTTAAATAGAAAAGTAATATAATTTTTATTAATTCTTTCTTAAGTTTTAAGTTTTTTTAAGCTTCAACACTTCTTTTTAAAGCAAGAAATATTTCGTTGAGGAGATATATGAAAATACAATATCAAAAATAAAATATGAAAAGCGTATCTTTTGCAAGAAGCGTACATTTTTAATAAATTCACAATCTTTTATATTTTATATCTTTATGTACGAGGACTTACTTCAGAAAAGGTATTGTTCGAAGAGATTTCTCTTAAGAATTGTACCGACAGGGAAAACGCGCAGGCGGTAAAGGTCACAATATTTAGGTACTTTCAAAGTATTTTATGAAGTATTAAAATGACTGGTATTAGCAATAGTTATTAAAATTATTATGTAAATGCTATATCATCCTTTAAATAAATTTATTTAGCTTCGTAGAGGGAATCTGGGAACCTAGTGACATGATAGTCCGTTCCCATTAAGGCACTTCTATTGAAAATATTAAATATTTTATTTCTTCGAGTGGGCATCGAATCTACAACCATTATAGTCCTTTTATAGTCGCATGCTTGTGATTGTGCCTAGTGACCTAAAGTTAAATTAGTTAGTTTTAAATAATTTAATTGTGTTAAGATCATATTTTGTTAATTACGTTTAAAAAATGTTATAAGTTTTCTAAAAAAGTTAATAGTTATTAATATATTCTTAATATTATTACATGCAAAACAAAAAAAAATGTTAATAAAATATTTACAAAATCACTCAACAATTTTAGAATTTACGAAAAAAATAACATCGATGGTAAATTTTTCGTTCGGCCAATATATACCAATAGCTCGCTTCATTCAGCATGAAAGTTTGAAAAACATTTGTTCAAAACCTTCTTCTAAGCGTAAAATAGTAAACGGCTATTGACACGATTTTTCTCTAAATTCTTTTTAAAATGAAAATGGCCAGTTGCATGAACAACAAAAAAAAATATTTTAAAACTTTTTTGTAATAAAATGACAGCTTGCTTTTTTTTGATGTCCCAATTTTAAACACAGTGTATATATTATATTTTTTATTATATAATTGTCTCGTCTCGATAGATTTCAAAATAATTTTCCATTTTTTTCTATAAAAATGCAACGCTACTTATTATCCCAATCTCACCAGCAAATAATAAAAAAAATATTACTTTTCTTGCTAATGGAAAGCAATGCTGATCAAAATTTATCGTGAAAAATCCGTTCAAGTCGTCCAGCAATAATTTTATAGTCGGAATAAATTTTACTGACTTTTTTAATTCATAATTCTATCTAGGCCGTAGCGGAACAAGGTGTGACCGTAACGCGACGGTTGTAGGTTCGATCCTCACTGGAGGAAGTGAAATAGGGGAGAGCGGGGCCAAAAGTTCCGATTTTTTTTTAACCTCAAATATTGCTACGAATACTTGATTTTAGTATTTATACAATATAATCAAATTCAACTTACATATCTAGACTTGCAATTAAAACAGTAATTTGGGGTATTCTTCGTAAGACTTTTTTATTATGACTTTTTTTATGACTGAAGTCGGAAAGTAACAACTTACCCCGACTTGGGGCAAGTTGTTAACAGACCGGGGTAAATTGTTACCATATTTTTAAAGCTGTTATTTGCAAAATAAAAAACAATAAATAATCGAACAAAGCCTGTTTATTTAAGGAATAATCAACAGTATCATAATAATTATCAGGCGCAAAAGCAAATCTTTTTTATCCGACTTCTGTAAGAAAAGGAGATTATCAATTCGACTGTTTCTTTTTTTTATGTATGTTACTTCATAACTTTTGATTAGGTGAACCGATTTTGATGATTTTTTTTAATTTGAAAGGTAGTGCTTCCCATGTGGGAACCAATTTTTTTTTGGTCTATTTTTGACAATGGTATCTATGAGAAAATCACATAAGTATTAAATTTGTATTGGTACGTGTGCGACAAAATGACGAATAACTCAATATCACGCCAAGCGATTCTAATGATTCTTTTCTTATTTGAAAGGATACACTTCAAGAATAGTTTGATAAAAGTTTGGTTAGGTTCCGATTATAAAATCCGGTCAAAATTGAGAAAATTTGTTTTTATTTTGGTAAATATTAATTATACTGGAATAGTTACAAGGGAAAACTTTGTTAATATTATGGTCAGAAGTAAGATTCTCCATCGTTGCATTTCTTTTCAACGAACCTCAAAAAAAGAGGTTTTCATTTTCAACCGACTTCAAAAAAGGAAGAGATTCCCAAATCGCTCGAATATATACCAAAATGTTAGGTTCCACAAAAATAATACCTAATTGAGTCAAGTTTTACATATCACAACAGATGCCACTCGTTAACAACCACTACCACCACAACCAACACTCGTTTAAGAAGTATCCTTTTAAGGTTACTTATCACTTAAAATCGTAAAAAGAATTAATTTTGAACAAAAAAAAACCGAACCGAAAAACAATGGAACTAAAAAGTAAAAGATTATTTTGATTTTGTTAAACCAAAATAATAAACAAAAATTTTATATCTTTAGGTTTTCGCACTTAATATGTATATGTAATTCTTTGGTAACAGTTTTTATCTTATTCCTGCAATCTTTGAAAACTACATCCGCTGCTTTTTGCATCAACTCATATGACACATAACCTCGAGTTGATTTCCGAGCATAAGTTCGCATGTTACTAAATTACAATATTTTTTAGTATGAAAAATTACAACATTTACATCCCATTATTGGTACAAATGAATTGGCGAAAGTTTTTCGTCACAACAACAGGTCACAACATGCCCCAAAAAAAGGGAACATCTAGCCCCAAAAACACGTGTTGAAAAAAATTTAATTATAAATAAGATATAGAAAACATAAATAATTTACAAATAGTGTTCCGAAATAGTAGGTAATATAATGTAAAAAAATCTGTAACATACTCGAGGCTAATCGTTAAAATTTGTGAGATAGACCAAAAATATGAAATGCAAAAATATTTACAATCGTGCACCAACGACACCCGTGTGCTATTCCACTGGTTTCGGGTGCCACTGGATTGTTCAATATGCTGGCCATGGGTGCGCTATCACATTACATTTCACTATATGTTTACTAAATATTCCTATCACTTTTCTCCGCGAAATTATTTCCATCGGAACAACTTACCTCGGTAACTTTTAGCCCCGCTCTCCCCTATTTATTTACGTTTCTGCGCTCTGGTTTCGAGGCAAACGACAAAGCGAATTCAACACACAAAGCGAATTCGGCAGAAAGTGGGAACGGAGTGTCTTAACACGAGGCTCCCTCTGCCTACCCTGCTGTGTGCGGGATACAGTGTGAGGCTGATTTAATTAATTTTATAATTCTATCTACGAAAATAATATAGAGCAGTCGTAGTGAAATAAATAATGATATAAAAAATACATATCACTTATTAGGAAAAATACATAAATTTCCTACCATATTTTCGTATTACTTTTTAACATGTAAACTACCTATCTACTAATATTATAAATGTGAAAGTTTATATGGATGGATATTTGTATCATTTTCATACAAAAACTGCTGAACGGATTTAGATGAAACTTTACAATAACATAGCTTTTAGATACATCAGAATAACACACGCTACAATTTATTTAAAGATTTCGAATTTAACACAAAAGATAATACAAAAATGTATTTAACCGGGCGAAGCCGCAAGTTAATCATAAAACACGAATTACGTACTGCGTAACTCCCACCAAATAACATACGGGTTAACCATAAAATATATGAGACAGTTTACATATATCGAAGTGGAAGTTGTAGGGAAATAAATCGTGAGCCTGCTAAAGGATCTCACAGTATTTGCTGGTAACTGGGTCACTGTGACTTTGGCTTCTTTACACTCACAAATAAGGCTTATTAGTGTTGTAAATCCTGTTAGGTGACACATTTCCGTCGCTAGTCATTTTGAGTGCCGCGTTCGTAAACGTAGAATGAATTGAAAAGGTTTTTCGCTTTTTTTAGTATTTCAATAAAAAACTGATCGTAGCTATCAATTTATTTTTTTAGTAATAGTTTTATTTACTAAACAATTTTGATTTTGATGACATCGTGTTTTTCTTTGTAAAGAAAGCCTTTTAATCTATTATTTACCTATATAAAATCGAAAGGTCACTCACTCATCACGAAATCTCAGAAACTACATGTGCTAGGAATCTGAAATTTTGCATAGGAGTTACTTATAGGACGTAGGTGCTCGCTAAGATGGGAATTTGTAATATTCAACTTCTAAGGGGTTGTTTTTGGGGTTGAAAGTTTGTATGAAACTTCGTTACTATAAATGGAGTCTCAACTTTTGCATGGACGTCGCTTATAGGACGTAGGTACTCATGGAAACAGAAATTAATAATAACGTAGTTCACGCAGGCGAAGCCGCGGGCGGGCCGCTAGTATTATATATAATACAAAGCTAAAATCACATATCATATACATATATTATATATAGCTTGACGCTGCATCCCGCATATAGCAGAGTAGACAGAGGGTACCTGGGAATGTAGTGTTAAGACACTCCGTTCCCATTAAGCCACTTCCGTTCTCCATTATTCATCGAATTCTAGAAGCATTTGAGTTGAGTGACGTTTTCGGAAAAACCACATTTAACGTCACAACCAATTGAGCAAAAAAAAATGAACAAACAACGAAAAAAAATGTAATTAATTTAAAAATATACAGTAATGGCGATTAACAACGAATTGAATCACTCAGTAATAATACCGCGAGAGTGATTTTTCGGGTCATAAAGTCGAAATGGTTACTGGTACTGGTATATAGCTTCTAAATATTCATGGCGGCTGGCACGGTCAATATTTAGAAGGGGCCCAGTATGACTCAGTTATCACATATTTTTATTAATTTTTCCATTTCGTTTGCTCTTTTTACGCTATTTGTGGTTAATTGAATTGGATGTTATTGTTATTTTATTATTTATGAATACTTTGAGGCCAGTCTTGGCGCAGGGCACAAAGTGTGACTGTAAAACCGACTGATTGTGGGTTCGATCCACACTCGAGGAGATGAAATATTTATTTAAATTTTATTTCTATTTATTTGAATTCTGCGGAGTGCCTGTGCTGTGTGCGGGATGCAGCGTGAAGCTGATTTATTTATTTTTATTTTATTTTCTCGTTCTGGTAAAGAAGTAACACGGTGCATTGCGTTCCGCCACTCAACACGCAATGTCTCCAGACTATCTTAATGGGAACGTAGTGTCTTAACAATAGGTTCTCAGGTTCCCTCTACCTATTATGTGCCCATGGATAGCAGAGTGGACAAAAAAATTAAATAAATTGAATTAAAATATGTAAAATATATACTAAACAAACAGGTTAAATATTATTATTAACCCACAACTCAAACGCTATTTCTATATCATTACTAATATTAATCAATATTTTTAATTTAAATAAACTATTGTCTTCGTATCGTTTTTTTAATTTACTAAACTTCTTTGTGCATTTTCTTTTAAGAAATTATTGTATTGTATCTTTTTAAGTGTGCAATAAAGACTTTTAACTATCTATCTATTATCCCATAAAATATATTTTTTTAACTTCACACTGAATCCCTGGAGGATAGGCAGAGGGAACCTTAGAACCTAGTGTTGAGACGTTCGCATAAAGACACTTCCGTTCCCCATTCCGTTCAAATGGTGGAGGCATTCCATATTAGGGAAGTTACGGTCAAGTTACGGAAGTCAACGCCGCGCTTTGCCTCGATACCAAACTCGAAAAAAGGAAAATATTAATTATTCATTATCTCGAGTGTGAATCGAACCCCAATCTGTCATTGCTCTCACACACCACGACTGGCCTTTAATCTTTAAACCTTTATCTTTTAATCTTTAAAACACTATTGAAAAAAAAACAAAAACCAATAGAAATCTCAAAATGCAATATTTAGTGTTCATTGTAATGCGGGCTCAATATAGAACGTTCGCAGCGTGTACAAACATTTATAGCGGAGTATTAGAGCATTCATCTTATACGGAAGCTCATTTTATTTTGTATGCAATTTTGTGCAATTTTACTCTGTAATTTCAATTTTTTTGCTCTATTCATTCATGTTCATTCATAAATCGGGGACAGGTTAGTTAGCTTGGAGATATTAATGATATATTATGTTAAATTTTATTTTCTGCACAAAAATCTCCTTTTCACGCCGTATCCCGTACGCAGGAGGCAGCACAGCGGGAACGGGAAAAAATACTTTAAATTGATAACACAAACAAAATAAGTAACTTTTAAAAGAAAAATCGCCTTTTGTATATAGAATTTTGTTATTTTTTAAATCCCTGTAAGTTATACCTACACGTACAAAGGTGGTGAACAAAGAATAATAGCAAAAGACTAAATAATTATTTAAATTTACACTAAAAATCCTCTACTTATCTATATTTTTATAATCGACATGTTAATTAATATACGGATTCATATCACAGACAAACTACGTTCACTTTATATTATGAACAATTTAAAGTAATATTAGCATATTCAGTATCATATAGCAATTTCCATAAGTGTTCCCAAGGGTATAATTTTGTAGGATAAAAATAGATAAGCATACATTTAATCATATATTAGGGTCAATTGTGGAGCAGGGGGTCAGTCGTATGACAGACAGGTGGTGGGTTCGATTTCCACTCGAGGAAATGAAATATTCACTATTTTCATTTTTCTCGTTCTGGTACCGAAGCAAAGCGCAGCCTGTTCAGCCAGTTCCGCCACTCAGCACACAATACTAATTTAGTATTCGGTGGATAATGGGAAACGGAGTGTCTTAACACTAGATTCTCAATTTACCTTGCTATGCGGGATACAGCGTGAAAAAAAAATACATTTAATCACTTATACGCTTAATCTCTACGTAATATAGAGTATGTGAGCCCCAAGTTATTAATAACGTTAAATACCTCAGCAAGGACCTTTACAACAAAGGACTCTTAGAAGTAGCTAATTAAGCTGTCATGAGCCAATCTCGGAAATTAATAAAAGCAAAGAATAATTTCTTGACATTTTAACTTGGAGAGGATATAATAATTTAAATATTACTAGTGGCCCGCTCGCGGTTTCACCCGCGTGAACTATGTTATTATTAATTTCTGTCTCCATGACTACGTCCTAGTGACGTTATGCAAAATTTGAGACTCCTAGCATTTGTAGTAACGAAGTTTCATACAAACTTTCGACCCCAAAAACAACCCCTTAGAAGTCGAATATTGCAAATTCCCGTCTTAGCGAGCACCTACGTCCTATAAATAACTCCTATGGAAAATTTGAGATTTCTAGCACATGTAGTTTCTGAGATTTCGTGATGAGTGAGTGACCTTTCGATTTTATATATATAGACTAGTGGTGTGCCAAGGCTTCTCTTATTGGTATTTTTCCGAATTCTTATAAAATTTACAATATATAAATAAGTAACAAAATCCTGTATCCTGTACACAGCAGGGTACGCAGAGGAAACCTAGTGTTAAGACACTCCGTTCCCCATAATAATAATAAGTAATAAATACATATATTTCGATATATACAAAACAAAAGGAAATGCCCAAATCTAATGTTGATAGAATAGAATAGTCGATGTATTGATTTATGCTACATTGGCGATCGTCCAACCGAACTCCAATTACTAACAATAATGAGGCGAATGTAAATACCTAGTCACGGTGCGTGTACTTTCTGAAATGCATCAATTATTAATTAATTCTATCCTAATTCACAATAATAATTAACCTTTTTGTTTAGTATATACTTTATATATTTTAATTTAATTTACGTTGTCACAACGACGTCAATTCAATTCAAAATATTCAATTCAATTCAAAATATTCTTTATTCAAATAAACTTATTATAAGCACTTTTGAATCGTCGAATGAACATATGAACAAAAAGCTACCACCGGTTTGGAAGGCAGTTCTGCTGAGAGGAGCCGGCAAGAAACTCAACAGTTGCTCTTTTCAAAATCAATGGTACAGTCTATTACATTTGCTGGCAGCTATCCTGCATTACGTTCAATAGACATTAATTCCATACATGCTTATCCTCTAAATATTCTTGAACAGTGTAATAAGCTTTACTTGTTAAAATTTTTTTTACAGATATTTTAAATTTTGGAAGTGGCAAACCTAGATAGAATACACTGCGGAATTTTATTATTAACAATTAATTCTGTATAATATGTAATATATGTTCTGCAATATATTAATTCTGTTCTCAGATTTAATAAAATCAAAATTTACTCTATTGAAGTAAGTAGCATAATAAACAATTAATACAATTGGTAAAACGTACGGTATTTGTGCCAAGTTTACCGACGATCCACTTTAAGTGTCGTAGTGTCAAATACACCGAATAAATGGACGGCTGGTGTCAAGATAGAATTTATGTTGCTACGAGTATTTCATCAATTTAGTTATTTTATATGATTTCTCTCTTCTATTTCTAATTCTATTCTCTTCTATTTCTAATCTTTATGATTTTATTTATTTTTATTTTATATAACTTATTTTGGCATTCGGTAAAAGGCCGAGGTTTAGTGGCTGTAACGCGACGATTTTGGGATCGATTTCTAAACAGGGAATTGAATTATTATTTAATCATATTTTTATTTATTTACTCTGGTATCAAGGCAGAAGTGCGGCGTTGAGTTCCGCCACTCAATTCGATTGTCTCCAAAATTCGGTGGAAATGGAGAACGGGGTATCTTAACAATAGGATTCCTCTGCCTACCCTGCAATATGCGGGATTCAGCGTGAAGTTAGTAAAAAAAAATAAGCACCACGCTGTATTCCGCACACAGAAGGGTAAGCAGACTGGTTGTGAATTCGATCCCCACTCGAGATGAAATATTTATTAAAAATGTATATTTTCATTTCTTCGCCCTAGTGTCGAGGTAATAAAAAAAACCTTATAAAAAATCTACTTAAAAAAAATATTCTCTTTTTGTCAGAACATATCAATAACCAAATAAATCGGTACTTTTAGTAAACGCCAACTTCGACATGTATGTTCGGTTCATGATAAGACTGCACCGAACTTTCGCAAAAAGTTTGATTTATTAACGGAAAGCTTCGTTTTAAATTTGCATTTTTTTAAAGACCTGAGGCCGTCATGGCACAGGGGCCACAGGGTGTGACTGTAACGCGACGGTTGTGGGTTCGATCGCCAAGTGAAGGAAGGAATTATTTTTTATTCATATTTTCATTTCTTTGCTCTGCCAGAGCAAGAAAAATGCCCAAGGCAGAAGCCGATGTTGAGCTCCATCACTCAACACGCAATGCCTCGAAAAAATCGGCGGGAAATGGGAAACGGAATGTTTAACATTAGGTTCCCTCTGCCTAACCTGCCGTGCGTAATTTATTTTACCTGGGTGGTTGTTGTTTACCTGGTGGGCTATTGAGTTGTATTTCTAATATCTATATAAATCCCTTATGTTATACACTATTAAATTAATAAAAAACGCTTCCCACCCTATAAATAAGATATGGGCGACAAAAATAAAAATCGAATATCATATTTCACTATAGATACGAAACAATAAAATTGAAACCCTTAAAAATATGCGCGAATCGAGTGACCCAGATGCAAGGGGTTGGCGGTGCGCCAAAATGTGTTATCAACTGTGAAGAGAAATAATAGAGTTTCCAATTTTTTTAATTATCTTGACTTTGACGTCGGGAACTGCAGTGCATTCATTATGACGATACATCCTTGACACGTTTACATAACCTGTCCGAAGTTGACGGAAGCTAAGCCTGATGAAGGTCAATTAGTGGAGAACTTAGAAATGGCCAGGCCAATCGTGGTGCAAAGCGTACACGGCAGGTTATAGGTTCGGTTCTCACTCGAGGAATATTATATTTAATATTTAAATTTTTCCGCTCTGATGTCAAGGCAAAGAGTAGCTTTAAATTCCGCCACACCACACTTAATGCATCCAGAAATCGGAAAATGCGGAAAATGTTTTAACACTGGGTTCCCTTTGCCTATCCTGCTGTGAGCGGGATACAGCGTGAAGCTAAAAAACCGAGCTTAACAAGTGTATTCAGTAAAAAAATACGCACCTCCATAATATGTTGAACCAGGAAATTTAAAATAAACAAAATTCTACATTATTATTCCACAGTAGAATGGCGACTGGTAATAATGCAAAATACATAATGCAAAATCCAAATTTAATAATCATTCCAACACTTTTCTAAATATTTTTTTATCAGGTTTACGCTGTATCCCGCACACAGAAGGATAAGCAGGGAGAACATAGTGTTAAGAGCTCGTCGAGCTTGCCTCGATACCAGAGCGAAGAAAATGGAAACATAAATAAATATTTCATTTCCTTGAGTGGGAATCGAACCCACGACCGTCGCCTTACAGTCACACGCTTGTACCCTTACACCACCAGGGCCTACGTCTACATTTTCTTCACATTTTTATACTAACTTACATAAGGCGTTTGTTTCCTTTATTCTTTCTGCTTGTCATGTTCATGCATGCGAATATTATCCTAACCATATACAAAGTTCAAACATTGCAGCAAAACGGTATAATCCTTTTAAGAAAATAAACAAATGAACTCGTAACTGAATATAAATCGAGGATTTCTGTTTTAGACATCCAACTAAAGGTGGTATTTTATGTTCGTGGAAGCTAAAGTTAGTATAGTTTAATTTACCATAATGCTCATCAAACGTTAGTGTAAAAGTTACCACTTTTAACTTCCAATGTTTAATATTTTTTTATAGTTATATATAAGTTCTTTGATGTGTAAGTAAATAAGGCATTGTAAGTTAGTGTTTTAACACAACCTTTTTTTACTTTTTACTCATTTTGAATTTGGCGGTTAATTTTCAAATTAATTCTTTTTTGGATATCTTTTTCACATGCATTCTCTTATAGAGTAACATTATCGACGACGTCCGGCGTTGAGTTTCGCCGCTTAACACGCAATGCCTCAATAAATCCGGTGGAAAGTTGCAAACGTAGTGTCTTAACACTCGGATCCCTTTGCCTACTCTATTACCTATGGGACTATATACTTAATAATTTCTATTTTTATAGTCTTTTAAAGGTATTTTCTCTAATTTTTATTACTATTTTTAAGTTAGAAAGCATGATAGACAGTCATTCATTAACGCTCGTTTATGTTTTAAATAATATTATTTTGCTCTTTCAACGCGAAATGAAACGTATATTTTATAAACATCAGGTTTATTAAAAATGTTTCTTTTTATATTATGATGAAAACAGAGCATTTTCAATATAAAAGAAATGTAATATTTCAACTTCATTTTTTACTTTTTT
>JAEBDU010012996.1:46241-79875 GCA_016802625.1 Heliconius numata
TCAATATAAAAGAAATGTAATATTTCAACTTCATTTTTTACTTTTTTAATATATATATAAAAAAAAACATTGCAATATATTCTTTTTTGTTTTAAATAAGTAAGATAAGCAGTTTATGCGTTTAATAACATTACGTTTGTTATAAAGAAAATGTATCTATATTTAAAATAAAATACATTACATTAAATATAAGTGAGAATTTTGTCTCTACCAAGACAAAGTGCAACATTGAGTTCCATCACTCAATTCGAATTCAGGCGGAAAGTAGAAAACAGAGTGTTTTAACACTAAGGTTTCTGCGTCTGCTTTACCAAATGCAGGATATAGCATGAAGCTAAAATAAAAGGATTTTAAATGTAAAAACTGACATACCACAGTTTTAGACTAAAATTTAACTAAGTTATTATTGAAATATAGGCGTTAATGGCTTAGAAGTAGTTTTTAATGTACCTATATAAAAAAAAAATATAGTCGAATTGATAACCTCCTTTTCTTATAGAAGTCGGTTAAAAATGAGCCAAAGCTGGCAACTTCATTACCATGGACTGTAAAACGTAAAACTCGGTTCCCGTAGAGATTTCCGTAAATCCTCTCTTAGTGTTTCCCAATACTCATCAATCCCGCTTGTCAATTTTTAGCTGTTTTATAGCCGCCTTTGGGAGATCTGTCAGTCATTTATAGGCTAATAAGGAAAGAGTTTCATATACGTATATAGGGATTATTATGTTTAGATATATATATTTTTTTGCTTTACGCTTTTCAAGCCATTGCTTATAAAGTGACGGAACTTAACGCTGCGCTATGCCTTGTTATTAGAGCGAAGAAAAGAAAATATTCGATTGAACCTACAACCGTCGCGCTTACAGCCATACCCTTGTGCTAGGACTATCTTCCACATATATGTATATGAGTATATATGTATGTAGATACTTTTTAAAAAATATATTAAATCTTATACACGAATATTCGCCACGAAATCTCTTAGCTTCACTACAATCCCCCAAGACGTTACATGAATAATATATTTGCCAGAAATATATATGAAAAATTATCTAAAAGATTTAGCTTTTTAAAATTTGAATATAATTTAGCACAAGTTTTGAAATGACACTTAGTGAACACTACTTTCTTTGTAAGTGCCTTCGAGACACTCATTTATACCTTAGCTTCATAGTACAAGATGACTTACTGTTCTTGACTTCTAATATGAATATTTTATTCCATTGGAGAAGTCTATGGTTTCAGTGTTAAAGCCATTTTCAAATATGATTTTGTGAGTTAAAATAACTTTCTAATATGGTTTCGTAGTTATATTTAATAAACACATTTTGTATATACTATGTTTCTGAGCTTCATCTTGAATTCTCAAAGTAGGGTAGGCAGAAGAAACCTGGGAACCTATTCATTAAGACGTTTCCGTTACTCACTTTCCGCCGAATTCTGAAGATATTGCTTGTTAAGTGGCGGAACTCATTACCAGAGCGAGTAAAGGAAAATATTAAATATTTCATTTCCTCGAGTGGGAATCGAATCCACCTCCTGTCGTGTTTATCAATCTATCGTGTTTACATTCGCACGCTCGTGCTTCTGCCCAACGAATGACCTCACATACTATGTTGAGTTCTTTATAACGAAACGAGCCATTATTTTTTATTTTATTTATGTTAAATGAAAAGTTTAGAGGAGTTGAGTTCCTGGTTGTTTAAAAAAAAACTTTTGAAATTACTAAAAAAACTTGTGTTTTTTGTTTATTTTATTTTAAAGATTAAAAAAACATATTATAGCCGGTTGGAATTTAAAGGGAAATAAAGTGTATTGAGACTAGTTTTTTTTTTTACTTTCACGCTATATCCCGCATATAGAAGGGTAGGTAACTCATTCCAGGATCGAACCAACAACCATTGCGTTACAGTCACACGCTTTGCCTCTGCGCCATGACGGCCTCAACTACATAAGTTGAGTTCAGTCACTATTTAATTAATATAAGTTTTTTTTCATTTTCATCTCTATCCTATCGTGTATATCAATGTAGGTAGAGAGAGAGAGACACTCCGTTCTACGTTTTCTTCTCGAACTTAAGGCATTGCGCTTTGAATTGTGGTACTCAACGCTGCACTTGCCTTGTTGGAGGGAAAATAAATTTGTTGAGTAGTATCGAACCCACAACCACCGCGTTACATTCCGATGTTTTTCCACTGTGCCATGGTGGCCTCTTTTACATATTTTTTAATGTATATTTTATTAAATTTACATACCAGGAATATAAGAGGATTGATACAATTTTCTTAGATTTTCTTTTATAAATTGTTTTGCGGAGGTAGTTATTAGATTTGAAGGACGATTTTATAACATTTTTTTTTATTGGCAATTGAAATAATTTGATAGAACTTCGATTTCACGTAATCTTATACTCAAAAATATATTCATTTTGCTGATACAAAACCATAAAACTGTACATGTGATAGTAGTATTTAAATTTCACATTTTGACTTTTTCTTAAGTTTTTAATTAACTGCGGCGTTGAGTTAGGCTATTCAAAACGTTTGTATGTATATATATAAAGGAGTGTTTTGGCGCTATGTTTTTGACTTTGCTATGTTTTGGCCTTGAATATTCTGGGTTTTTTAATTTTTTTTTTATTATTCGGAATACTAATAGAATATATAGTTCAGAAACGAGGAAAATTATTAGGTATATTAAGTTTTATGCTAAATATGATACAAAACTCCTTATAATATAGTATGGGTGACATATGAACTTCGCAGAATTGTCATACAGATATACATATTTTTACTTGAATTTTCTATAGGTCACTTGTAAAATAATAAAAATCATAGATTCTTAGTTCGGCAGAAAGTAGCTAGCGGAGTGTCTTAACACCAGGTTCACTCTACCGTTCTATATGAGTGAAGCTGATAAAAAATAAACAGAGAGAGAGAGATTGTTTTCAATATAATAAACAAACTACTTAATATACGTCAATACATCATGAGTGCTTTAACTGCGGCATATTGCAGGCGAATATTGATTTTTACTATCTAAGCCTTGATACCATCATTATGGAACCAGGTATTTCAAGAATGCTACCTATTTATTGGTATCTATATAATACAGCTTTTTAATTGCCTTGGAAAGTACTTATGCTGATGATGGAAGCTGTAAGTGCTGGAAACTCTTCACCAATTTGTTGACAATATGTTTGGGAAGCGGAATACAGAGTTAAGTTTAAAAAATATTTGATTCATGATCAAATATTTTTTAAACTTAACTCTGTATTTCGCTCATACCAGGGTAGGCATAGGAAACCTGGCAACCAGGAAGACACTCCGTTCCCCATTAAGACACTTTCATCTCCCACTTTCTTGAGGAATTCTTGAGGCATTGCGTGTTGAGATTTATTTATTACTCACGAAAGATATTATGAGATTAATATCTAATATAATGAAGAAATAATTATCATATCTATAGAAGTTACGATCATATCATTCAATATAATGGGTTCCTTCCTGTCTATTATATTCTAAGGAAATAATTACAGGACAATTAAATTGTCCACTTCTATGTACAGTATATAATATGTATTTAGTAAATAACAATTTTATTGTAACTAAGATTTATGTTATATTTAATTTTCAAGCTTTTTTTCTTAGACAATAATTATATCTAAAAAATACATTTTTTTCATAATAATGTTAGTTTATACTTTAAATTGTTTGGTAGACAGACCAATTTTTTTATTGCTCCTATACTGTCCTAGCCAGGGGCAGGCTTAATTATAATTAGGATTTTTTAATAATTCTAGTGATATTCTGGAGTATCTTTAAATGAAAACTAGTTGGTCGCACCTATACAAAGCTTACTGTGCTGATAGAACCAATTTACCTCACATACGTTTTCTGATTATTCGATGCTTGTCTAGCAGAAATAGATATGTATGTGATATCTTTGATTTTCGCTATTATTATTCATTTTAACCGACTTCAAAAAAAGGAGGTTTTCACTTGGATTGGTATATTTTTTTAATATGGTATATTTTTTTAAACTGTTTAATCGAATTAATTGCGTATATTATCTATTATACATTGTTGGATATGCGCGTTTCGAATACTTACACACTGGAAGACTGACAGACGGATGATAGATAGATGGATGGATGGATGACTACTGCAAAGCTGCAAAGTGTTTGAAACGTCGGGTTTCCAAATCCAAAACAAATGTATCATACTAAATATACCCGATTAATCCAGTTAAATAGTTTCATTTCAAACAGATATATATTTATTTCGGCGTTGAGTCCCGCCACTCAACACATATGTCTCCAAAATTCTACGGATAATGGGGAACGGAGTGTCTTAACACTAGGTTCCCTCTGCCTATATTATTTATTTCCTAACATCTTCCAATGAGTTGTACTACATGTTTACATCCAAACCCTGTTACAGCGTACCAAGCTATTGGTTCGCAGTTAAGTTCGCTAAGTTCCGCTGGCCAGCAGCCAGCCCGGATGACACGTCTGACTCAAACTAGTCCGTTTCTGATTTAACGTATTCTCCATACGATATTAAATATTGATCGTTCCTACATATGGGTTTACACCTTCGCTATTTGAGAAAAACATTTCAATTTATGTTATTTCTTTGACAATTGTGGAAAAATGCAAAATATGGGAAACGGAGTTTTTTAAGACAAGGTTCCCCCTACTTCCCTGCTATTCGGGATACAGCGAGATGTTGAAAAAAAATATAAATGCAGTATCAAGCCTCCTTTGGGTGGCCTCCGTTGCAGTGTTATCAATTGGGAAATACCCGAGTGAAGATTGAACCCACAACCGCGGGTGTCGTAAGAAACTTTCTCACTTCTTGAGGCTAGAAAATTACACAGAAAAAAAACTGTAAAAGTGAGAAATTGAGATGAAAAAGTAATCAAAGGCTGCATTATTTCATGCAGAATGTTCTTGTAAAAGCTAAAAATAAACAGGTTGACGGAAGCCAGCGTAATCTTTTAATTAAACAACCGAAGACTGCTAATATTACGGTTGGTTGGATTCTTACCGTATTTAAACGTGTTTCGAGGTAAATATGTTCAAGTATTTAAAGAATTTGCTTAAAAAACGTGATAATGAAAGCCTTATAATAGCTTTTAATTTAACTTTATCATTTTTAAGCCTTTATTATATTAACTCTCTGAGTTCTGCCTCTAGAATTCGGCAGAAAGTGGGGAACGGAGTGTCTTAACACTAGGTTCCCTCTGCCTACCTTCCTGTATGCGGGATATAGCATGAAGCTGATTAAATAATTTTAAAATTAAACATGAGCATAAGGAAGTTAACTAAATTTACTTAAATATATTATACTGCATCGTCTTATTTATAATGCAGTGCAGTCGGTGTTTAGTTCAGCTTTCTCTATTTTAGTTATATTAAAGTCGATCCTGTGCGGATTCTTGAGTGAAAAGTTTCTAAAGTATTATTGTGCATAGATTTACGATTTTTAATATTTGTGTCTTTACGGTCCTAGCCCTAGGTTTATTTCTTCGCGCTGGCATCAAGACAAAAGTCCGGTGTTTAGTTCCGCCACTCAACATGCAATACAACAACCGAAAGTGAGAAACGCAATATCTTAACTCTAGATTCCTTGCCTACCCTGCTATCTGCAGGATGGAGAGTAAAAATGATGTTTTTTGAACTTACTAATTTTATGACTGTTTATAAAGCTATACTATTGATTGAAAAATATTTCCACCATAGCTTTTTATTTACCTAGTACAAGTTTAACGATGTCAATAAGAAATTGCAATTAGCGAGTTTCCTTTCTCAGTTCCAACCTAGTTTTTGTTGGAAGCAATCGAGTTACAATTGCGATGTTGGTAGTACATGGACTGGACGTCTAATTAACTAGCATATACTATGTTTGAGGCCACTAGCATAGTATATGCTAACATGTAAGGTTGTGGATTCGATTTTCAGTTGAGGAAATAAAATAGTTTAATAAGTATATTCCTTTCTTCTCTGCTAATGAGTTTTGCCACTTAACACGCATAGCGTTTAGAATTCGACGGAAAGTGAAGATGGAAGCTTGTTAATGAGAACAGAGTGTTTTGACAACAGATTTTCAGGCTCATATAGAGAGACCCTACCCTGTTATAAGTCAGTTATTAAAGAGAAAGACTAGGAGAAAAGTTTGGAGTTTTCTTAAATCTCTTGGACTGGGGAAATCTAAACAAAATCATAATATTGATTTAAATCTGCTTAACAAGCGTCACTTCTTCCTTCTATCTCCTGCTTCTCCTCCTCTTCATTTGATTTTTCCAATTTAAAATTTTGTCTATTTTCCATATGTGACATTAGGAGAAGTATTATAAATCCATAAACTCTAATTCAGTTGGATCCTACCGCATTTGTAAATCTATTCCAATGTGGTTGTTTGATATTTTTGTTATCAGATATTTTAAAAAATTGTAAAATTAATTCGATATAAATAAAACATGAATTTAAAATAAAAAAACAGAATTTCCATATTAATTATGTATTTATTTTTTGAGTATTTGTATTAATTTTAACAACATTTATTGGCTTTTAATATATTTTCTTTATAAAAAGCACATGCTATTCTAAAAGTAATGTAAATAAAGTAATATGGTTAACAAAAAAACCCCATCTGATTCGTCCATACATTGTTTTGTTCACTTCACTGAAATACGGTTTGACCTTTTTAAATTTGAAGTCTTCATGGCGTCAGTGGAGCGGGCTTTATTATAAATGAGACCCTCCCTTAAGTTTTAAATTTTTATTTTTGTATACCAGGTGTAATACCATTTTGGTTGTGAAATTTTGATACTGTGTTTCACGCTTCCTGTTGAGAAATTTCTCTTTTTTTCGCTGATTAATTCATTGCTTTAGCTTCACGCTTATCCCGTACTCATTGGGGTAGGCAGAGGGAACCGCCAAATTCTATAAATATTGCGTCTTGAATGACATTGACACCAGAATGAAGAAAAGAAAATATTAAATGTTCCTTAACCATTTCCTCAGGTGGGAATCGAACCCGCGACCTCGTTTACAGTCACACGCTTGTGACTGGCGTCATTAATGTATATTTATCTTAGGATATCAGTATAATAAATTAATAAAAGATATCAGAATAAATTTTGAAAAGGCCATTTTAAATAGAATCAAAATGAACAGACAAATGTGACAACCGTTCTGTCGTAAATGAATTGCAGAGAATTGCTCCATGAATAGCTAATATTTTCATTCAACTATTACTGAAATGAAAATTGTACTTTAACTCAATTTTAGAATAAGTTTGAATGAAATTGTTTTTTTTTTGTAGTTTAATTTTAAAATATTTTTTTTTTAAATCTGTGGCTTAAATAAATTGGACGTTCCATTTCTTCCATTAAAAGACATTTTGTCATTATCGAAAACTCTTCGAAACACAAAGATTTGATTACTATATATTGTATAAAAAAAGTAAACTAAAGACTTTAAAAATTAAAAGGACAAATATTATTACAAAATACATACGAAGTTTCTTATCATTTCTATTTCAAAAATAGTCGTTATAGAATAATAGAAAATAGATTTAGTTGTTTCACAGGGTCAGTCTCGGTCGAGTAATAAAGGCCTTGGGCAAAACGCTATTTGGCACCCGTCAAAAATTGGTTTAACGTTTTTTTTTTATACGAAAAAGTTTATTATCCACTTATAGAATATATGTATATACTTTACAATAAGCTACGTTCCCCGCTTTCCACCGAATTCTAAAGGCATTGCATAACACAATGCCGCGCTTTGCCTCGTTAGCGAGAATATAAAAATATTAAATATTTCAAATCCTCAAATGGGGATCGAACCCACAACCTATCGTGTTTAGAGTCGTACGCTTGTGCCCCTTGCGCAGCGTTCAACCTCGTATACCTTAGTAGAAAAATCTTAAATTTCTGTAAAAATATGTCCATAATTTTAATTTTATACTTATGATGTCAAGGTGTAAAAAACTGGTCTTCTCCAAGAACAGCTACCTATTATTTAATTTAAATTCGATTGTCTTCAGAATCGGAAATCGTCTTAACGCCATTTAACTATCTTCTCAGTAGGCATCTATTACTTGGCACTGCA
Source organism: Heliconius numata (assembly GCA_016802625.1). Lineage (NCBI taxonomy): Eukaryota > Metazoa > Arthropoda > Insecta > Lepidoptera > Nymphalidae > Heliconius > Heliconius numata. The sequence goes on from JAEBDU010012996.1 coordinate 54,361, forward strand.
TAATGTTGCCATAAAACGACAATTAGATTTTGAATACATTATCCATAGTAAAACCAGACCAGAATAGAGATGGCCTAAGGTTTTTAGAACATACTGTATAATGAATTATTAATTTTTGTGCTAAAACTGCCACAATTATGCTTCTCTTTGAAGCTTTTGTAATGTTTCGTGTTTGTAAGTATAGTTTTAGAAGTGCTGTTCAATTTTAATGAAATTTCTAATTTTGCATGTGTCTAGCAAGGGCAACACTTTCAAGCGAAAAATGTTTTAATGTTCTTTTTTTCACAGCTAGTTGATTGTAGCGTTGAAAATAGATATTATAGAAAAAATAAAATAAATATCACTGCAAAAATGTTATAGAAAAGAATATTGAAGTGGAAATCGAACCCACAACTGTCATGTTCATAGCAACACAGTGCGTCTACCACAACAACCTTAAAGAATAAATAAAGCTATTGGGCTATAGAAATGGCATAATGATTAAAGATATAAAATTATAATTTATTTATATGAACTGTATATATCTATATAGATAGATATACAGTATGTAATTTTAATTTATATTTTAATTTTTTCACTGTGGCATCGAAAAGCGCGGCGTTAAGTTCCAATACTCAACACGCAATGCCTCCAGAATTCTATAGACATTGGAGAACGAATTGTCTTAACACTCCGATCCCTCTGGCTCTGCTGTGTGCGGGATACAGCGTGAAGTTGTGTTTTTTCAAATTCCCATAATATTTAAATTATCCAAACAATAATTCTTGTTACCGAATATAATAAAAACGTAGCCTAGGGGATGGTTGGGAAATTGTGGGCTATAATCTCTTTATGACTGAGAGACGCTTTCATATCTCAGATTAATAATCATTATGAGAAATACGCATTTTGGATTTGAATCCTATACAAATGTTTGTTTAGCTAATACCTGTCTGAACTCCGCTGTGTCACTAGCGACGGAAGCGGTGTGACCTACTTAGAAATTCCTTTCTGCTAGTGGCTATAACATTTTCTGTAAACGCCACCCGTAACCACGTTTACCTTTTGGTTAGATGCGATTTTTTTTGTCGGAACATGGAGATTGAGCAAATAAAGCAGAAATATTTATAATTAATTAACAATTTTATATTATAGAATAAACAGTAATTCTTTTTATAAACTGTAGTTTTGTCTAACTTCATGCTGTCTCATTCACTTAGCATGGTAGGTAGAGCCTGGGAACCTAATGCTAAGACACTCCGTTCCCCAATAAGATACTCCATACCCAAGGTTCCGTCCAATTTTGTTCAGGCATTGCGAGTCGAGTGGCGTTCTTTACCAGAGCGAGGAAATAAAAATATTAAATATTAAATTTCCTCGACTGGGAATCGAACCCCCGCTCTGTCACATTTGAAGTCGCACACTTTTGCCCATACGCCATGACTGGCCGCAATTCATAGTTAAGTACATAAAGAAAAATGTCCTTTTAATTGGATGAATGTATTTCTGAAAAAAGATATAAGTAATATTAAAGTAATTAGTAAATGTTAGAAATAACATCCGAATTTACAACTTATGACATGGCATTTAAGAAATTTTCATATTTATTTAGCCTTAAGACAAGAAAGTTCTGAAGTTCTTAAAACTTCTTTTTCACGAATTTGCTTAATTCGTAAATTGTGAATACAAAGTAAGTAAGTAACCTTACGAAGCAATCTCGATACGGCTTGAATGTATTTAACTTTATATAGTGGTTATGGGTTCGTATTCGACTTAATGACCTATATTCAAAACAAGTATTCCGATATTGTAACGAAAAGCTCGACATATAGCTTTTATTTTATATTTGTAAGGAAAAAAATATTATTATTTCTACACATTTTAAAAAAAAACTCAAAACACGTAAAAATAACTGAAATGTAGCTCACAACGTAAACTTTGATATCGTATTATTAGATTTAATACACATTTCATAATATTCCACTCGAGGAATTGAATTATTATTTATTAATAATTTCATTGTTTCGCTCTAGTGCCATGCCACGCGGCGTTGAATTCCGCCACTCAACACGCAATGCCTTTAAAAAAATCGCCGTAAAATGAGGAACGGAGTGTCTTAACCGTCTTCCTACACTGCTACATGCGGGATACAGCAGATCTCTCTGCGGGATAAACATCTTTTCACGTTTTACATCAGGTTTGTTTATTTGGCGTGGTTAGATTAGACAAGTTGGTCCAACCCGTCCCCGAATAGAGCCAGCATTATGAAATGAAGTTAACACGTCATAGTGTGAACATTTTAATGCCAGCTTAACAGATAGCTTTGCTGTCCTCGGTTCGGAGACAAAGATCGTGACTATGGAGTTAATGAGATATGTTGGACAAACGTGCTTACTTTTAGTTAGAATATTCATATATTTTTAATTCAACGCCTTTCTGGCACAGTGGTAGAGTACGAGGTCACTTGGTTTAATTCTTATGGGAGGAATTGCTTATGAAAAATATATTAATGGAGATAAACGTATGTACCTATATAAAATATATTAAATACAAATTGGCACAAGTTTTTACCTAAACATGCCAATTTTTCACTAAATTCTTTCTGTCTTTCCTTTATGATGCCAAAGTTGGAGAAATATAAGAAAATGATAATTTAGAATACAATGAAACAAAAAGAAGGGAGAGTCTTAACACTAGGTTCCCAGGTTCTTTCAACCTACCCTACTATATGCGAGATACAGCGTGAAAGTGATAATAAAGGTTAATTACATTTTAACATAAATTTCATATAAAATTACAGGAAGTCACGCATATTTTATATACGCGTAAGCTCATGAAGATAAATGTTTAGAGACAAAGGACGACGGTGTGTGTTGGGACCGTCGAGCGATACCGGAAAACGTTAAAGGAAACAGAATACATTTTGATCTCAAAAAGAAAAAGAAACATTATTATAGCTTTTTGTATATATCCGAAAAGTCTTATATATGTTTTATCTATCTATATATATAAAATCGAAAGGTCACTCACTCATCACGAAATTTCAGAAACTACATGTGCTAGGAATCTCAAATTTTGCATAGGAGTTATTTATAGGACGTAGGTGCTCGCTAAGACGGGAATTTGCAATATTCGACTTCTAAGGGGTTGTTTTTGGGGTTGAAAGTTTGTATGAAACTTCGTTACTACAAATGCTAGGAGTCTCAAATTTTACATGGACGTCACTTTTAGGACGTAGGTATGCATGGAGACAGAAATTAATAATAACGTAGTTCACGCAGGCGAAGCCGCGAGCGGGCCCCTAGTTAATATTATATACCTCCATACCTATGTTGAAATTCTTCGTAAAGGCACGTTGGAAACTTAATACTAAGACACTGTCGTTTTCCATTTTCCGGCGAAACCTTATGTTACGTTACATTACCTTACGGGTTGCGTGTAGAGTGGTGAAACTCAACTCCGCGCTTTGCCTTGTTAGCAAATGCTAATGCTAATGCTAATGAACGTTTTATTCCCCCGAGTGGGAATTAAGCCTGTAACCGTCGCACTTGTGCCTCTGCGTCACAACGGCCTCAAAGGTTTATTTTATAAACGTTCAAATGTTTTTATCAAATAAATTTATTATTTAAAATAATTATATACCTAAAATAAAAAAAAGGAAAAGATGATTTTATACTTTAAAATACTTACGAATATTAAAATAATATTCGATTTTTGTGTAATATACGTTCTATATGTAGCATATATTTTTATACTATTACTAGCGGACGCGCGCAGCTTCGCTTGCGTAATTAGGGGTGAATTCTAATAAACCACGAAACATATGTTCAATGAAATATTTTTAAGAGTCTAAATTTCAAATTTTATAAAAATCGGTGGCGATTTAAAGATTTTTCCATACAAACTTTCAACCCCTTATTTGCACCCTTAGGGGGAGAATTCTAGAAAACGACGAAACACGTGTTCAATTAAATACTTTTAAAAATCTAAATTTCAAATTTTATAAAAATCGGTGCCGATTTAATTTTTTTTCCATACAAACTTTCAACCCCTATTTCGCCCCTTTAGGGTAAAAATTTTTCAAAATCCCTTCTTAGTGGATGTCCAGATTACGAAAGTAAACTTTTGTCCAGATTTCACGTTTCTACGCACAGCGGTTACGGCTGAGCGTGCGTCTTACCTCAGTCAGTGAGGACAAGTCCTTTTATATATATAGATTATTAAACAACTTCACGCTATATCCCGCTCACACCAGTGAGTTCCGCCATTCGATGTGCAATGCCTGGAAAAAATTGGAGGAAAGTGGGGAACGGAGTGTCTGAACACTAAATTCCCTCTGCCTATAATGCTGAAGGTGATTTAATTTTCTTTTATATTGATATTAGGCATAATATTGACATCAACACTATGGTTAAAATGACGGTAACAATAGCCAATTTATAATTAAAATCATTCAAGTGTATAGCATTCGTGGTTTTTGTGTGCAATTGGAAATGAGGATTGTTTCAAACAATATTCAATTAAAATGAAAAATACATTTGTATTTTAAATTGGGAAAAAATGCAAAAGTCAAAATAACTATATGGAAAGTGAGTAGGTAAGTTTTGTATTAAGGCTTAAATTTTTATATTGGCAAACATTTTTTTTTGAATAAGAAAAACTAGAAAGTTTAAGATGCTATTCAGCAGAAAATAACTAAACAAAATATTAACCAAGAGCTATTTTCTTTTTCTTTTGTCATAATTTGGGGGAATCATTTATTTAATTTATTATTTTCATTCTCCTGCTACGACAAAGAGCGGCGTTGAGCGCCACCACTCAAATCATTCACAAATTTAGACATAGCTCAGAACGGCGTCGTCTAACTGCTTATGCTTGGGTCCTCTCTGTCTTCTCTGCTTTCCAGGAAAACTCTTGAAGCTGCAAAATAACAATATAAATATAATTCACAATGTAAAATGATCCATCATTTTTTATTATACAAATTTCATTTATTATATTAGCAGGATTAAATTACGCATGTAATGTGCTATGAAAACCGCAAAGCTTTAAACTCCACAATGAAACATAATTCTTTGTGTATAGTAATATTGTAAAAAATCCAATAATTGATCCATTTTAATCCATTTTACAATACAAATTTGTAAAATTGAATAACTTTACATACAGTTATTCAATCTTTGCTATTGTTAAGCTTTCGTACAAAACGTATGAATAATTATAAATAAATCGTTGAATTCCGCCACTCAACACACAATGCCTGGAGAATTCAGCAGAAAGAAGAGGGCGGAAGTGTATTAATGGGAACAGAGTGTCTTAACACTACGTTTCCAGGTTATTACATTATATCCATCATATATTACCACCCGAATAATAATAATCCATATTCTGAAATGGAAATCGAATTCCCAACCACCTCATTTTAATAGTTTTTTCTATTTTCATACTAAGTAAACTCTGAAAACATTTGACAATATTTTTTTTATATTATCATTCATTTCTTTATTTCATTTTATCAATTTTCTTGCTATAATTTAAAAATTCTCCGCAATAACACTGTTTCTCCAAAGTTATATAGTATAGCTACTAAGAACTCACGTAACCTAATCTTTGGAGAAGCGAGGGCGAGGTGTTTTCGGTGTCGCCTTGAATCGATATCGAATGTCCAACAAATTGTATCCTAAGCCGGTTAAAATGAAGGTATGAGACGTTTTACATAACTTCTTATGGATACTCATATATTTATATACACTTATTTATTTCTGGTATAGTTTTATATCCGATTAATATTCATTATGTTTAATTTTTTTTTAGTTTCACGCTTTACTCCGCATGTAGCAGGGTAGGCAGAGGGAGCCTAGTGTTAAGACACTCCGCTCCCCATTTTCCACTGAATTCTGGCTTAGCTTGTTGAGTGGCGCTTTGACTCTACACCAGAGCCATAAAATAAAATTATTAAATATTTCTTCGAGTGGGTATCGAACCCACAACCGGTCGCGTATACCGACGCATGCTAGAAACAATCAAACAAAATAAATATATAACTAAGTATATATTTAAGTATAATTGTATAAAATCAGATAACTTTAAAAATTCAATTGCAAACACAAATAAATATATTTCCATTGAATTTCAATTATTAATATTTAAATATTATTTATAACATATGAATTTCCAAATATTAAATTCAAATTTCATCTTCTATATTAATTATAAATGAAAAATAGCTCCAAAAACAAGAAAACCCAGCGTCATATCCCAGTTACGTCGTCTCGAGATAGAATCAATAACCGACCGGGCCGTTCTTAGCCGGGCAGGGCAGGTTTTAGTTTAGAGGGATATTTGCAGACTTGAATGGGATATGCCAGAGGTTTTAGACAGGCACATGCTATTCAGAAATATTTATTAAATAATTTAATTGCTGTATTAGTTTAATATTTGTTATATTTTTTGTGGGAATTAATAGTATTTGTAATATTTTTGCGATGTATTTTACTTTGTAGACTAAGAATTCGTGAAATAGAGAATTTTGTATCACTGAATTGAAATCAGTAAGAAAGAGCCAGATTGTAAACATGACGGCTATGAGTTCGATTCCCACTAGGAGTAATTAAGTATTTTCCTTGCTTCTGTTAACAAGAAAAACTATGGAGGTGTGTTCCACCACTCAACCCTCAATGTCTCGAAAAATGTTCGGAATTATTCGGAATACAAAGATAGAACTTGAAAGTAAAATATATAATTTACGATATACTTATATTAGATACGGATTTACTTATATTATTATATTTTTTAAAAATTTCTATAAATAAACGCGTTTTTATACGTGAATGAAATCGAAAATAAACAGCAATAAAAGATACTTGCAATTTTTCACTTTCGATACTTTACTTAGGGACTGTTCAAAATATTCCAATTCCAGAGCAAAATACATATTATCTTTATAAGTATAAAAATAAACAATATTATCAAAAATAACACACCGGAATTAAATTCTTTATAACGTTAAAAAAAATTGTGATATTTTATAAGTTCTCGACCTTTAAGGTTCGAAGCGTTAGTGGAGCCAATAAATTAACTGTCGAATTGAACACCAAAGTCCATTTCACAATTTTTTTCTTTCAACATAATTTAGTTTGTTTTTCGTAATAAGAAAGGGAAGTAATTTTATGTGCCTTACATTAAAATTACGCTTTTGCTTCGGGATACTTGTTGACTATAATTATTTTTAAGAGGAACAATCAATATTACCTTACCTGTCAAATCGGAAACGTCGCACACGTATGTGTGCGTCACACGAAATACAGATATGGATAAAAATCGTGAAATGAAAAAAAAATCCTACGTCCAAACTGTTGAGGTACCTTGATTAATTTCTTAGGTGTGGGTTTGAAATATATTACCCTATATGCAGTTTCAATAAAAGAAGCGCGGCCTCTTCCACCCTGTATATTAAGAATATAAGACACTTAATTTCAACATCGATGATCGAGGCCAGTCGTTGTGGATTCGATCCCCAATCGAGGAAAGGAAATATTTATTTAAATTTATATTTTAATTTCTTCGCTCTGATCTCGAGGCAAATCACGGCGTTGGGTTCCGCCACTCAACACGCAATGCCTCCAGAATTCGGCGGAAAGTGGAGAACAGAGGGTCTCAACACGAGGTTTCCTCTGCCTACCCTGCTGTGTGTGGGTTACAGCGTGAGTTTAATATGAACATAAACACAAAATAATTCCTACAGTTCCATATAAACATCTCCTAAGGTGTATTTGAACCCATAACGTACAATCATAACCCTTGAAAAAAAGTATGTCGATGAAATATAAATATTTGTAATATTTTTCAATTCAATCCATACCTATATTATAAATTCGAAAGTAACTCTGTCTGTCTGTCTGTCTGTCTGTCTGTCTGTCCTTTATGCAATCAGGCCCAAACCGCTAATTTAATTGTGATAAATTACTCATATAGAGACACATGAGGAAACCGGGATGAACATAGGATACTTTTTTTTCTTATATTTGTAATATTGTCGATATATATTAGTATATTAAAATATTCATTAATTTGACATGCAATTTATTCCGCCATATTTATAACAACCGCCGTTGCTAAGCAACGATTTTCAAAGTTTGTTGTTAGAAAACGTCACCCAAAATGAGTTTGCTTAACGCGTACATGGCGCGCGCCGACTCAACCTTATGAGACACAAAAACAATATTCCACAAAAATATTGTCCCTTAAATATTCTTTAAAAAGTCCGCGTTGATATATACTATAGATATAGATTTGTATACATTAACAAAAATTAGATGATTTCTATAATTTGATATTCATCCTTATGAAAATAAATATAATAGTCACTTTTAGCATTTCATCTAGATGGAAATTATAGTTTACTGTATAACATTGTAATAAATAATTAAGGAGATGTCACTGATTCGAAATGACCTAGCCTACGGGAGGCATAGTGTGACAGGCGCGAACGGGCAGATGATTTTAATGGTTTTGTAAATTTTTATATATTTATCTCAGTTCTGTTGTCTTTACCGATGTTATGCACTTAAAATAGCGTAATTTTAATCATTTGGGATTTTATTTAATATTGTTCGCAAAAATTATTAATTATTTAATATAAAAAAATGTTTAGTACGCGCGCACGGCAAACTTTAGGTACTTTTTCTAATATTAAGAATTTCCTTTAGTTACTTTTACTTCTTTTGTTTGTTCATTTCGGTTACTCAGATATTTTTTCTAATAATAAATCTCCACTTATTATTCTTTTTAACTTATTTTGATTATTTAGGCTTATATTTTCTTACAAATTCTATTGAAAACGAAAATAATTTCATAAATATATTTAATAAATAATCGTATACTTCAAGCGGGCGTAGCGTCCGGGCCCACTAGTATTGCTATATATATGTATTTCAAATTTCTTAATATATATCTATGTACCGTGATTTCTATTGAAGGCCTGTATCAAATACCAAGGATATATAATATCTAAATAGATGCATTGCTTGCAGAGGAATTACAGCTATATATTGACATTCCTATAAGGAAAATTGACTATAGATACTTTCACTTTTAGTAGACTTTTATTCTATAAATAGACCGTCATGACGCAGGGGTTTAAGGGTGTGACCGTAACGCGACGGTTGTGGGTTCAATTTCTACTGAGAAATGTATTATTATTTATTAATATTTTCAGTCCTTTGGTCTGACACCAAGGCTAAATCCCGGCGTTAAGATCCGCCACTCAACACGCCACCCGAAAAATTCAACAGAAAGTGGGGAACGGACTGTCTTAACTCTAGGCTCCCTCTATCTTCCCTGTTATATGCGGGATACAGCGTGAAGCTTTAAAAATATATATATACATTTGTAAATAAATATAATCTACAAATCTTAATAATTGCATTGTATATAGGACATGTAATAGAAAACATAAAAACAATCGAGCGAAATGATTACTTAGGAAGTGTGCTCGAGATAACAACAGATAAGTTGTTTATTTATATGAAAACAAGAGAAAAACAACATCAGCAACGGCCATGCAATATCATTTCTCTGGGGCTGCTTAAATACTGATGAAGAAGATGAAACTTTTGTTCATATAGTAGAGTTGTATAGTTTATATAATAGTTCCAAATAAATACAGGTATAGCTATTACATGAGGCTATAGTAACGCAGTGTTAACTCTGACTGTTAACGCGATGGGTGTGGGTTCAATCGCTATTTGTGGTAAGGAATTATTTTCGTTGCTTTGCTCTGTGAAGGCAACGGCGTTGAGTTCTGCCAATCAACACGCAGTCCATCATATCTCATATCTCTTTGAAATACTACGTTATTGCCTAACAAGACTTTTTAATTTTCAGTTTAGAGAGTGCATAAGTAAATTAATAAAATTTAAATGAATAAGTATGAACTTTAAACAAAGAATAGAAGAATTTCATGAATATTTTTAAACTTATTGTAAAAATGCATATATTATGTCATAAATTATAGACCGAGACTCTATTATGTTGTCATTCTACAAAAGACCAGTTTAACACGCTATACTGCAAGAGTTGCCTGGAAGATGAAATTTTATTTTAAATTAGACTGTCTTTTCAGACGTCGACTTTACTTTTACAGTGCTAGAGTAGCTAGTGTTACATAATACCGAAACTGAAAATATTTGTAAAATATATATTTTGGAAATTGTTTTTCCAAATATATTTAAGTAATTTTCTTAACAAACTCTACTTTTAAAAATATCATCTAATAAAACTCTGCACTTTCCATAGAAATAATTAATTTTCGCATATCAAAAAGAGATGTTGTTTTTGATATGTTAAAAAATATCTTTTTGAAATTTTTTTTCAAGCAGCAGCTAAAAAGAAAAAGTAAATTTTCAACACCTGTGAAGTAATACCGTGTGGAGTGCTCTTAATGGTGTATTACGCTCTCGAAATATGTAACTATGGAACGCTTCATCAGTGGGGAAATGTTGACATATATTTTTAAATATAAATCTTTTTATACTTCCGTCAAAGTATTTTGTATGGCAAATGGTAATATGTGACACTGTTCTTGAATAGTTGAGAAGTACTCTAGACATGATGGTAACAGGTTCAATTTCTTTAAGCTTAGTAAAACAAAAGCGCTACGTTCTGTATTTTTTATATGCATTTTTTTAAAATATTGGCTGAAACAATTAATCTAAATTTAAACATGAAAAAAGCACAAATACTTAGTAAAATTTATTTAAATGGGTATGGTTGAGGCCAGTTGTGGTGCAAGAGCACAAGCAAGTAACTGTAAATATGACATCTGGGGTTTCCCAGTTGGGAAATGACTCGCTCTGGTAAATAGGCAAGAGAACGGGAGCGGAGTGACACTAGGTTCCCAGGTTCCCTCTGCCTACGTTACTATGTACGGAGTACAGTGGGAAACTGAAAAAAGTAGGCGAATATACTATATAATTGTTAATATAATTGTCAGTAACTCGTGTGTAAGAAATTCGTATACTAACACTATTGTATTCTAGATTGTAAGACGATGTAGTCAGTCTAATTAGTGGCTTAAGATAATGAGCGCTGTACTAATTGAGATTTTGCATGCATAAATTATGAATGTTAAATATGCTAAAGCTATACATATTATTATAATACAAGAATATTCTATTATTTGCTATTAAAATTTAATTTAATTTAAACCAATGTTTGACCAAATATTTGTCTCTTATAGCTTTGGACATATCTTTAGCTTAATATGACTTACGATTAGATATCAAAGATGCATATTCCAATTAAATTTTATTAAAATGTTTGATTAAAATGTTTATTTATGTTTCTTATATAGAGACGATCCATCCTTCGCTTACCGATTGAATTTTAAGTTAATGAGTGTAGTTCCACGGGACGTACCCTATAGATTTTGGTTACGCAGCAAATTTCATACAAATTGCAGCAAAATCGATGCATAAATGTCCTTATATTTTGCTTGCGTTCACTAAAAAGCTTGATTCTTTTTGTCCTTCTAGGCCATACCATAGACTTGAATATTTGATATTAATTTCAGCTTGATACGTCCACGCTGTCTCGAGATCCAATTATCTCGTGTCTAAATAGCAGATTTTCGATATTACCTTTTCAGGTATATATAATAAATAAATAAATAAATAAGCCTTTTATTCGGATATAACAGAATATACAATTAACTAGTCGTTTCACTACACATATGCATGTAAATACTAATACAAAATAATGTTTATTAAAACTATTCGTATATTTGATCCTTTTTTATTTTCTGTAAGTCCGTTTGCCAGTTAGCAAAGGCCTCCTCCAACCAACGTAGATTTTAGATTTTTTGTGATTTTTTCATTTTTTCTTTTGTGATTAGTTGGAGGGTTGCGGTCTCTTTTCCCCACGAGGACCAGTCGGCTTGGGGAAGATTGTGTTAGTTCTTTTGTTTGGTTTTCATAATTTAGTTGGATAGTCCATTTACCGGTTGTTAATTGCTATTGGTTCTTGTGTGGGTGGATATCAGTAAGGGAGTTTGATCGAGTTCTCATCAAATCGTAGGCGTTTGTCCTGTTAATTTTAATAGAAGTTATTGTCTGTTGCTTTTTAGGTTTAGTTGTCGGCCTTAATTGTGGTGAAGTAGATATTTCTCTTTTCCTTTTGTCGGTGCTAGGTCCTTTGACTATCAGCTTATCATTTTTCAAAAAAGCAATGTTCCCCTTTTTTTTCTCTTCTATTAGTTGTGGTAGTAAAGACTTTCTCTTTTCCATCATTTCTTTAGAATAGTCTTTTGATAAATAGATTCCCTTTAAACTCTTTTTATTCTTCATAATATCGTCTTTCTTCCACCCATTTATTAATGAAAGTAATACAGGTCTATGTTTGCCCTCAGTTTTGTTTCTTCCTAGACGGTATAGTCTATTCACTTCATTTTCAGCTACAGATATATTTAAGTCTTTTTTGAAAATATCTTTAACTATATCCAAAAGCTTTATTGTCGAATTTTCACTCTCCTCTAAACCATAGATAACCATGTTATTACTTTTCTTTTCTTTTTTTAAGTACTCAATCTCACTCTTCAAGATAGAAACTGATTGTTTTAATTTTTCATTTTCTTCAATTATAGGAGATAATTTTTTATCTATATGGTTCATTAAATTCTTCGTAAGAGTTTCTTTTAGTTCAATCGACTGTTTCTGCATTTCTATCTTCATATTATCGAATAATAATTGAAATTGTTGATCCATATTAATATAATAATGCGAAGAACGGAACGTAAATGTAGATTGGTAGAAAATATTTATTTTGTGAAGGTAGTTGTCAAAGTAGCCGACTGACGTTAGATTTCTAACAATTGAATGTTGTTGTAAATTTTACCTCAATGATTTTTGGTGTTTGCTTCGTTAATCTTGAAAATATTCCAGAATTATTTCTTCTGATGTATTAATGTTTTTAGCACTGTAGATCACCAAGTATAACTTTATATAATATTTTAATTAGTGTTTTTTGGTTTCGAGCAGCATAGACTTGTTGACACTTCGGCGACCGGAAACGGAATCCACCTTTTCAGGTACAGAACTCTAAAAAATTAAAAATACGATAAACATGAGCAAGTACCATCAAGTGCAATCCTATCGTGACCCCAGATAGCAGTTGATCGATCATCTCTATAGCTTGCTTCGGTGTTCCTTGTATTCCTCGATTTGCCTAATGCCCTGCTAATAGGTACCAGGTCGCCCTCATTGTACTGCCGATGCGTGCGTCTCCATGAATATATTCAAGAGTTGGTTCTCTAATTGGATGTGCTGAACACTGATTTGATAATATCACATATGGTTTTATTTTGATTTCATTTCTTTTATTATTTTTTTGTCTCTGTCTCTGTTTGTCTCTGTCTCTAGTCTCTGTTTGTCTCTGTCTCTAGTCTCTGTTTGTAGTATATGTTATGAAATATGTCTAAAACATGAAAACTAGTTTTGTCTCATTTAAAAATAATCAGCTTCACGGTGTATCCCGCATATAGCATGGTAGATAGAATGAACTTAGTATTAAGACACTGCGTTCCCAAAATTCCATCGATTTTTTCGAGGAATTACGCGTTGAGTGGCCGAACTCAACACCGAGCTAAAAAGAAAATATTAATAAATAATAAATCATTGCATCGAGTGAGGATCAAACTCACAACCATCGCGTTACAGTCACATCCTTGTGCCTGCACCACGACGGCCTTTTCATCTAAAAATAACCATTTAAAAATCTGTAAATAGCATAAATTTTCGGGAACCCATTGTACTGGCAACCTAACGAGGTTGACGTACTTCCCGCTTGTCAGTAATTTGTCACTCACATCATTGAACGAGGTAATTAAACGATTCAGCTTTTACGGTCCCACCAATGTTGTGAATATCGTAAACTTAATTTTTACGATCGATGCGACAAGCTAGTCGTTAGAGTTTATCCTATATCTTATAAAACAAAGTCGCTTTTCGTGTCTGTCTGAACTTTCTAACTCTTCTTCTTCTAAACCACCCAACGGATTTTTATGCGGTTTTCACCATTAGGTCGAGTATTTCTCAGGGAAGGTTTATATATAGTTTATTATTTGTACATTCTTATGTAAATTAACATAAATACGATAAATGTGTATAAAGTCCTACCCGTTGAGACACTTTCGCGCATGCGCTGCTTTAATGGTAAGTACTATATGAAAATAATGTACTGGAGTATTGTTTCTCTTAATAAGATCTACAAAAAAGTCCGCGAGAGCATATTTTTATCTTTTAAGGATAACGTGTAGTGATCATATTTCTGTCTAAAAATAATAATTTCAATATATTTTTTATTGTGAGGGATATTTTTCCATAATGGTATTAATCCTTATCCTTTAAAGTACTTTATTAATTTTCTACGTTAAACGAAGATCAAATTTGCTTTTTATACGATTTCGAAATTGCGAATAGTTTTAGAGAAAAACGCATTTAATTGTTGACACGTCACGCCTTTGACTCATCAGCTGTGCCGACTCAAGTTTTACTTATCCCTTACTCTCAGTATATAAATAAGTATATTAGTTACGTTGGCCATTTAATGTAGACCAAAGCTGTCTTTTACTGTTTTTCATTTTAATAAGTACTTTAGAAGTTGTTACAATATCAAAACATCCTTGCTGCGAAACGCGCCCCGCGACGTTTTGCTTATACAAGCGCGTCATAAGCAGTTATCGGTGGTTCAGTGGTAGAATGCACGCCTGCCTCGCGGGCGGCCCGGGTTCGATTCCCGGCCAATGCATTCTATTTAATTTTCCTCACAGGCAGCCACGTAGTGCTTGCTTTTCATCAGGGACAGAATACCCTCTTCAGCATTAACCACAAGCTCGAAAAAAAAAACCCGCCCGCTATAGATGCATAGCAACGAAGATTTAGATGCGTTTGCACGTATTGGATAATTGGAGTTGAATGTATTATTTCAGCGCGATATATTTGGTTTCATATTTTTTGTAGTAGTTATTAGTAGGTAGGCTTTTGTTTATAATTTCTTCCGTTTAAAAATAGTCATTTAACTATCTAAAAATAGTCATTTAAATATATTTTAATAAGTACTTGAAAAGATTAGTAGCACAGATTTAAAATTACGGTACCTGCTAAAAATCGTTGCTGTGTAAAACAATTGGAAAATCCTTATTGAAACTACGAAAATACGCGTTGCATTAGGGTTTAATTAATTTTCACATTATCTTAAACATACATTATATGAATAATCCAGTAGTTAAAGCGGGCGAAGCCGCAAGAGGGTCGCTAGTATGGAATAAATATATGGAAAGGCTCGGTCGAAAATAATAAATATGTGGAAATGAAAAGAAATATATGGAATAGTGGAAATATATTTTTTTATGTTCGATTTTCTTAGATTTAAGCCAATTTTTGAGATTGCAAGTTGAATGGCGAAACTTAACGCCGCGCTTTTTCCTGCACCAGAGCGATGAAATGATAATAATTCAATACCTCGAGAGTTCATATTTTGATTTATTTAACTTCTCCTATATGGTAAGCGCAGTATTCATTTCATTACACACATTTTCCCTTAATGTGGAAGTAGACAGCGGAGTGTCTTTACACTAAGTTTTCTCCACTTACGCCACTAAACTTGAAAACCAGACGTTAAAAATCATTTAATTAAACATTTCAAAAACAATAGAACCTAGAAATAGATTACTAAAATTGTTCATGCTGTCAATAACTTCTTTATAATATTAAACAACTTCTAAGAACTTGGCAATTTTTCTCAAGCATTTTAAAGAGATAAGTAATCTAGATTCTCGGTGCATGTGTAAGATATTGTGAAAGTTCTCTCGTAAACTTCTCCGCTACGCTTTCTATTAAATTTTGAAATGGACATTAACTTAAAGCGAATGGAGAATTTTATATTTTCTCTATACTTTTTTATTATTTATATTATACTACCCAACCAGAACTGTTAGATTGTGTGTTAATAATATTAATATAGAATAAATAGCGTTTGTTATATATAAAAATGGGTTTTGGATTTATTGTTCTAATCCTTAAAAATCTTTAGGCTTTATCTTACTTAATATTATTAACGAAAAAGTTTGCAAAGATGGATGGGTGTTCCAATTTCAAGCAAAATCTACTGAACGGATTTCGATGAAACTTTACGGTTTTATAGTATTTACATCAGAATAACATACAGGTGTGTTTTTTATTCTTAAGGTATAGTATTTCATATAGCTCTAACCTGTGGTTACAGTGAATTCGGGCACTCTTTAGTTAATTCCATTTAATCTAGTAATAAATAAAGTATTTTGACAGTAACTAGAGATCAGATTATTTAAGGTGTAAAGATAAAGGACTGACACCAAGATACGGAGATAAGACGATCTATTTGACACTAATATTATAATAAGGACAGTGTTTTGCTGCCTTGCATTTTGATAATTAGTGATATATTCAAATAAAATGGTATATATTTATTTATTTTTTATTCTGAAAATCAAGTCTATTCTATAAATAACAATAATGCGACAATTTAGATATTTCGATTATATAAATTTATATTTTCATTTCTTCGCTCTGGTGTCTAACCAAAGCGGGGCGTTAAATTTCTCCACAGTGCAATGTCTTCAGAAATCGACGGAAAATAGGGAACGGAGTGTCTTAACACTAAGTCCCCTCTGCCAAACACACACATTTCTCAATTACAACTTTAATAAAATATCGCTTGTATTTCATTATAAGATAGATTAGATGAGGGGGTATTTCGTGATTCAATGGAGTGTGTCGCTCTTTGATGTTTCAATAATACATCCTCGTGAACGGAAGTCGTGTTCCATGCGTCGTAAGCTCCAGATAACCCTTACATTTTTAACAAGCCATTTTTATATGTTAAGGCTATTGTAATATAATAGTCCTTTTCTTAATAAATAAAGCTATTTTATTTTTTTATTTGAGGCTGTCGTCGCGAAGGGATACAAGCGACTGAAAGGCGATGGCTGTGGGTTCGATTCCCATTTGTGGGAATTAATATTGTTTGTCATTTTCATTTCTTCGCTCCGGTACCAAGGGGGTGGCAACACGCAATACCTCGAAAAAAAGACATACGGAAAATGGGGAACGGAATATCTTAACACTAGGCTACGCACTACTTCCCTTCCTTGAAAAAAAAAACATAGCTTTTCGTGTATGGATTCCAAAATACAAATATTTCATTTATTATCTATGCATATAAAATGTTATGAGCGTCGTCCATCAACTAATATTGAAGCTAAGCTGTTATAATATAAGGCGGCCATCAATCAATGGATAATTTGTATACAGTTTCTTTATTTTTCCGCATTTTATTATATACATATCTTAGATAGAATATAATAAAGTTACTTGAATCATACTCGTGTAGAAGTATATAAATTTAACAACGCTTTATAATTGTTTTTAGTAAGCAGAGGGAACCTTCTTTTAAAAACCTTCATTCCCCAATTTTCTAATTCTGAAAGTATTGTGTGTTGAGTAGCCGAATTCAACGCCGCGCTTTCCTTCGATACCAAAGCGAAGAAATGAAAAAAAATATGATGCTTCATTTCTGCGAGTGCAAATCGAACCCACAATCTGACGCGTTTACAGTCACACTTGTGCCCCTGCACTACGTTTGCCTATATGTATTAATATATTATTTATTTAACTTAACATGCAATAAGTTAATCTTATTATTTCAATATTTTCTCAAATATTACCTAATATATTATATTTCTTTTTAAGTCCAGACCCCCTACAAAACAAGCTTAGTCCATAATTCAGGGTAACGACGTTAGAACTGCGCTCGTTCTGACATACGTGACTTAACGCTATTTTTCTTCATTCTCAATATCCATTTGTCTTATTTCACGCCCGCGCCATTTCTGTTGCTTGTACTTGTTTAAACTGTCTATATTATAGTTTCCAAATCCTCTTTGCGAAGAGCGAATGTCTATAATAAAGTTTAATCATTTTTAGGGTTCCGTATCTCAAAAGGATATAATGAAATCCTTATAGAATGGTTTTGTTGTCCGTTTGTCAAAACTATTTATCACGAAATCATGTAGCTCGTGAAAATGAAATTAATATCAAATATTCAAGTCTTTTATCCCTGCTAGAAAAATTAGATATTTCATCAATAAAAATAATTACAAACTTATAATAGTAGTTCATTTCGTACAAAATGAATGTATATACCCGCATACACAAGTTTGTTAACATTTATAAGTTTTACTTCTTGTCATCCAGCCCTGAAATTGGTACGAAACCCTCGGTGTGCGAGTTCGACTCGCACTTAACCGGTTTTATTTAAATTGATAATTTTACCTCAAAATGTATAATTAAAGTGAATAGAAATGTATAAAAATGCTATTTATACTTTATTTCGTATTTCAGTTTCGGACTTAACTAAAATTAAATACAAAAACTGTTATAACTTTGAAGTACGCCTGCAACTTTGTATTTTAATAGTACTCTTCAGAAAAGCAGTAGTCTGTAATTTAATGATAACCATCTGACATGAGAGGATGCTCTTTTCTGTGTTATTTCTATATATATATTTAACTATTTAAAAAAATATTATAAATTAAAAATATATTTTAAACGCTATCGTTGTGCTATGAATAAGGGTTGAGATGTACTCGTATATAAGAGGGTTGTGGGTTCAATCCCTATTAAGATGCATTCATATTTTAAAATGTTTTTTTTTCTAACAGGTCCTGCATCCTGCTTGTGGGTTGGACTTTTTAGCAAAGTACGATATAATTAATTGTAAAGTACTATAAGTATTATAATAATTAATTAAAGGCTTAAAAATGCTTCATTTCAATATCATGTATTTCGCTTGTATATTGCGAGGCAGAATTTAAAGGATGTAATTCACAGATATCATTATTTGTTTTAATTATTTTATTTGATTAATAATTTTAATTAAAATATAAAAAGAAATGAAATTATAATATTTTTTTATATTTTCATTTCTTTGCTCTGGTGTTCCGAAAGAAAATCCGGCGGAAAGTAGGTAACGGAGCATCTCAACACTAGGTTCCCTCTGCCTACCCTGCTGAAACAAATTAAGGCCAATATCAAATCTATACTTAGGTAAAAGTGACACAGCACTACGCTATATGGGGATTATTACATAATATTTTATGAAAACTCATAAAAATATTTCAGTATTTTATTACAGCTATTATTCGCATCAACGTTTTAAGCTATAAAATTCCATTAAGCTCCAATTACCCGTTTCTATCTGATGCGTGAACAATTAATTTTACCAGGTTGTACAATAAAAATCTTCCAATTAAAGTTTTAAATGATATTCTTTGGATATTAAACGGAAAAATGGTATACCTTTGCAAATTACATTCGAGTGTGGAAATAAAATACGAATAATTTCAATTAAGAATATTAAAACCTTTCAAAATATTCTAACAAAGAGCACATGTTTTTAAAAAACATATAAAAACTGAACCCAAGTCTCTTGGAAACCGTCTAAACCCTTTAACTATCAAGCCATACGTTGTCATCAATCTCAAAATTCTTATACACTTAAAACAATTTATTTACGTTATTTCCTTAGTAATATCCCACTCAAAACAATGTAAAAAACTCTCATTTTCATTCAAATTACAATAGCTTCCAGTATTTATGCATTTTTTTCTGTTTTTCATATTAATTTGCCCCCAGAGATATAAAATATATGAGTATAGAAGGTAATATTTGCAGAGCACCGTTCGTATGAGGCGACAATGATGCCTCGGGCCAACTTTAATTTTTCATTCGTGACCCCACACTTGTTTAGCTGTTGACTTTTCAACACCGTAATGTTAATTGTTTTGTTCTTGCAATTTTGTCTGTAGTCGTAATTTTAAAGAGATTTAATTAGACGTTCTTATATTTATTTTGCTCTAAGAATAAATGGCCAGTCGTGCCTCTGGGGCACAAAGTGTGACTGACTGGCTGTGGCTTCGATGCCCACTCGAGGAAACAAAATATTTCTTTGTTCGTGTTGAATTCTACCACTCAACACGCAATGCTTCCAGAATTAGGCAGAAAGTGGGGAACGGAGTGTCTTGACACTAGGTTCCCTCTGCCTACCCTGCTTCGTGCGAGATACAGCGTGAAGCTGATTTTTAATTTGATGTAATTTTGCTTGTTAGTTTTCACACCAGAATTTATCAACTGATTATCAAGAAACTTTGTGCCCATAGTCTTAGATGTATTAGAAAGGACATATGATACTTTTCA
Organism: Heliconius numata; assembly: GCA_016802625.1. NCBI lineage: Eukaryota > Metazoa > Arthropoda > Insecta > Lepidoptera > Nymphalidae > Heliconius > Heliconius numata. The sequence continues at coordinate 74,628 of JAEBDU010012996.1, forward strand.
TTAAAATATCTATTATGCTTTGTCTATAATATAAACATTTTTTTATTTTTATCCACTGAACCTGCGTTTGAGTCTCTACTATTAATATAAAAATACAAATATTATTAATAAAAACGACAATGTTGCTATTATTAATAATAATAATAAAAAACAAGTTATAAGGTATCATAAAATATGTAAAGAATTGCATCGTCCGCATAAACTTAAGACACTCTATTTAGATGACATAAGAGATTTCGTCAACAGCACTCGCCACGAGAACCGTTGGATGCCTTTTTGTGATACGCTAAGTGTGTGCTTCTTTAGTATTGTTGTAAATAAAATGTTCATATGTCCGCTTTTAATATTTTACATTACAATATTTTAATTCCGAATATTTTATTTTACTTTTTAGTAATTTTGTGTTTTTTTTTTATTATTGTTGTTTTTATTTGGATTGATAGTAAATTGTATTGCCACATTTTTGTTTATTTTTAGGGTTTCGTATCTGAAAACGATAAACGGAAACCTTATAGGATCGTTTGGTTGTCCGTCTGTCCGTGCATCCACGGACTAATTATAATATTTTTTTAGATTGATACATCTGTCAATCTAAAAACATATTATAAAATTATTACACAGAAAAAACGAGCTTCTAAGTTAATGAAATTACAAGCTTCGAGCATTTATGTATAAAAATCTATTGCTAAAATTTATAGATATTTCGTAAAAAGAAAATTTACAAATTTATATTATTAGTTAATTTTAAATGAAAAGTGCATACACCCGCAAACTTAAGTTTGTAAATTTTTGTATGTCGCATTTCCCGTTGACATTCAACCCTGAAATAGATACGGAACTCGGTGAGCGATTTCGACTCGCACTTAACTGGTTTTTATTTAACGTATAGTAAATACAGTCTAGCCACAGCTTTGTTTATTTTTGTGTTTCCCCCATTAATATACAACACTTTTAATTTATTCTCAACTAGAATAGACATTAAAAAAATAATAAAATTAAATTAAAACATATTTATGGTGTTGCCATAATGTAAAATGTTAGCCCACGCGAATCATAAATGCTACAATTCCCGAACGTGTTCTCCTGTGCAGCACTTAGCTTGGATGGCTCTTCATCCGAGCACGTCTCTTTGTTACTTTTTTAAGATTGTCACGTATAGCGGTTGTGAAATCTTTTGTTTATATTTAGGTAAAAAAGAAAAATGTCGGTCAAGTATATCTTTGTACTGACCCTGTATTACATAGGAAATTAAATCTGTTTTTAATATTGTTTTGAAATTAAATAAATAAATATAAATATCTAAAAGCCTGGAGCCTGGATAAGCTTTTTATTAATGTATATTTATATAATAATCATATTATAAATTGAAAGATGTTTGTTTCACTTTTAAGCAACAACTACTGAACGGATTTAGATTTATAACATATAGGTTACAAATGGCTATTATTTATTTATAAATTTAAGCGGGCAAAGCCGTATGTCAGGTCACTAGTGTAATATAAGAAAATAATCCAATATTATTTTTTAGTATGTATTATTCAAAGTATAGAGCTTAATTTTAAAAATCTTTAGCACTATTTGAAATTTCTTTTGATTTTGTGAATAATATAACGAAAAACAGGTTTATGTAATTAAGAAAAGCAAAAATCAACGAGTTAACTTAGTTTTAAAAAAATACTTTTGTTTATATTCTTTCTATAATAAATGATTATTATTTTTATTAAATTATATTAAGTGTCTGTATAATATTATAATATTTATATAATTTCAAACAGAATTCTTAATAATTTATCTATCTATATTGCTGAATCAAAGCATCGGGTAAATACAAGCAATAACATAATTCGATGGAAATCAAATTATTTAGTTATTCGGCAAAGTTCATGTTTATTCGGAACTAATAGCCAACATCTACAACTGTTTGTTGCAATCTCCAGAGATTTGATGAACCAGTCCCAATACGGTGAGGATATTAGTGGTTCTCAAGGTTCCAAAGGGTAATCATAGATTTAAAGTATTAATTTTTTAAAAATATACAATTTTTAATGGGCCCTACCTCCAAATACTGAAAAAAAAACCGGAAATTGATAGTTTTATTATTTAACAGAAAAACTTTACAATTAAATGCAATTTTCAAGAAAATCTATACACAGATATAGCTTTCAGTATTTCTAGGTAAGGAGAGTTTCAAGGCAGCTGCAATCCATTAACGCACGAGGGCTTACGAATGTTTTCTGACAAATCTCACACAGGATTATGAGCTCGTACACTTCCTCGAAACAGAATTTACATTAGACAAGCCTCTTTGTGCACACTGAGAAGTGAATAATTAATTTCAATTTGAATAATTTACAAAATTCTTGCGTATACATCTCTAATGTCATATGATTGTCATAGAACTTATATTTACAAATGAATGTTCTTCTATATTCACGTTGTATCCTGCATATAGCAGGGTAGGAAGAGAAAGGAGGGAGTGTTAAGATACTCCACTGCTCACTTTTCGCCGAAAGGCATTATTTTTTCGAAGCATTGCGTGTTAAGTGACGGAACTCAACGTATTCTGCTACATTTTATATATTCTGTTGATTAACTCTTTGATCGAATTGAACACGTTGAAATGCCAGCGAAATTCGTAGCGTCATTTGTTAATTATTTTCATCTATTTTAAATTTTAATTGTCACTATAGGAATTAATTTGGGATTTCCACATTCAACCACCTCATTAGTGTCTTTCATTAGTAAGCTACAGGTCGTGGGAGCTCAGATTTTAAACGGATTTGTACGACATGTAATTTTATTATATTATTTGATAAAATTTGCACGGAAACCAATTTTAGGATTCCGTTCCTTAAAAGGTAAAAACGGATCACTTTTTCGTCCGTCTGTCCATTTGTGATTGTTATCAAATATTCAGGTCTATGATCCTTCGAAGCATAGAAAAATCAAGCGTGAGTGCAAAATGAGTGCACTCATTTAATGCAAAATGAGTGCACTCACTCGCAAACTTAAGTTTTTCAACAGTGTACTTCCGGTAGGCATTAAAAATAGGTACAGAAGCGTCTTTGCACAGTCCGACTCGCACTTAACCAGTTTTTTATTTATATTAGCCATTTTATTAATACATTTTCCAAAAAATATTATAATAGTTAATAGTTAACGTCTAAAACGAGCAGGCTCATTCAGCCATTACGCAAGCCACATTATTATAGTACTAGCGAAAAGCCAAAATATACGAAGCGAAATTAATTTATAACATAATATCATTGTTTAGAACAGCTGTTAACACCAATTGAGCTGTGGATCTGTATAATCTCATACTAAATCCATTTTGGCAAATTATGCTAGTTTGAGGCAACTGTAGTATGAAATGTCACTTTTGTGGGATTTTTTTGATGATTTTTCCTTATGTATGTATGGTCTTCGATATTTTTAGGTGGTGGTTTAGGTACAAGCGTGTGACTGTAAACGCAACGGTTGTGGGTTCGATTATCACTCGGGGGAATGGATTATTATTTTTTAATAAATATTAAAATTAATTTCTTCCCTCTGCGCGCGCTTTTCGCGTTAAATTTCGCCACTCAACTCGCAATGCCTCAAAAAATCGGTGGAACTGTGATCCCGATGGACAGAGTGTTTTAACACTAGGTTCCCTCTGTTTACCTCGCTATATGCATGATAAAGCGTGAAGCTGACAACAGTTACATAAACAATTGGCAATTAAATGTAAAGGGAGTATTCCTATCTTTCCTAAGACTTTTAATTATTTTATTTAAATGCATGTATTGGCAAGATACAAAATAGTGGTGTATATGGTGATCTACAAGTCAAAAAGGCATAACTCTTGTTTAACCATCTGTGAAACTTTCAGCATGAACAAAATTTGACGACAAAAATTTTAGAAACCACCCCCCCAAATTTAAGTCTCAGCAGCTTGTGCCAAAACGTCGCTTTATCTCGCTTAGGTAAAAGTGGTATAAAAAATTTCAAAACATATATGTCTTCGCTTTTCTTCCACAGAGGTGCACTTCAGGCGAAATATTTAATTATTCTACTCACGCTCAAGTTTTATTTTTAGTCTTATTTTTATGCATTTCAGAGCATCCATCTTGGAACAACGTGACGAAAATGAGGTGAAAATAAGATGTAGTGAAAACGTGAGGCGAAATCGAAATTGTTGCTAAAACTAAAATATAGGGCGGCTTTCTTACTCTTACATTTTTCTTTTACACAAATCAGTGTTCAGGAACAATATAAATAGTAGTTTAGTTATCGTATTCATTTAGACCTTATTAAGATTTTAACTGGTGTATCTTACACGCTGTATCCTGCATGTAGTAAAGTAGGCAGAGGGAGCGCAGTGTCAAGACACTCCGCTCTCGACTTTCCGCTGAATCCTGGAGGCACTGCTTGTTGAATTGTGGAAATCAACACCGCGCTTTTCCTTAACACCAGTGGGAAGAAATAAAAATATTAAATATTTAATTTCCTCGTGTTCCCAGTCACATACTTCTGCCCCTGCGCCACGTGGGATCCCTATGTAATCTTACTTACTTGTAATTGTTTTATCATCATATTGAAATTGGCAATTATGTAAAGATCAGGTAACAATAATATAATATCGATCTGGTTTGGCAATGGAGCCTGAAAGCAGGAGACGACCCTTAGATTTCTTTTACTAAAATCATAAATCTAAGATTCGTTAGAATCACCTTGACATTTTATTTTAATTCATTCCTCACTAGAAGGTGATTGTTGGTACCTTAAACGTATAATATGAAATGTAATACTTAATTGTATCATAATATTATTTATTTAGAGACTACTGTGGCACCGTGGAAAACCACCTGGCTGGCTGGCGCGATGATTGTGGGTTCAGTTCCTACTCGGGTTAATGAATTATTTTTATTTCCTTGTTCTTGTAAGACAATTTGCGGCATTAAGTTCTGGTCGTACTATGGATGATATTATTACTATTTTGTTTTTAAGTACCGAAAATATTAGACTATTTACATTAATAGTAACTTCTTCTTCCTGGCATTAATCCCGGCTATTACCGGGGTCTGCCTTCCTACTTAACCTACTCCACTTTGCACGATCTTTTGCGTCCTCGGTGGTTAGACCATTGGCTCTCATGTCCTGCATCACGACATCCAACCAGCGCTTCCTTGGGCGTCCGGGAGGTCGCGCCCCAGGAACTTGTATAGCAAGGCACTTGCGTCCGACATAGTTCTTAGGCCGGCGCGTA
>JAEBDU010012998.1:0-42593 GCA_016802625.1 Heliconius numata
AGTGTAGTTCATATATAAAAAATATTTTAAAAAAACTTTAAAAGGCAAAAAGTAGTATTTAATTTTCTGACATAAAATTTTTGGAAATAACTGCCTTTTGTATCACACATGGGACATTCGAAGTGCCATATAAACCTGATCAAGTATATTGGGCGTCAAAGGAACAAGAGTCTATATTGCTTTCCTCGTTTAATGGACTATTCAAAAATAAAAAAAAGTGAATTCGTTTCAGTAGGCCCTGAGTTTAGCACGTTTGACAAATAATACAAAAAAATGTTCTTTACAAAGTTGAATTGCTTAAGAGGTCTACTTACAGGAAACATCAGAAATTTCATCAGATCAGAAAACATCAGAACATCAGAAATTCACTTGGAACAACAGAAGTTGTGGGTTCGATTCAAACTGAAGATGAAATATTTAATACTTTCATTAACTAGGTTTCCAGGTTCCCTTCCTTTGCCTGCCCTGAAATATGCGGGATACAGAGTGAAACTTACGCAAAAGTAAAGGTAAAATATCATCTCCAAGCAAACATGGATTTTATTATGTTTATAATATATAGGTATCAAAAAATCGTTGCCAGCAATATTTGTCAAGAAGATTTAGTGACCAATCACTCTTTACTTTCTTTCCAAAATACACTAAAAGAGACATTTAAACTTTAAATATAAATAAAATTATCGCACATCTTTTTTAATATTATAAATTTTAAAAAGTTAATTGAAATGTCTTCAACAGAGCCATTTAATGGGGACGCGGATGTTGTGGTTTCCGCGCGAACTAATGTGTTCCATTGATTCTCCATTAGCTGAGTTTCTTGGTAACTTGCTATTCTCGTACTTACGAATATATTAGATAGTGATCGTTATTCATAGAAGTTAGTAGTTGCATTTCATTTGTAAATTACTATTCATATGTAAAATATATCTATTATTTGTTATTGTTTGGTAATATAGAACATATTATATTAGTAGGGCCGGTCATGGCGTAGGGGTAAAAGCGTGGGACTGTGAACGCAGCTGGCTGTGGGTTCGATTCCTACTTGAGGAAATGAATTATTAAACTAGGGTTGTCCTAGCAACAAACGCCGGGATTAATGCCAAGAAGAAGGAAAAAGTAGGCGAGTATATGAAATCAAATCGTGTTATAACATTCCGTCGTCTTCTTTCTGCCTTTTAAACCTTTATTTTTACACATTTTTCATACTAGAAAAAATACTGTTTCTATTTATTTAATACTCAGATTTCTCTATACTTACATAATTTGGGTACGCAATAACACTTCTCTTTGATATTCGACGAGCGTGGTTTTACTCTTGATACGGCCTTGTCAAAAGTAAAGCCCATTGAGATTAACTTCTCATATTTTGTTTTCATATAAAATTTAGTGATTTTTGTTTGCTTTGTTGTTGGTAGCTCAGTGGGCTGGGCACATTTGTCTCAGAACCGATAAACGCGTTCTATGGAGACCACACACGTAGGATATTCTCCAGCTAGATGGTGTGACGACGTTTGCAAAGTGGCTGGGAACGGCTGGATGCGAGGAGCTGAAGATCAAGCTCAATGGTGTGCCATTGGAGATGCCTACATCCAGCAGTGGAACGAGGACATGCTGATGATGATGATAATTAACGTGTAACTTAGTTTTTTCAGGCTAGTAGTAGATTTTTTGTATATATGTTTGTGTATCTGTTCGTCCATCCGTCTATCCATCTTTGTATTTATTCATTAAGAAACACATAATTTATATATTATCTTATGATAAATATATACAATATGATCTTTTGAAATAACATTAGAGTATATAGCCAATTCTCACTGCAATATTCGAATTATCCACCGAATTAAGAATATCGATATTAACGTGCCGTACGTATATAAAGCAATGTCCAATAACCAATTGATAGTCCATTCTGGTGGTCGTTCTAGTTATCGTGCGCGTGAAATGAGTCAGTTTTCAGATGATAATAATAACTAGAGTTCGAAGCGTAATTGTATGAACCGTTCCATACAGAACAGTTTTAATTATTGTTATTGATATGTCGTACAGTCGGAAAAAGGGGCCTAATGCAAAAATATTACTAACACTTTTTAAGTGTTATTCGACACTAAGGAAAGAACACTTGTTTTTAGAAAACGTATAACAGTTTAAACGTAGCGGGATTTGAACCTAAACCTGTTGAAAACTATCCAAGCGCCTTAATCACTAAGCCATACGTTTTATTTTAGTTTTATTTTATACAATATTGAGCGTGTGAATGTAAATGCGACATGTTGTGGGTTCCGCCACTCAACACATAGTCTGCCTCCAGAATTCAGCGGAAAATGGATAGCGGAATATCTTATGCGAAGTTAAAAAAATAAATAATTTACATTTATTTTTAAACTTTCGAAATAAAAGTTTTAACTCGATTTTTCAATGCTAAAATTATAAATTATAATATTATACACATAACAGCTTTAAACCTAAAACAGTATTGTAATATAATTTTATTTCAGCGTCCAAAACAGCGAATGACCACTAAACTACGCGTAAATATGTAATTAGCAGCTTATACCGTGTTGTTCACGTTTAAATTTCAACAAAGCTTAAATTATACGTAAGTAATATGGAAATAAAAATATTAATAACATTACTTAGTTAGGATAATTTTGTAAAATTCGTTTGATATTTTTCGTCATGCAGCTTCCATAGTCATAATAAAGAAAGAAAATCTAGCCTATCTGGTACCGCCACTCATCACGCGATGCCTCCTGCTTTGAGTGGCGGAGCTTAACGACGCGTTTCCTTTACCAAAACGGAGAAATAAAAATTATATATAATATCGTTACTATTAAAATTAATCGAACCCATAACCAACGCCTTTATTGTTAGATACTGTCCCTAAACGCCTTGATTGGTAGATACTGTACCTGATTATGAACATATGAGTCTAATTATTAATAAGTTAATTTGCTTTCCTTAAAATAAATACCACTTAAAATAAACATAGGTGTTAGGTACGAAGCTAATTCTATACAAAGATTGACTCTTGCAACAATTAATTAAAGTCAAATAGATGGTACACAACAATCAGAGTGTATCTTGTATTTTGTATTTACAAGTAGTTGAGGGTTTCAACTACTACTAGTTTAACTACTATATTTTATGTTTTTCGCTCTGGTACTGAGGCAAATTTCGGCGTCGAGTTTCGCACTCGAAAATAACAAAAAAACTCGGCGGAAATTGGCGTACGCAGTGTCTTAGCACTTGGTCACCCTCTGCCTTCTCTACCACCTGTGATATACAGCGTGAAGCTAAAAAAATCATTCCGAGTACAAATCGAATCCAAAACCATCGCTGTTACGATCAACACTTTACCCCCCACAATAGTATCACGAATGAACACACCGTAATAAATAAAGATTGAAAGATATGCAATGTGTAATTCCACAATATACGTATCTATTCAGAGACTTCATCCGATAAGCCTATCATTTACCCCATTGCCCTGTAATCCCCCCATTTTTATGAAAAGAAAGAAAAACTAAATGTTTTTCTTTTCACAATATTGTTAAGGTGAGAAATATCGAATAAGCTTCATTATAACAAATTCAAGGATTTTAAGCTCTTGAATAATTAGTATGCCTACTTACTCGTGCCTTGTTATTTATAATTCACATCCTCAAGCTTGAAATGTGAGAATTGCTAATTTACTTTGTTTAGTTTTCGTATCGTCGACACTTACGTCTTCATACTCGTATATGTATGTAATAATTGGGGAAATATTTGTATTACACCTATTTATGAGTAATTATGTAACATGAAAACATACTAATGTTTTAACTTGTAACAGTTTATTTGTTAGTTTGTACAGTTATTTTTGGTATATAACTTTAAATTTAAATCGGTTTTGCTTGATATTGGCGTGCATAAGCATACAGACAAAGAGAGAAAAAAAATCAAATTATTATTTTGGATTATATTACATTGTTAAATGCCCCCTATACAAATCCTTATATATATATCTTGCATATACAGACAGATAGCGATCAGTTATACTTTGATTATTTATGTACAGTTCATTTTCGTTTCCTAACGAGGCAAAGCACGGCGTGGAGTATAATAAGCAATACATAAAAAATCGTCCACGTCCACGGCGCAGTGCGAGATTATTTTCATCTTTTTACTCTGGTATAACAAAGAGCAGTGCTTAAACTCTCTACTCAACACACTATATCACTAAAAATATATCGACGTGTTTTAAAAAAATCCCATTTTTTAGAAGGGAAAACTCGTACAGCTACGAAAAATATAATACAATTTCGTTGTTTTTACATACTAATATAATATTACCTTGAATCAAGAACAACGAAGGTACATTATTTACTAATTAAACTAAAGTAGCCTATTATCTTTTGAGATTACATATCCTTCAAACCATCTTAATTAACTGTAAATTCTATACTGACAGCAAAACATGTTATATGAAACAACATAAATAGGAAATGTAAATTGAAAATAGATATCTTGTTACATACAGTTAGTTATAACTTAACTGATATTTCGTGCCAGACTTTGCTTGTTTTTATATATTGTTTTGTTGTTTTCATTTAGAATCACACATTTGGATGAGGGAATTAGGTTTTAGTGGAAGAGGAATTCAAAAGACATGAATGTAAATAATATTAGGTATATTTTATATGAAGAAATGATTTCTCGTTCGTTCATCAAGATCGAATTACATAAATATTTATTTCCCAAGACATAGATGCACTAAATAATAAATTGGTTTGTGCACGAATACATTTCTATTAAAATACTTATTATATAAAAATAAATACAACATTTATATTTAAATAAATCATAAACGTTAAAAAGAATTATGCTTAGCAAATATACAATAATACTGTTAAAATAACAAATCCCTAAAGGAAAGAAACGAAAACATTTTATTTCATAAAAGAAAATCAACAATTGGAATAACAAACAACAGCCTTTAGTCACAATTCAATGTAATAGAATTCACTTGAAATCTTAACATTTTTTTATAAATGTGAAAGTTTGTGAACATGGATGTTTGTTTCACTTTCACACAAAAACTCCTGAACGGATTTCTTCGTAGTGTAAGCAGAGGCAGCTTAGCTAATCGAATCCACAATAAAGAGATACACAGAATGGAAGGTACCAGCGAGGATGTCACTGTGAGAATGAAGAAGAACGTGCTCAGCTGGTTTGGGCACATCGAACGAATGAGTGATGAAATAATGGTAAAAAAGATTTATGACGGAAAAGTGAGCGGTAAGAGACGTAGGGGGAGGCCTCAGTTGGACCTTCGAAAACATAATATCAATGATACTGGAGGATGGCCACGTAAAAAGATGACGAAGAGGTTGATGACAGAGGACGAAACGAAGAAAGTATGTAGAGACCGTAGCGTTTGGCGCTCCGTTCTTTTTGACTACCCCTCTAGGGATGTATGTATATATTTTGTATAATTTGGCTATAATATAATAATAAATCTAAGCGAGTAAAGCCGCGCTTGAGTAGCTAGTTAAATATGCCTATATTTATTGAATAGACATAAATTGATCTCGTTTCTGCGAAACATACTAAACAAGCTATTCATTTTTTTATTATTTGTACTTAAATTGGGGGTCAGGGTCAAACTGGAAATGCGACAGTTGCTGGTTCGATCTCCTGAATCTCCTGAACACCCATGGGGAGACCCATTCCGCGAAATGAATAATTCAATAATTATTTTCCTCAAGAGGGAATCAAACCTGATGGATAACAGTCACAGTTCGTGCCCCTGCGCGAGGTGGCCTCATTTTAAATTATGTATTTCAATTTATCCTTTTATTTCAATTTTTTCAATACTTTCTAAGCGTGTTTCCTTGAAAGAATCTAAATGAAGTTCCTAATGGTATTCTGATGGGTACATTGAGTCGAAATAATTTATATTCTAATTCCTAATGAAACAGCCGCTCCAGTAACTGATTGCTTCATTTTATTCGCAATTAGTTATCGTTGTCTTCAAAAATTTTATTACTAATATTATTTTTTGTATTAAAAATAATATACTTTGCTTATATTTTCATCTTCATGCTGTATCCCGCACATAGCAGTTATGCAGAGGGAACTTGGGGACGTAGGATTAAAATACTTCCATTAAGACACTTGTGTTCCTAATTTGTCGCCAAATCCTTCAGACATTGCGTGTTGTGTGGCGGAACTGCTTAAAAAAGAAGTTTAAATCTTTTTCACCTTAATATTACATCGTAATAAGATATTTACGTCTTTTCACCTTAATTTAAATATAATTCTTTCCCCGAGTAGGGATCGAACCACTTCACTGCCAAGAGCTGCTCCACTGTGCCACAATGGCCTCAGTACTAAAATTATATTAATATCAAATAAGAAAACCCGCTTTCCGAAGATATAAGAATAGAGTGACTTATCACTAGTTTCTCTTTGCGTGTACTGGATGTTGTGAGAGATTTGTAAAAATAAAAAAATATAAGCCTGATAATGTTAACCTGGCTATAAATTTTGACGGAAACCACAACGACCTCACCACACTCCATATAACACCATAAATCTTTCCATAACGTCAAAAAATGGTTTTTAAAATAAAATTTCACTCAAAATAATACACCTTTATACGAAATCCTTTGAGAGTGAAGCTTAACGGATTCAATACACAATGGAAAGTCGAACATTTTTGAGACGTTCGAAATTCACGCGTTAAATAATGGTAGAATTGTTAACGCAGAAGTTGTGATAAATATGGTGTAAGTTAAGTAGCGTTTAGTTTAATTTTTGTTTAAGTTTTTGTAAAATATTGAATGTATTTGTTTTTCTACTAACTAACTAACTTTTAACTGCGGTTTTGCTCAATGGTCAAATGGGAATTTGAAAAAAATATGTATAGCACAGGACACATTCAAATGAGAAGCTAACTAAATAGTGATCTACTGGTCCTGTCTGGTTTTACTACAAGCTTCTCGCTGACTGTTTTCTCAAATGGAATCTAGATACAACAATAAAAATTACATCAAAATCTGCTTAACATTCACATTTCAAACTTCATTTATACAAAAAAGAATGTTCTATAGTATACATAAACATAAATATATAAAAATATCCTGCATCCGAGCATTATAAAGTCATTCTATAGATCCCTTTGCTGTTAAATTTAACTTTGAAACTGCCCGTTTCACGAAACTAAAGGAGTTCTTCTATTAGCCTTTATGATCCGATCCTGTTTGTAGAGATGTTTTGTTTTATCGATATTTGTTCTTACGAAAAGTTTATTACGTTTAAGTAGTGGGTTCGATTTACGGAGTAATGGATATTTTAATTTCCTTGTCCTTGTTTCCTTTCCAATGTCTCAAAAAAAGGACAGAAAATGGAGGATGAAGTGTTTTATCACTAGGTTTGACCGATTATAAGCCACAGTCACAATAGTTTGTATAGCAAAGCTAAGGAATGTATAATGTGTTGTAAGTGTACAATAAAGTATATTTATTATGATTATTTTGGTAAATTGTATATTGATATTCACTTATAAATAAATAAATATTTAAAAATAAAAAATGCAACACTATCGTCGGAATTTCACATCACTATTTCTAAAAGCATACCGCGCCAGGTGTCCCTAATCTAAACCAGAATCCACGTTTAATAAAGGGACTGTTCATTTTAACTTTTTTTTGACGTCCAATCGATGATCGGCGTAAAAAAGATATAATCGAAACAAGTCAAACGAGTAAACGTATAGTTAAAAGCTTAATTTAAATACAGATTTCTTTTTTTGTTAGCTTCATGATGTATCCCGCATATAGAGGTGTAGGTAAAGGGAACTCAGTGTTAATACACTCCGTCTCCCAATTTCTCAAGCACTGTTTAAATTTCCAGGTTTTGCGTATTGAATAACAGATACTACTATTACTTAACTCTGCGTTTTGTCTTGTTATCCGAGAGAGTAAATAAAGAAATTAAAATAATGTGGGAATAGAACCCACATCTCCTCTGCGCTACGACGGCCACAACAAACACAACCTACCAAGTAATTTATATAGGTTTTTCTTTCCAAATTCATAATTTGAACCAATTGTATACTTCGAATCCAAATTCGGACTTTTAAACTTCAAATTCGCATTTTTACATGTCAGTTAAAAAAGTAAAAGGAATTCGATACGTAAAAATATATATTTGGAGTGTAAAACTAATATTTCTTAGTACTTGTATTGAGCACAAAATAAATTAGTTTTTATAAAGTAAATAATTTAGAACGAAACCTTCTAAAAGTCTATTATTGAAAGGGAGCCTTGTTGTTTGACCCGTTTTCCAATTTGTTTCTCATCTTATTAAGGCTCGTCTGGGTTAATCTTGATACTAGAGAAGGCTAGACTTAAACTTATTTAGGATATTTTCTGGCTAATAATTTTCAATCATTCATTTTTCTTCTGGCTAATAATTTTCAATCATTCATCAGCTTCCACTTTTTCTCTCCACTTTTCGCTGAATTCTTAAGGCGTTGCGTGTCGAGTGGCGAAACTTAACGCCGCGCTTTTTTTATGAAAAAAAAAACAAGGCAAACGAGCGTACGGGACACCTGTAAACAAGTGTAGATTTCTTATATAAAGCAAATAATTTGAAGCAAAACTTTCTAGAAGTCTTATTAATTTAGTTGTTTGACCTGTTTTCCAATTTGTTACTTGTCTGCTTAAGGTTTGTCTGGGTTAATCTTAAATATTAGATAAGGCTTCATCGACATTATAGCAAGTAATTTTCTATTACTTGTTGCTACCTAAAATTATATGCACTTAGCAGTGTGGGTAGAAAGGACCTAGTGTCAAGACACTCCGTTCTACATTTACGTGGCATTGCACGTTCTTTTGTAACCAATACCGCATATTTTCTTACCAAAGCGGAGAAATGTCGAACCCACAATGATAATCACTAAATTATATTTATGGTATTATTATATTCTCGGTATGTGAGACGCATACACAAAAACAGGCAGGAGGTGAGTTCTAGTGTTTTCCACTTTCTGGCCAATTTTACCACACATTGCATCTTGAATGTTAGAACCGTTGTTTTCCACATAATGCTAGTTCAGTGGCTAAACTCAACGCCGTATTTTGTATTATCACCAGAAAATCGAACCCACTACTATCACGATTACAGTCAAACACACAAACCGCCGCGCTACAATGACTAATTACTAAATTATTAACATTCCAAAAATCATATTTAAACCCGGCACAATATTAGGAAGAACATTTATTTCTAAAATAAGACTTGTTTTCCAAATATTGTGTAAATAATAATTTATTTAACAACTCAACAAGTCCAATCATATAAATCAATCTTAATAGAACACCGTATAATTGATCGGACAGTCGTGTTTCATATTGGGGTATAACGGATCGTCGTTAGTTGTTATCCGTTATCCGTTATTGCGGTACCGTCTTTATAAAATTAATGAATTCCGGGTGACCCTTAACTTCTATATGTAATGCTATTAATGAAGGATTTGTAAGTTATGAGTTTAATATTTGGTGACATCAACTGATAACAGTTGAATTTCTATAAAATACGTGTAGTAGTAGCTTACAAAACAAAAACGGCGTTAAGTTCCGCCACTTAACTGGCAATATGTCGAAAATTAGGCGGCGGGTAACAGTGTATCTTAACGTTAAGTTTCCTCTGTTTTGATTATGAAATTTTATATTTAGCTTTACGTTATATTTCTAGCTGGCTGTCAGTCAAAGAATAAAACGCAACTGTATGTACCTATACTGGATTATAATAAAAATTGTTTTGAACCCGTACTCATCACAATACTAAACGACCATTAATAAGAAAATCTCAATTTTCATTTAAATGACTTGAATCGTACAATGGAAACAGAATATAATAAGATACGCCTGGGTTTTATTGCGTCAGTGAAGTTTGCGATAGAGATCATATTTTATGTTGGGGTATGCTACTTGACACGTTTATATGGTGTCCTTTTCCCCACAGTTAATATCTAGTTGTGATATTTCGTATTTAGCTTTATGTATAATTAAAGTATATAATTCTAAGAAGAATATACATATAAGAAGAAGAAAGAATATAATATAAAATTTATGTTCTTCTAGAAGCAAAGAACGTACTGATAGAAGTTATAGTTTCGTGGGAAGAAAACGAGTACTTTGAAGGCATAAACGAAGTGACCAGAATTAAGTTGTAGAATGCTTCAAACCTATTTCTCTTTGAACACCTATTTATTGCCGGCGGTATTTTTTTGTGGAAAAGACAAGGCGTTTGCCCTGAAGATCGTACAGGTTACATGATCGTAAGTGATTCTCCTCTCTCCCTCAGAGATGCTACAGGTACGTTGTCGACCTGTAAGGTGGGAGTAGAAGAAAAATCTCAACCATCATCACTTAACTTCATTTTCAATTCTAAAATTAATTAAAACAAAAAATGGATATTACCAACATATCTGTCTAAAACGATATCAAATCCCATTTTAATTGCTATATAACCTTTTGAATACGAAATGGATTTTTACGGCTTTGGAGTGAAATGACTAGTGAAGTTCAATTTGCGAGCGCTGTCACAGCTACGATTGTTGACATACGAGTACGAATGGGGCAACGCTAGCTTGAATACAAATATTGACCGCAGTAGTAAAGGAATTTAGAGATTATATTTTATTATTTTGTGGTAGTTTTATTTAAATGTGTATAAATGAATAAATTTGACTAGAAAATTTGTTTTTAATGTTATTTTTTTAGTTTGGGATCAGGTACAGAGCTATTTTCATATTCTCGCTCTGTTCTGAAAAAATGCGGTATTAATCTCCGTCAGTCAACACGCACTGTCTCATTCGAGAAAGCAGAGTCTCTTAGTATTAAGTTCTCCCTATATATCCTGCTATATGCATTATAAAATACAACTCTAGGTTTAGAGCTATATTCCCTATACAAACAAACGTTACTTATAACTTGACAGAGCGACTGACATCGTAGTACAAACTGTTTGGAAGCTCCCCAGTATTGGTGCATGTCGATGACGTTTCCAACGCCACAGTGCAGTGGCCACCAGCCAAACATGTTTGACATTTGGTGCATTAGAAAAATGGATTTTGACTGTCCAGAGTATGCAGTAGTTTAAAAAGAACTATATGATATTCTTATTTTTTTTAGTCTACTCTATCTTTAATTCTCTATCTTTATTTCGCGATTCAATGCAATGTGCGTGTCTAGTGGCGGAACTTAGTGCTGCGATTGGTATACTGAAACGAAGTAATTAGAATAAATATAATCATTAGTCCGAGTAGGAATCGAACGTGTTACGGTCAGCCACTCCTACACACAATCCACCGTGCCGTGACGGCCTCAAAATGATAAAATGACTATATAATATAGTCATTGCTCAATTACAATGAAATTACACTTTCGTTCCTCTAATTAGTGTTATTAATATTATATTATTGTAAATTATTTCAAAGTGAACGAGACCAGAACTCCAATTGAAATTACATAAATTTAATTAGGTATGTCTTTTTATATATTTAGTAATATTTTAAATGTATTATTGTCATTTATTGGCTTTGGTAACAAGACAAATCGCGACGTTGAACTCCGTGCAATTATTCAAAAATAAGAACGGAGTGTCTTAGCGCTAGGTTCCCTCTGACTTCCCTGTTAAGTTGTGGTATATAGAAGAAATCTAGTTGAAAAACATAAAAAATAATTAACTTAGTATCAAAATAACTGTTGTTTGTAAGAAAATAACCGCATAATGAAATTTAATACGTAAGTATCTCATAATCTTAAAGTTTAACTGTTATATACACAGTGGAGGCGAGAAATAAAATGGTGTAAAAGTATATTTAGTATTTAGGTCGCTCCCTAAAGTTAAAATAGTATCTTTTAAATAGAAAAAGGTGAGAGAACGTTCACGCTGTATCCCGCATGTAGGAGGGTAGGCAGAGAGAGCCTAGTGTTAAGATACTCTGCTCTTTCCGCCAATTCTAAAGGCTCAATCGAGCTTTGCTTCGACACCAAAGGGAAGAAAGGAAAATCTGAAATATTTAAAGTTTTTTGTTGTTGTTTGTTTGAAATCAAACTTGCAACTTTTATAATACTAACTATAACTTTAAGCCACTGGGAACTCCTTCGCAATATTCCTAATGGAAATAATATAATTTCAGCATTTATTATTATACCTTTATTTGGTCTATCGACACAATTTTGTTTCTTCATTACCTATAATAGACCAATCTATTCTATGAAATGTAATTACTTAAGTATAATGTTAAACCATTATAGCGAAGTATATAAGTAAAACTAGTATTGCCTTTATGGTTTTAGGTTCAAATTGCCATTATTTGTATTTTTCAAAAATGCCGGCTGAAAGTAGGAATAAAATAGTAAAATTATTAATTTTCACTAGCAATGGCTTGAATTCGGGAGAAAGAAGAGAACGGAGAGTTGTGTCTCTGTGTTTCCTCTGCCTATTCTATTATATGCGGAGAACTGAACCAATAAACAAAATTTTATACAGTATTATGCATATTTAATTTTTTCAATAAAGATGTAACAGAACTTATAAATATGCAAATTGTATTCCAATATTAGAAGTATCGTTCCATTGACTATCTGTCTATAGGTTTTATACTTTTGTTGTTAGCTAAAGCTTAAGGCGAATAAGAGCTTTATCTCTGTACCAGTGTCTTTGAAAAGTTTATATTGAATGAGATAAGTAAAATATTGTTTGTATTGTATTTTGATTATAAAGAGGATTGGGTGATACTTTCTTATATTTAAAATCATATTTTTTATTAGATCATTAAATTTTTCTTTTATATATTAGAAGCTCCACTTGAAAATCGGTGAAACAGTCTCTCTAACATATAGCACGACGTACGAAGATCGAAGAAAAAATAGAGAATGGAGTGTTTTAACATTAGATTCTCTCTGCCTATCTTGCTAAGTGAATGTGCGTTTTTTATTATTGGGAGCCTTAATTAAAACATTCTAATATAAAAATACAGAAATACAAGTCACCGTAAAAGAATGAATAGATGAGGTCGACTTTGTATTAAATGTCGCATGAATTATTTATAAGTTCAATATTTTCTGGCTACGGCGAGTAAATTAAATTTGCACCTTGGCTCGGGTGAGGGAAATAAGCCACTTCGGGCTTTTACGTCAAGACTATGACGTACTGTTAGCTTGCTTCAATTTCTTTTTACTTTCACTTTTCTTTTTGCTTGTATCCATGCCCATTCCAGTCAGAATAGTCTGGTGTCCATCCCAAAACTTCTCGTTTATTTTTACGGCTGACAAGTTAAAAAATAACCTTTACATAAAAATAACTTTTTATAATAAAATAGATATTTTATTATGACAAAAAGCTAAATTGAATAACAGAACAAAACCTAAAGAGAAATAATACACTAAAACGCACGTCATATATTAGGGCAAATGCAATATGGCCGTCTCCTTACATTTCGGGTGGAACCCTAAATATATTTGTTTAGGTTCCACATTCACATTATGATCAGCAAATCGTGACATATTTAGTACATATTCATTCTTCACATTTAAATATAATAAATGTCCCAATACACCTGAGTAGACAAAGGGAACCTTGTGTTAAGACGCTCCGTTACCCACCACACAATTTTTCAGAATTCAACGTCGCAGTTTATTTTATTACCTGATCGAGAAAAAGGAAAGTGGGAAAAGGAGTATTTTAACACTAGGGTCCGTCTACTTACCCTGCTATATAAATAAATTAAATTTAGAGATATAAATCTCCATTTTCTTTATAAAATATATAGAAAATATCTCTATTATCCTAATATTCTCTGTAATATAACTTTTCAGTAGTAAATTACACAGGTCACAAACGAGTGGTCGGCACAAACTGTAAAGCTTCATTGCACGTGACCACATCAACCTTTTACACAAATTGAAGCGTAAAATACCGGTTATATTTAAATTATATTTAAATTGTAAAATAAGTAAAATGAACTGTGTATATCCTAATTGAAGGGTATGTTTTTAACTTAATTTCGTTCTAATAAATAAATATTTTGCTATAATATTTGCTTTTTTTGTTATTTCAAGGATAATAGTAGTAGGTACATTTTTTTAGTTTTGTTTTAATCCCGCATATAGTATATATACAGCGTATCATAATCAGAATTTTTGAAGGCATCGCGTGTTGAAAGGCGGAACACAACGCCGGGCTTTTGCCTTCGCACCCGCACGAAGAAATGAAAATATTAATAAATTATAATTCAATACCCCGAGTGGGGATCGAACTCGGTGCACCTGCGCCACGAGTGCCTCAATTGTATTATTATATTTGACAAAATTACAAAATAACTCCAAGCGGGCGAAACCGCGAGCGGGTTGCCGGTTAAGAAATACAACAAAATTTTCCCGCAATATCAAAATTTCCTCATACATTATTAAGTGACATTCTACAGCATTTTGCATTCGTATTCATATGAATTATGTCAGATTGCAACGCTGAGAAAATGTCGGGTCTAATTGACGTTATCTTTGGGTAGCTTGGAATTTATATTTCCTCATAGAATATACTTTACTGCATTTCCAAAGTACAGACACAAAAAAACTTCCTCATGTTTGGTGAGTCAAAACGTAGTTTTTGCTATTCCTTGCTATTTATTGGATTACTTCTTAGAATATACGCAATATAACATTACGCATTTTTTTAGAACCTAATCAAAGAATCACTATATCATAAACGAACCCTGAACAAGATGGCAAAGCGCAGTGGAAGCTAAATGGAGAACCACAGGAACTCTTCACAGAAAAACTCGCATAACCGTTGCTACCTTAAAAAATGGAGATTTCCGTCCACAATCGCTAATATGGAATCAACTTATTACTAAACTTAAATCAATTCACCATCCCACAAGCAAAACAACTTAATAACTCACTGTATCTGACATAGCCAAACTTGACAAGGACGAATCCCCATGGTTTTATCATACAACAACAGCAAAGGTTATGGAAACCATGGCATGGCCTATGTCAACAACCTGTCATAAACGTTTGTTCGCCCGAAGTTATGGCGCTCCGGTAAATCTATAGATTACAGTATGACAATGATATCGGATGACATGGAACGTAACAGGAGGTAAAAGGAGTCTGTATATATTTTTTTGAATATCATAGATGTCAATTAAACCTGATTTGAATCGTACCTAATTATCTAATAAAGTCATTATAAATGAATATTCTTTTAAATTGTAAGGAAGGCAAATCTAAAATTCCATTTATTAATGTAATAGAACCCAAAATAATTGTTTGTTTGTGCGCGCTAAACGCAGAAACGGCTTAACTTATTAGATGCAGTTATCATTATAGTATTTTGGTAAGTTGGCCTTAACATAGTGTTTGTTATATGTTTTATGTCAATATGTTCATAAATAAAAAAATGTATACAAAAAATATTAGTAAATAAACAATTGCAAGAAGGCGAAGCTGCGAGCTGGCCGCTAGTGTTGAATATATTTATAATTATAATCTTTTAGAATTTTCTAAAGCATCACAAAAAAACAATCTTATGCCCTTTAAATACATTTTAGACGATGTATAATTTCCAAATCCAGGCCCGAAGTGTTACAGAACAACGGAATATTCTAGACCACAGGAAATACGCAACTTGCATTAATTAAACTATTATACAGACTACTCAAATCATAACCGTTGCTAGCTTAGTTCTATTCAAATGTTCTAACTTCCATAGTTCGTAAAGCGCTTCAAGTTATTTGGGAACTAACTTGGTCAAATTTAAGTTCTTCATACACTGTTATATGTAAGTATAGAACCTTCAAGAACTTAATATCTGTTTTACGTAAGTGGCTATTATCCATACGTATTATAGAACTAAATATATATTTTCATTTCTTCGCTCTGTTGCCACACGTAGGAGGGTAGGCAGAGAGAACCTGGGAGCCAAGTGTTAAGACAATCTCTTCCCATTAAGACACTTGTAAAGCACGGCATCAAGTAGCGCCACGCAACACGGAAATGGAAGTGTATAATTTGCTTATAATATAATAACAGGCGGGCGAACCCGCGGGTGGCTTGCCAGTTTAATAATATAAAATACTGCTACCATTGAATCACACAGATTGTAAACTTAATTATTTTTTACTACGAAACTGAATATTGAAACAAAAAAGGAAAACATGCGAAATATATTCACGCGAGTCAAAATCGAATTCCAAAAAACCGCAGCGCTATTTGAACATAATTAAATGACTTCAGACAATGCCCCGTACAATTGCAAATTCATTTGGTCTTTTATATAATTTTTTTTTAATAAAACATGTATTGAAATACAGTTTTCTCGGGTTTTATTTTTCACTCTTTTGTTTCACAATTGCAAATTGACTTTTTATTAATGAGCTCTTCTTATCTTTTATATTTATTATAAGTAGTCATCGAGAGAGATCGTCTTGAAGGAGAAGCACATCGACTGGTATATTAACTCTTAACACTAGGTTCTTTCTGCTTACCCTCTTAAATGTGGAATACAACATGAATCTGAAGGTCACACAAATTGCAACATTTTTTTTGGGACGGAAAGTGGGGTATAGAGCATATAGGTATACCCCCTAAACGAGAAATACAAACGTACAGATAACATATTGGCGCTGTAAAAAAGTATTGCTATTTACTTTTATAAAATATTCTGTGAATTTATTAATGTAAATAAATTGCAATTTATTCCAGTATGTATAAAAAATGTGCCTTTTAAATTTTACTTTTCTAAAATACATATTCAACAGTAGCAATAAATATTTGTATAGCCAGCCATAGATCGTTTTATAGATAAAACTAGCGACCCCCTTGCGGCTTCGCCCGCTTTTACTACTGGATTATTCATATAATGTATGTTTGCAAAGCACTTAAGATAATGTGAAAATTAATTAAATTCTAATGCAACCCGCATTTTCGTAGTTTCAATAAGGATGTTCCAATTGTTTTACACAGCAAGGATTTTTTAGTAGGTATCTGTGCTACTAATCTTTTCAAGTACTTATTAAAATATATTTAATGACTATTTTTAGATAGTTAAATGACTATTTTTAAACGGAAGAAATGATAAATAAAAGCCTACCTACTAATAACTACTACAAAAAATATGAAACCAAATATATCGCGCTGAAATAATACATTCAACTCCAATTATCCAATACGTGCAAACGCATCTAAATCTTCGTTGCTATGCCTCTATAGCGGGCGGGGTTTTTTTTTCGAGCTTGTGGTTAATGCTGAAGAGGGTATTCTGTCCCTGATGAAAAGCAAACACTACGTGGCTGTCTGTGAGGAAAATGGAATAGAATGCATTGGCCGGAAATCGAACCCGGGCCGCCCGCGTGGCAGGCGAGCATTCTACCACTGAACCACCGATGACTGCTCATGACGCGCTTGTATAAGCAAAACGTCGCGGGGCGCGTTTCGCAGCAAGGATGTTTTGATATTGTAACAACTTCTAAAGTACTTATTAAAATGAAAAAACAGTAAAAGACAGTTTTGATCTACATTAAATGGCCAACGTAACTAATATACTTATTTATATGCTGAGAGTAAGGGATAAGTGAAACTTGAGTCGGCACAGCTGATGAGTCAACGGCGTGATGTGTCAACAATTAAATACGTTTTTCTCTAAAACTATTCGCAATTTCGAAATAGTGTAAAAAACAAATGTTATCTTCGTTTAACGTAGAAAATTAATAAAGTATTTTAAAGGATAAGGATTAATACCATTATAGAAAAATATCCCTCACAATAAAAAATATATTGAAATTACTATTTTTAGACAGAAATATGATCACTTCACGTTATCCTTAAAAGATAAAAATATGCTCTCGCGGACTTTTTTGTAGATCTTATTAAGATGAACAATACTCCAGTACATTATTTTCATGTAGTACTTACCATTAAAGCAGCGCATGCGTGAAAGTGTCTCAACGGGTAGGACTTTATACACATTTATCGTATTTATGTTAATTTACATAAGAATGTACAAATAATAAACTATATATAAACCTTCCCTGAGAAATACTCGACCTAATGGTGAAAACCGCATAAAAATCTGTTGGGTGGTTTAGAAGAAGAAGAGTTAGAAAGTTCAGACAGACACAAAAAGCGACTTTGTTTTATATGATATAGGATATCACACACAAATGTAAATTTTACTCGTATTATTTTTATTAAAGAAACCGCTTTGTTTTAGCTAACAATTTTAATGAGTTTTATGTATTTTAATGAGTTTTCCACGTATTAAGGAACAGCTTAGAAATTATAATTTGAGAAATATTACTTTAGTATGTGACATTTCTTTTGTTGTAATCAAATTTATGAACTTTTTAATCTATAGTAAAAATTACATTAATACATATACACAAGATACGCTCGAAAAACATAACCCTTCTTTAGCAGTCGGGAATAATTATAATTAGTTAATTCTAATATAATCTGTGCCTTCTTATATAATAATAAGTAACGGCTAATGGCCATTATAAATACGCACTTCTTAGTTTTTATGAATATATTAATATTCAATTGGAAATTACGGTTTTTAACATCACGATAGATTTTATAACACAAAACGTTTGATTTTAAGTCTGTTCTTAATGCTTTGATTCCAATTTTGAAATTTGAATTTTCGACCGCAACCAACAGCAGTTGCGCGTCGGCGTCCGTCGCGAGTAGATGTCAAGTAAGGGGATAATCGTTTGACCCATAAAAATCTGTATTTTACGATATTTGCTCTTTAAAATATATAAAATATAGTGTTTTTTATATTCAATATGTATTATGTGACGTTCTAATTGAATAGTGATTGTGACTGGGATTGTTATTTTCGTAAAGGTTCGTAATTTTATCACGTTTTATACTTAAGGATTTTGATGTTACATTTATTTTCTAATCCATTTAAGTATATGATATAAATATTAATTAAAAAAAGATTGGTAGTTGAGAAAAATGTGCGGAATAAAAGTACAATATACGTAATATTTTTTACGACACGGAATGTATATTTTGTGTTTACTTAAAGGAAATAGAAATGATAATTATGTTTTTTTTAAATAATAATAAATGATAAATAAATAAGTATATATTTATTATTAATATTACTTTTATATGAAAATTTCTAACTTCGATGTTTTACAAATTGATGTCAATACACAATTATCGAGATCTTCGTCGTTACTCGTCGTCGTCGTCGTCCTATATATACCTAATTATTTTATCTGTGTGTCAATATGGCGACTGTTTTTAACCGACTTCTGTAAGAAAAGGAGGTTATCAATTCGACTGTATTTTTTTTTTTTTAATTTTTTATTTTTTTTATGTTTGTTACCTCATAACTTTTAACTGGGTGAACTGATCTTGATAATTTTTTTTTTATTTGAAAGGTATAGCTTCCCGAATGGTCCCATTTTTTTTTGGTCCATGTCTGACAATGGTATCCATGAGAAAATCACATAAGTCTTAAATTTGCATTATGCATGTGCGCGACTAATAGCCGAATAACTCAATGTCGCGCCAACCGATTTTGATGATTCTTTTTTTATTTGAAAGGATACACTTCAAGGATAATTTGGTGAAAGTTTTTTTAGGTTTCGATTATGGAATCCGGAGAAAATTGAGAGAGTTTGTTTTTTTTGGTAAAAAATTGATTATACTGTAATAGTTACAAGCAAAAACTTTTTAAATTGATGTCAGAAGTGAGATTCCTGATGGTTGCATTTCTTTTCAACCAAGCTCAAAAAAGAGGATGTTCTCATTTTCAACCAACTTCAAAGAAGGGAGATTCCCAATTCGCCCGAATACTTTTTATGTATGTTCTTGTTAATATACCAAAATGTAACTTTGCACAAAAATAATACCTAATTAAATGAAGTTTTACATAGGACAATCACAACCACTCGTTGAGAACCACTACCACCACTATCACCACTCGTTTAAGAAGCATCATTTTAAGATCTACCCATCACTTAAAATCGTGAAATAAATTAATTTTTAACAAAAAAAAACCGACTTCTAACAACGAACTAAAAAGTGAAAAATAATTATACAAAGATTTTATAATTTTGAAGTCGGTGTCAAGCTAATGCTACAACACCTTTACTACAATATCTGATTACTAAGCCTGTTAGTTTTACTTGGCACCAACTTCAAAATTATAAAATCTTTGTATAATTATTTTTCACTTTTTAGTTCGTTGTTAGAAGTCGGTTTTTTTTTGTTAAAAATTAATTTATTCATTTAACTTTTGTTTATAATTACCTATTTCATTGAGTATGATTTCTGTTATTTTTTTATATTAAATGTATTTTTTTAATGTTGTATATTTTTGTAGATTTGATTATAAAAGGCAAATAAAATTTAATTCGACTACCTACCTAGTAAGGTTGCGTGTATTAAAATTACAATTTGTTACATTATACCTGTGTTTATTACGCAGTCGCATTTCTTAACCACTCCATAGCGACATACACTATTAAATTACTTCACCTTAAATCGAGATTTTCAAACATTTTAAGTAAAAAAAGGGGGGTTTCTTTCGTCAAAACTGGGATTAAAATAAAAAAACACGTCTTTTATTCTTGTCCCGCTTGTAATGTTTATCCTATAGTGATCAATATAAAAAAATTAAGTGCGCAATGTCACTATATATACAAATAAATGATATGGTTAAAAATGTTTTATGGTTAAAAGATGAAGAAGAGTTTGTTTTGGTTTACCCTAAAAGGTAATTAAATTTTTAATCATAAGTTACGAATATACTTGTTTGTATTTATTAAAAGCTTAAAGTAATTAAAATGTATATTTTTCATAGTAAGTGGAATAATCCGTGAAAAACGGCCTGTCCCGATCAGGACAAATATATTTTCAACTGGGAATCGAACCCATAACTTGTGCGCGACAATTTACAGTCAATTTTATAATTAATTTCATACAAAATGAGTGCATACGCCTGCAAATTTAACTTTGTCAAACTATCATAAATTGTACTTCCCGTTCACCTAAAATCCTGAAATTGGTACTGCAGCCTCAGTGGGCGGTCTAGAACCACAGTGTTAAAAGCCACCCAATTCTAATATGTTATATAGGTACTACACATAGTAATAAATCTTAGAACACAATCAGTTATTCCCGCAATGAATCTGAATAGAATCCCCTAAGGCTAAGATAAGCTTTGCAGGTGCTTCGCTATAGGTACATTTATGTACTTTATATGCGGAACAAACAACGCCTTGTTTCTAACGGAAGCAGAAATACGTCTATTGAACTAATATTTGTTTTTAAATTGGTGTTAGTGTAAGTTTGATATGTCGGTGTATGTCTGTCTGTGGCATCGTATCTCGCCTACAGATTGGGATCGGGATAGAGCGTGAAGCTGATTTATTTATTTATTTTATGTTATATACACTACTGGACTATAAGATCAATATCCGTAATTCTAGATATGGTATTTAAAAATTCGAAATGACAGAATTGGATCGCGATATGAATGCGAGTCACGCGACGGCCATTTTAATTCCATATAAATTCATTAAATATATTGAATTGAACGAAAAACTTCATTTTTGAACCTAATATTTTGTAATATTTACTATACTAGGCAGAAATATATTAAAATTAACCTTTTTTACGCATTTTATGACTTTCGTTACGTAATCCGGCGAATGTACTATAAGTAGTGTATTTATTTGCAATATTTTCCATCCATTTTTCTCCATATAAGAGTAGGCAGAGGGAACCTAGTATTAAAATATGCCGTTCCTCATTTGCTGCCCAATTTTCCAAGACATTTCGAGTTGAATTCCTGAAGTCAAGGCCACGCTTTTCTACTAAATGAAGATATGCAAAGAATTTAAATATAATCATTCCTTGGAATATACATGCTGTATGATATACTCGTATACCCCATGTAGTCATTTGGCAACATTACATATAGGTAGAATGTAACACCGATAAATGTATAGATT
This sequence comes from Heliconius numata, assembly GCA_016802625.1. Lineage (NCBI taxonomy): Eukaryota > Metazoa > Arthropoda > Insecta > Lepidoptera > Nymphalidae > Heliconius > Heliconius numata. The sequence continues at coordinate 22,040 of JAEBDU010012998.1, forward strand.
TCAATCAATAGTTAGAATGTTTCTATTCACAGCGACTGGCAGCCAGCACAGAGCAACTAGTTGTAGAAAAGTAAACAAATGCACTTTTCTAGGGGATTCTGATATTTTTACGGGAGCGAAAAAACTGATGTTTTAGAATTTTTATTGAAAACTACGGGTCACAATTACGCGAGTAAAGTAGTGAGTGATAACTAGAGAAACTAGATGAAAATTCCTTATCCACTGCGAAAAAGAAAGCGTGTTATGCTTAGAAGGAAAGGATTCCTTTTAACTAAATAGGTTTATATTTCCACAACCAGAATTTTGTATCTTGTATTTACTTCGCTCCATCCTGTAAAACTGAGCGAGTTAATTTCAACTCTTTCTACTCACTCGGTCCTTTCCGCCCGACTACGTTTTCCGTTCACTAGTATGTAATAGTTTAGTAGTTCTTAATAGCCCTGCTTCGCTCGCGAGCTTTATTGAGAGCATAAATTAAATTTTATTAAAAAAAAAACAGGTGTCAAAAGAAGCCAAGAAAAGTATTTTACGTACATATTATCTAGGTGTATGAGCTAGTATGAAAAGGCGACTAGTGTTAAATATAAGCATTTTTCCAACAAATAATTGATAACAGTATGTTAATATCAGAAACTAGTGGGTTAAATCGAAAAATTCATTGTATTGAAAAGTCCTACCGAGGGAGGCTGTAGGTTATATAAAATCATATTAATCATTTTGATACAACCCACTATACTTGCGATTAGAATTACTTCCAGCACTTAAAATCTGAAGTAGTAGGCAAAAGCTAGCATAGGGATAGAAATATATAGGGCCGGAAGGTCCGTGCCCATCCCAGAGTAGTTTTGTGCCCGTTACAGATATTTTGCTGAACAAATCTATTTAAAGCTCCAGATCCAGATCCTGTAAAATATCCTTAGCCCATGAAAGCTGGTCATGGACAATGCGCTATACTATAATGCATACGAATTGCATTGAAACCGTCGTTAGCTATTCACACATCGTCATAACAGCAACTCAGTACAAATTAATTGCTTACTAGCCGTAGAAATGGCCATCTCGAATATGCTTATTGTAGCTATATACAATGTACATATGGTATGAATTGAACTGAGAATTTATAGGGTGATTTCTATTGTTATAGGTATTTGTTTAGGAAACGTATAAAATTTTTAGCATAGTGGGATTTGAACCCCCGTCCCTTGGAAATCGTCTAAGCGCTCGGACCTCTAAGCCGTACGTTTTCATCATGCTACGTCGAAGTTCTTGTACTCGTACACTAGTTACTTATTTATGTTGTAAGCATCTCTCTAGGGAAATTTTTACAAATTTCCAATACCCAAAGATAAATGCTTAGAAATATCTTAAGAGTGGAATAGCTATTTAAAAATGTACAAATTCTGTCGTTATATATATAAGGTTAAAGAGACCATCAAGGCGCAGTAGAACATCTGACTGTAAACACGACGATTGTGGGCACGATACCTACTCGGGGATATTATTAGTATATTTGCATTTCCTCGCTCTGTTGACGAGGCAAAGCGGGGCGTTAAGTTCCACCACTCAACACGCAATGTCTCGAAAAATCGGTGGTAAATGAGACACGGAGTTTTTTTTTACGTTAATGTACCTATTTAAAAGAGGACTATATAACCTACTTAATTTTATAATTTTAGCTCGAGTTTTAAAGGTCGGCTATTTCCATTGTTTAAGTTAGCCAGTAGGCCAACTAGGCATTGTTAGAATAAGGATATCTCGACAGTAAGACTGTGAACACTTGTACCGCAACTCGGTCGCACTCTGCAGAACTTACTTGGCCGCGTTTTCTCGGAAAAATTTGGTTCATATTGTAATATAAAAATATTCTTATTTATATTCTTTAGATACTTCGTTTTTGACTTCACACTGTTTCTCATATATGATAGGGAAGGCGGAGGGAACTTAGTGTTAAGATACTCCGTTCCCATTAAGACACTTTCCACCCACCACTTCTTGCCGAAGTTGAGTAGAGGAACTCAACGCTGTGCTTTGCCTTGTTAACAGAGCAAGGAAATTAAATATTTCTTTCCCCTTGACTGGGAATCATATCCACAATCTGTACGTTCAATTCCATCTCTAATAAAACTTTATTTGAAGAAAATGTTGCCTTTGGTGTATTTTAAATGTGACATGTTGTGGATTCCATTGCCACTCATGGAAATGAAATATTTAATATGCAATAGCATAATATTTTAATTTCTTCGCTGCCTCGTGTACAGGCAAAGCGCGCGGCGTTGAGTACCGCCACTCAACACACAATGCTTTTACAATTCGGCAGAAAATATGAAACGGAGTGTTTTAACACTAGGTTCAATCCCTACCCTACTAAATGGAGGATTTTCAGCGTGAAGCTAACAAAAAAAAGTTAATTTAATCATGAAAAGGTCACAAATTGTTGTAAATCACACATTATTATCTATGTAACAAAATTAAATATCGCCCTGGTAGGGGAGCGGCCTAAATAAGTTTGCACAGGCCCCCCGGGGACCGTCGCTTACGTGCCCTAAAAACCTTTTATATTATGTGACGTATATTATTAAATATGTTAACGATGCGAGAGGCAAAGGTTAAGTCGATATATTCATTTACGTACATTTTGTTTCGGAGTTTTGTAAAAATATGTATTTTTAAAAAAAGTTTGTACTTTTACGAAAACGTAGAAATTTACTATATAATCGTATATTTTGCTTTATTTTTTTCAAAGAAATGCGAAACGAATAAAAAAATTGGATCGTAGTTTACATCTGATTTATATAAATCTCAAAATTCGGTGTTACCATATGAAACGTTGTGTTTCATTATTAAAAGAAAATAAATGATGGCTGGATTTTTAATTTGTATAGGTAATGTACTTAACTGAAAATTTATGATTTGAGTATCTTGAGCTATAACAGAGTTGAGATTAGTTATAAAATTTTAGCTATATAAATATACCTAATTAATTTTGGGGAACCTAGTGTAAAGACACTCCGTTCCCCACTTTCCATCAAACTTTTCAAGGCACTACGTGTTGAGTGGTGGAATTCAATGCTGGGTTATTGCCTTGGTGCTAGGGCAACAAAAAGAAAATATTAATAAATAATAATTCAATCCTCGAGTGGGGTTCGAACCCACGGTCAAGTTCAACTCGCACTTTGTCGGTTTTATCTAGTAATTCAGTACTTTAAGCTGCAAGCACTTTACATAGCAAATACACAGAAAAGCTTACACTACAGTACATAGGTACCTAACATAGCGAAACTTCAGTAACAATAAATCACGAGTAGAGTCTCCCTGAGTAAATGTTTATTTTATTAATGGCCTGTACACTTTATTTGCTCTGTATTCACACGCGCTTTCAAAAGCTCAATTTTGCTGTTCATTCATCTGGCACTACAATGAAGCTATTCCTGGCTGGGACGTAGGTTCTTTTGTTATACATAATATGAGTAGCTCGATCGATTGAGCATAGTGTTAGTAGTGGCACAGCTTCTGTGTTGGTTCGATTTCCATTCGAGGGAATTATTAAATGTACAGGTCAAATTTTCAAAATGCTATAAATTTCTTTAATTCGTAATCCTACAACGCTTGTCGTATTGCAGTTATTACTTTAAGTCAACAGTTTTTTGTCGGCAACAGCATTTTTAATGTAAGAAAATAATACTTTTGGACGTTGGGTAAATGTCATATAGCCACTATCCTACTATAGTAACCCCCATAAATAAGGAAATAAAAAATGCCTAATGACAACTTGTATTTTCGTTTGTTAAATATATGGAATATTTATTTTTTTTCCACAAAAGCCAAAATAATTATAGGCCAAAAATTTGTAATTTTGTCTACTTGGGTAAATATAATTTTATCATATAAAATATATTTAAAAAATATAGTATAAAATATATCCTTCCCAATTTTGCAAATTAAGACTGTTCAATCATAATTGAAGGGCATAAACGAAAACTTTTTAAAAAGTAAGCCTCATGTTCCCTCAAACTAATTAAAGTTGCTGTATTTTGTCAAGTAAATTGAAAAACTTCTTACAAAATGTGAAATATGGAGCTCTTAGGTCAAATGGAAAGCGTATATGGAAATTATACATGCTATTTTTTTCGTTATATTATAACAAAAATTATTCTAAATTCCTTAAAAAAATCTATCGAAGTAAATAGTAAATACTGAGTGATACATACAAAGAAACAGAAAAAAAAATCGAAACAATCGTGACTGTTTTCAATGAGTTTTAAACTTCACATATACCCCCTAGGGATTTATCCCAAGGGGATAAATCAAATGAATATTTATTCCGCACGTGTCACTTTTCACTTCATCTTTTCACGATTATGTTTACGGAAACATTTTTTTTAAAAATTAATATAGGATTTATAACCGAAACCATTGTCACACCACTATTAATCAGGTTACCCATCGCGCTTCAACGTCAAGCGGCCTATATAAATTTTTAATTCGAAACCTTTCCCCCACATTTAATTATTCTGCAAAATGGAGTGAACAAATTGGAAAATTTCAATTATCAGGTATAATTATAGGTATCTATCAGTAATGCAACAACGCTATCGAGTAGAAATAAAAGACCGCAGCTATTTTGCAATTGGTTCAGGAATAAATTATAAAATGAATGTCAAATTTTTGTTTCTACATTTATTCACTGCTTCATTACAACTAATATAATTAAAAATGATATATGACATATGACACATGACACACTCTAAGCGCCTGGGTTGCTATGACCACAAGTTCAGTGGATTACATGGAATCGATTAACTCGGTGTGATACATTGGCCATCCAACATAAAAATATTTTCGTTTATACACATGAGATATTGTAAATATTTTCGTTTCTTTACTAGTCTTAGTTCAGTTTAGTTCTTAATTTATGGAACCATTTACAAGTTTCATCACATAATGTGTAGCGTTGGATTCCACCTGAATCAATAGACTTCATTCTCTTCTTCTATTTCAGCTTCACCCTATATCTCGCACACAGCAGGGTAGGCAGAGGGGACCTAGTTTGAACCTAGTTTGTTTGTGAAGCTGATTTAGTTTAATTTAATATACCTATTATATATTATTACGCTTAAAATAGCTCATTATTTGTTTTTGTTACAGGTGCTGAAATTGAACCCAGCTGTTAAAAACTAATAATTCTTTATATATATGTATAGATATATCAATATTAATATATATTAGTGCAGTGTACTGAAATGTGATATTATAGAAACAATCAATTAATATACGTGTGACAATGTTTTTAACATTACATTTGTTAATAGTTCTAATGAGTATAGTGCACTGTGTAAGATGTCAGCAGGAAGTACTTATTGAAGAATCATGTAAGTATTTACTTAGTTATTTTTTATAGAGTTGAGATATCAGGCTTTCGATGGGTGAGAGTTCAATTTTCACTGAGAAATGGTAATTTGTTTGTTTTGTTATATTAAAATGTGCGTGTGGCGGAGATCTACGTCGCAATTTGTCTTCTTACTAGTGCAATGTCTCAAAATTTTGGCGTAAATTTGGAAACGGTCCTAGCCTAGTCCTAAATATAGACTTAATAATTAATACTATGTCCTCGCGGAACAAAAATAAAAAAATTAAATAAAAAACACATTAAACATTAACATACCCCCAACAAAAATCTTGATTGCAGCTTCATGTTTACTCGCATATTAATTAGGTAGGCAAAGAAAATTTTTGAAACTAGTTTAAGTTAAAAGAAAATTGTGTAACCTAAAAAAATATTTACTATAAATGAATATATTATTCTATAAATTTCTATAATTAACTACCAAAAATAGATAATAATTAATATTAACAGCAACATTTTAATTAAATCTCGAGGGTATTTCGAAGCTCATATCATTAATTGAATTAGCGCTTCCATTAATAACAGGAAGTGAGTGTCATGCTTAGTTTTACTTTACTTCGAACAATTGTTTGTAGCGGAGTTTGTTTTGAATTATGTTTGAAATTTACATTACAGCCAGTCGGGCACAAGTCGTTCGTCGTTTTGCGTCGTGGGTTCGATTTCCACTCGAGAAAATGAAACATTTTCTTGAAATATTTTATTTGTATTTTGTGTATTTGAGGTTGTTGTGGCGTAACGGCACAGTGTTTAATAACACACACGAAGGTTTTGGGTTCGATTCCCAATCGGAGGAATTATTTAAAATTATGTATCATATATAGAATATGCTCTGTGAGCTTCCTATACAAATATAAAAGAAAGAAAGAACCCAACAACATTTAGTTGTGACATTTGATATTAGCAATTTAAATTTCGGCCCCAGTATAAACCTTTCGCCCCATATTAATTAAGGTAATTAAAACAAATAACACGTCCACTTTACAGCCGTGACGGTTTCAGTTGCAATATTCATTATGGCGTTATGTTTGCGATGAAAACTGGCCATTTTGTGTAATGACTTCTAATAAGATTCGCTTACAAAACCCTTTGCTAATGTTTTAAATTTAAAATGGTGTGGTTGGTAGTAATAAAATGCAAAATTTTTACATTAATTTTGCATTTTATTGGTGGTATTTAGATCTTATTATAATCGGATGACTTGTTTGAAATAATGAATGATATTATTAATGATTTTCGAGGTAAATATGAGAAGAACAAAGCTGAAGAGTAGATAAAATTAATAAAAATATATTTTTATTTTTTATCTTTGTTATTTGCAATAATTGATAACGGCATTAAATCGCTAAGAATACTAAAATATAAATGTATCAAATCAATTCTACTAGTTGTATATTTTAAATTTAATAGACGACACTTCAAAACATAATTTTAACATTTACAATCAGTGCATTTCCTAAATCCACCTTTACCATCGCGACATACGCAAATGCACCTCGCGCCGTCAGTAGGAATGCAGACGCAACCATCTTTCTTGCACTTGCAAGAATCTGTACACTCACAATCGTTGCAACGTATTATATTGCCTTTCTTGTCAAGACAGACGCAAACACATGGTTGACCATCGGTTTCGATGCAGTAACATCCATCCTTATCACATTTCTTATCACCTTTATTGGTTGTGCATGTGCATTTTTTGCATTGGTTGTCTTTGGTGGCACTTGGAACGTTGTCCGAACCGATGTTTGACATTTTGTTAGAATTTTATTGTTTCTGCAACCATAAAAACCCAGTTTTACTATACAGAAATACTGTGTACAGAAATACAGGGCAAAAAGTGTGCTGCAAAATCGACTAGTTGTGGGTTCGATCCCCACTCGAGGTAATGAAATATTTATTTAAATGTCGAGACGAAGCGCGGCGTTGAGTTCTGCCACTCACTTCAATTCAACTTAAGTTGTTAAATTATCAAATTTGTCGGCAAATAAGTATCTTAAATTTTTAAATCACGAGGAGACAAATACTTATATGAAATTTTTAAAAGGTCTCCAAACACAATATTGTGAGTATTTTTCACAATATTTGAAGACGTGAGATGTTATTTCACACAACACTGAACGCGTTGCGCTTATGAAGTCATACTTTTATTACACTTCACTTCACTTCTTTAAAATATACTCGATATAAAAAAATATCCAGTAATTTCTGTATCTTTAAATTAAAATCGATCCTACGCTGTACCCTATGGTACGCGTACGCGTTCCCCGTTTTTTACCTCAGTTCGAAACATTGCATGTTGAATGGACATTTGACACTTAGGGCCGCGTTTTGTCTTAATAATGTGTTGAAAAAAATATGTAAATATTATTCTGTAGTATTGTATTCTGTAGCGTAGGGGCACAAGAGTATACGCGACGATCGCAGGTTCGACTCCCACTCGAGGGAATGAAATATTTATTATAATAATTTCCCAGGTACCCTCATCCGACCCTGTTATGTACAGAGAGCAATGTGAAGCTAAAAAAACAAATAATTGCTTAACTGGGGAGCTATCGAACCCACCACTACACACAAACATTATTAACATTTCAATTTTTATTATTATTGTATCCAAAATACCTTAAACACCAACCAAAACAAAACCGCGTGCTAAAACTAATCTCATCTAAAAGAAATCCCAATACAAAAGATATAGTAAACAAAATAGATAAGGAGAGAACGTTATCAATACTCACAACGCGTGTTAACAGTTGATTCACTCGCAATATTATGACAATATACTGATAAGAGCACTATATATAGGTAAGTGTTGGCTAGTGTCGTGCTGAAAACGGTTGAGTGGAAAATGTGCCGTGTGAACGATTTCTACGTATGTCATTGATACTTGAACTTTATCTTTTTGAGGGTTTATCTTAATTATAGTATTTTGTATTATAGATTTCTTTTTTAGACCGTCGTGGGGCAGCGGCAGTGTCTGGCTTTAAATGTGACTGTTGCGGGTTCGATTTCTTCTCGGGGGAATTATTTATATTATGTTTCGCGGCGTTGAGTTCCGTGTCTTAACTAGCTTAATGAATCTAACTCCGCGATTTGTCGAACAAGACCAGGTGATTTTTTTTTTTAAATATACACATGAGGCAGCAGCATAGCCTCTGACGGTAGTAAACAAGACGGCTTCGATCCGACTCGGGGAAATTAATTAATTTCCCTGCTCTGATAATAAGACAATCCACGGCGTTGTGTTCCGCCACCCAACACGCAATGTCTCGAAAATTGGGTGGAAAGTAGGGAACGGAGTTTCAACATAGAGTAACATTAAATTCTCTCTGCTTACACTTCTGTATGCTGTATATAGTGGGAAATTTTAAAATAATGTAGGTACATATTCTCTTGAGCAGGCATCGAACTAGCGACTGTCGTGTGTACAATCACAAAATTCTTCTTAACTGCGGCACTACAGACACCCTGTTTGAATTAAATTAACTTTTATGTTAATAGAATTGCACAATAATATTAATGAAAGCTAGTAAGAAATGTATTCTGCATTTTACGTCCACGGTATTAATGTACTTATTACCTAGCTCTTTTATACGAGTTTAAGTGTTTGTTAGTTTAACTCTAATAAACATTATCTATAAAGTATTTTAAAATAAAGACTTTCTTTAGATTTTCACATTTTTGTATATCGAGGCCTTCGTGGCGTAAGGCGTGCGTATGTATACGCGACGGCAGTGGGTTCGATTCGCACTCGGGGGAATAATTTTTTTTATTTCCCCGCTCTTGTACCAAACAACTCAACAGGCGGAGGAACGAAAGTTTCTTATTGAGGAACGGAGTGTAACACTTGGTTCCCAGGTTCCCTGTGCTTACTCTGCTATGTGCAGTACATAGCGTGAACCTATAAAGTTATTTCTTCAATAAGTTATTTCTTTCTTTTATAAATATAATAAAGGGAAAGCAGAGAAAATGTAGTGTTAAGACACAACATTCTCCACCTCCCGTCCAATATCCAGACAGTGTTGGATCGCGTCAAGAAAAGCAAATAATAATTTTAATAACGATTTCTTTAGTAAATTTAATAGATCAACCTCGACCATCATGTGTCACACATTGTCCTACTATGCCACAATAGCTTTACAATATACAGTATATCTCACGTTAATTAAAAATTCAATGTCAACTGCATGACATAATAATTAAACTTTTTTTTTCATTTCCATAACAATAGAATAGTAGAGACGACTTCTTCTTTTTACAGCTTAATCTCAATAGGAGGATAGGCAGAAGGAACCTAGTTTTGAAACACTCCGTTCTTATAAAACACTTCCGTTCCCCACTTTCTGCGAAATTCTTGAGGCATTGCCTGTTGAGCGTCGGAACTTAACGCCGGGTCTGTACTCACTGCCTTGTTGTCGGAGCGACCAGATGAAAACATTATAATTTCATTTCCTCGAGTGGGGATCGAACTCAAAACCCGTCGCGTTTACATTGTCCATACTCCACGACTGACCGCTAGACCTATACCTACTTCTATTATAAAAATTAGCTATTTCAGCCTAGTTCTTATTATTTTTATGACTAATCAAATTCAAGGCCCTGTCATAAAGTTTACTGTATAATTTGAAAGAGTAAAATTTTTCGATGGAAAGATTTTTCGAAAATTTGTAATTTTAAGCCGATAATATCGTGAATGCTTAGAACGACTTAAAGCATCAGCACAAAATGGCCTAAGTCAAACAAAATATGTTTAAAAAAATACTATTTTGTCATTTACTTGCAGTTTATTAGGAGACTAGTGGACCCGGACGCGGCTACGCCTGCTTGAACTATAAGAATATTTATTAAATATTATATAATACATTTATTTTTATAAGGATGAATATCAAAATATAAGTTCATTTTGGGTGACGTTTTCTTAAAACAACACAGAAACTTTGCAAACCGGTGCTTAGCAACGACGGTTGTTATTAACATGGCAGAATAAATTGCATATCAAATTAGAAAGTATTTTAATTTATTAGTACATATGTGCAATGTAATATTATATAGCCTATAGCACTTCTGAAGAATACAGCTTTCATACAAAACAAAAACATAGTAAATCGGACCAGTAGATCCAGAGATCTTAGCGTTCAAACAAACAAACAAACAAACTCTTCCGCTTTATTATATTAGTATAGATAAAAGTGCATACTAGTAAGAGTGCACAATATTTCATTTCGTTGAGCAAGAATCAAACCCACGACCTGTCGCGTTTACATGCTTGTTCCCCTGGGCCATGAATGGCCTCAACGTAACGTATATAATTTCTCGTACTATATTAAATAAGCAGCTATAAAAAAGCAGAATAACAATTATTATAATTTTAAACAAATTAGATTTAATATGAAAATTTATCAAATATAGGTTATACAACTTTACCCAATACCTCAACACGCGAGTCGTGCATAATTCCAAATTCCAATGCTTCGGTTTGGCGGCAGTTAAATCAATTCCTATACACAATAGAAGCCCGTTGAATACGACATTTCATACTATTAATGGCATTTCCAAAGCCAACTGAGCCAAGTCCCATAAAGAAAATTTGTGAATGGTAGTGCTAAAAAAAAGTCCTTGTATATTTTTGAAATTATTTATTGTGGGTTCGATTCCCACTCGGTGACGAATTATTTTTATTTCTTCCCTCTGATTAATATAAAGCGCGGTGTTGAATTGGTAATTTAGAGACTGTCGTTTTTATACAAAGATTTTACAAACGATATCAAGCTAGACAAGATGCTTAAAATGTAAATATTAGCAGAGTGGCAATTAAAGCGAAAACGATATGGTGCATGTAAACCCTTCACAGTAATGACTTTATAGAAAATGAGTAGGAATCGAACTTGGGACCTCATGACTTTTCATCCAGGAGACAGGTCCAGCCAGCGCTTATATATAATTTTATTTTAAGTAGTTAAACTTACATATTATACTGTACATATAAAAAAATATTTATAAAATGAAAAATCCAAGCATGTCTTTACATCTGAAACAACCCCCTACATCCGTAAGGTGAAAATATAAAAGGCAAATTCCATATTATTAACCATTGTAGATCTTCGAAATGTGCACATTCACAAAAATTAAGCGTTGCCTGAAGAATGGCTGTCGGTTCGTTAAAGTTGATTGCTTTAGTGTTGTTATGATATCGACATCGATATTTTTATATTTATTCATATTCGATTTTTGTATTATGTGGGTAAATAGAATCTATTGAGAAATCACTCCCAGGAGACCTTTTCCCCTTTCCCTCCCCTTCTCCTCTTTTCCCATTCCCATTTTCCTTAGCTCAAAATATATTGCGTTTTAAACAGTTCTTGCGGCTTAGTGCTGCAATTTAACACCATGTTTTGTTTTAATAGAGTAAATAAACTACTATAGTATATTATTTTAAAAAAATAATTAATTATAAGCTCATAGCATATTTGCTGTATGTATGGATCAGGTACTTCTCTAGAACACTACATTGTCGTCCTAATTCCATAAAATTACATGGCGAATGAAATCTGATATGAAGTTTGAAATTATGAATGACGTTGCTTTTATTGTAAGCAAAGCAACCCTTACTTATTACTAGATATGAGAAAATGCTATGTTATTAAATTATACAAAATGTGAATATCTATTTTAATATCATGTCTGGTTCATTACTTTGCTTGCGTATATTTTTTTTTCGGAATCATTGTATGATAAAATCGAAGTATATAAAATTATGTTTATAAGATTCTCTTCTCATATCAATTTAATCGTTGCAAATATAGGATTAAGTCACTGCGTGCCCCTTTTTAACTCCTATTAATTTGTAACTAGCGTAAACTAACGCCGTGCATTTTCTGGGAAACTGGATTAGGGAAACTAAATATAATATATAATAAATGAAATAAAATCAGAAGTGTGTGTATTCCGCACACAACAAGGCAGGGATAGGGAATCTAGTGTAAAGACAATTCATTCCCCACTTTCCGCTGAATTCTGGAGAGCGAAGAAATAGAAATATAAATTTAAATAAATATTTATATTCCTCGAGTGGGGATCGAACCCACAATCAGTCGCGCTTGCAATCACTTACAATAAGACTTACTTACAATTAAGCAATATGTATCGTATCCCTCTCACATCACTATTAACAAAAAACGTCCCGCGCCAGGTGTTTTCAATGTGATCCCGAAACGACGTAAAAGGACCTCTCGGTCAGTTCTTTCGGTATAATTCTGTTGCTTTTTAAAACTATTCGATAGTCAATATAGTAAAAGCAGTCGTTAGCGTATCGATAACTTATAAATGTTATGAATTCAAATTCTATTCAAAGTAATGTTTATATTTTAAACATTTTTTGCTTCATTTGACAAAATACCGTGTTGGTCAGCCCGCTATAAGTGATCTGTCACTTTTTTTTATGGACTAGTATGATATACAAAAACCATCACTGAGGAGACTTGACAGACAAGGCACAAACGAAAGTACTTCATGGCGTGTAGAGTGTATAAGGACACTAAGAGAGCTTCACGGTGTATCTCGCACATAGTGGCAAAGGGAATCTGGGAACCTATTGTTAAAGCCTTCCGTTCCCTACTGTCTGCCGAATTTTACAGACATTAAGCGTTGAGTGGAGGACCTCAATATCGCGCTTTTTTCTCGTTACCAGAGTGAAGAAATGAAAATAATAAATATTTCATTTCCTCCAATGGGAATCGAAGCCGCAACCTACCCCGTTTACAGTCGCACTTGTGCCACTGCGGCACTACTGGCCTCTAGCTGAGCACTAAACGAGGATTTCTCAAAATTCCTACATCAACAGAAATATACAATAGATACCATTTAACGTTTTAAATTTCAAACAAAGTTACGGGCGAGGACTAGTATATAAAGTATTACGAAAGTGCTCTCCAAATGCAGAAAGTACTACCTAATACTAGCAGTTATTATATTAAGAAGCATCGAATACATCATTATCTCGATATAATAAAGAGATAGAATGCCTTTGACGCGGATGCTGTGAAAGGAAACTACTAGCTATTGTACAGTTGATTTATGTTTGTTATTTCGGAGAATGAATGGTTAAAATTGAGATGAATTCTGAAATTGGTTTAAGTTTTCTTGTTATTTATAGCGGGTTATTTCTTTTTGGTATTTTATAGAAGAATTGAGGTCGTCGTGGTTTGGGAGGTAGTCGATTAAACTTGACGGTTTAGGTTTGATACCCATTTGACTAAGGTATCTAATATTTAATATTTTTTAATTCTTCGATGTGGTAGTGGCGATAAAGAATAATGTTTTTTTTTTTTGCGTCACTGTATTACATTTATAGCATGATAGTCAGTACTTGGGAATCTAGTGTTTACAACTAAGCCACTCCTACATGCCACCGAGACATGAGGGAAACGGATTCTTGAGACATTGCGTTGCGTTAAGGGGGGAACTGAGCGCCGCGCTTTGCCTCGACAACAGAGCGAAGATATGAAAATATTAAGTTATTTGTTCCACAACTCTGTCTGTGCCGATTAAATAATGGTGTCAGTTTTCGCCATTTATCGCGCACTGTGGAAATTATGCGAAGTATGGAGAACAGAGTGCTTTAACTCTCTCTTTGCGAGAAACAGCGTGAAGCTAAAAAAAGTTACCTCAATAAAGTGAAACATAAACTTTATTTATATTAACGGTTATTTACGCAATACGTCTCATGGGAATCTTTTGTTGTTAAAAAAATAACAAAACATTATTGAACAAATTAATTATTGTTTAGAATTTAATGGACGACAGAAAGATCCCGCGGGACGATAGGTATCTCCATTAAGTGAATATCGAATTATTTCTTCGAATTATTTGAATTATCTTTAATTTTACTTTTTACAATTTTTTTGCTATCATGGTGCAGTAGTACAGCCAGTTCAGGTAGGATCTGTGTTCGCTGTGGTTGCAAGTTCGATTAATTCGTTCATTAGGTCAATTCAGTTCTTTAATTATGGCGTATCGAGAATACCCGCTCCAAATATTGTATATTGTTTTCTTATCATCTCTTAGAAACTTCATTGACACAATTGCAACAATTACATGAAAAAAAATTGAAAAAAGCAATCTAGGCTTTGGCAAATAAGTTCTAGCCTTTTATGCCTAAATTATTAAATTTAAATTGAACTTATAAACTTATACTTATAAACTTATAAACTTCACGTGGAAATTACTCTAAAAAAATTTTGATACTGAAAATAAAATAACGAGATTAAACAGTCTTTTTACCAATTTAACGCAGTACTAAATACTTACCAATTTACCAATTTAAGGTTATTCGGAAAGAAATTGGTTTCCAATAAGTGGGGAATACTAGTTGGCTTATTTCGAATTCTCCATATAATTTGATATTCACCACGAGAAACACCAGAGTAACCAGTATCGAAATTAATTATGTATTATATATTTATGGCTATCTCGCGTAGTAGGATACTACGTATAGCTTGTGGAATGATAATGATTTATTGTACGCATATTATAATTATTTTCATTTCCCGTTATTGTAGAAGCGTCGTTGGGTTCTGCCATTCAACACGAAATGTCTCGAAATTTATGCGGAAAGTGAGGAACGGAGTGTCTTAACACTAGAACACAGCGTGTTAAAATGTATAGCGTGTTTTGTATTTTTTTAGGATAGGCATAAAAATCTCTCGAAATTATCGAATCTGAAACCCACACCCATTAAATATGACTACTGTGCTAACTGTACCACGATAGCATCAAAATTGTATTTTTTCATTTGGATTTGAGGAATTAAAAAAATGACGAATATGAACGTGCGTGTTGCATGTCGTACCAATAAATATGACTCTGATCCGGCTCCAGGAAACCAATTTAACAAGAAAATGGAATAACTATCGTAACTGTTTCAAAAGAAATATGTTTTGAATATTAAAGGACAATTTTAAAATGTTTCACTGAACTAAGAAGTCGCAGGCTTAACGTTTTCGAAAGATATTTTATAAATGAATAATTTAAAGGAAAGAAGTATTTTTATCTGCCATAGCTATATTTTCTAACAACTTTTTCATACATGGTGTCTTTGACCGCTTACTAAATAGTACATACTTGTTTGTAGGTACAAACCTACAACTTGTCGCGTTGCACTCACACTCTTGTATCCTGCGCCACGACTGGCCTTTAACTTTTATTTAATAGAAATGTTTAATATACAATACACATGCTTAAAAACACAAATACTAACTTTACAAACCACTAATGGACATAAATGTTGTCCAGGGGTTAATCCCAAAACTGCAGTTCGACTACCTCGAATCAACAAAGTAGAAAGTTAACTTTGCAATTTGTGTCCTAAAGTCACTTTGTAGGTACCTAGTGTACACCAAAAACGAATAAAACATTGATGTTTTAAGTTAAATATACCTTAAACTGGTGTAAAAAGAATAATCATGAAGGGAAGTAAAAAAAATAATATATATTTTAATTTAATTTTTATAACATCTCTCATTACTACAAATATTAATAAAAATATATAAAACGATTAATGATTAACATGGTATACCTAGACAGCCTTTATCGATAAATGAACTATTCGAGACAAAAAAAAATCCAATTCAAAAACGTAGTTCCTAATATTTGCGCGTTCAACCAAGCAAACTCTTTACAGTATAGCTACAGCTTTATAAGTAGTATAGACAAAATTTTTTTAACTAACTATTAAGACATTCCACTCCCCCCCTACTTTCCGCGGAATTTTAGAGGCATTACGTATTTTGCCTCGACACGAGAGCAGAGAGCAAAGAGTGGGAATCGAACCAACAACTGGCTGGTTCAGGAACTTACATAAATAAGTTTAAATATTTAATTTTGTTATAGCAAACGTAGAATCGTTTCAAGCGGCGACTGACAGTTCGGTGGAGCTGCCTTGTGACGTCACACCCGCAATTCGCGGCGACAGCGTCGGACTCGTTATATGGTACAAACAGGGCCACGACACGCCTATATACACGTAAGTTTTTTTTATTTATTGCTATAATAAAATAGAATAAATAATGAAGAAATAATTGGGTGTAATTTCATTAAAAAAATTATATATTTGTTTAGTTTCGTTCTGTATCCCATATATAGGAGGGTAGAAAGAGAGTTATGATAGAAGTGGTGTCGAGACGTTTCCCTGGCGCAACTCAACGCCGCGTCTCATATCGCCAAAGCGGGGACATGAAAATAATTCACGTTCTCCAATTTTGGATTATCCGCACATAGCGAGGTAGGCAGAGGGAATCAGTGCACCTTGTGTAAAAACGCTCCGGTTCTTATTAAAATTTCCATTCTCCACTTTCCGCCGAATTAAATGGCATTGTCTGCTTAATGGTGGAACTCAACGCCCGGAGAGAAAAATTTCCCTCCGCTTTTACCTTCCTATAAAAATATAAGGCGTAATACACAAAGCATACTTATTACCTTTTATTACAATGTTATTCAGAAAACTAAAATATTATCATGAAAAAGGAAACGAGTTTACGATCTCTTAATGTCAATTAGAGTGTTAGTGACGAGGCAAGTGCGCAGTAAAGTAACACCAGAGTTGCACCTATAAAGTGTATGAGAGGAAGTGGAGAAGTGGATAACTTTAAACTTTTCAAGTAAAATTACTTTGTAGAAAAACTTTATCTATGGTCATACACCTTAACTGCGTTTAACAGTAAGAGATTGATTTTTTTAATGAAATTTCTTAGCTATTTTGGAAGTAAAAATATCATTTTTTACATCAAATTTCGAATATCGAAAGAGAAGAATGGGGACATTAATACAAGGTTTTTTCTTTCGGTTTAACCTATTACTTACCTCTTATATGATATTATTAGCTCGTTTTATCTTTTTCTCATCTATTAATATCTTTATATCTTACGTTTGTGGTTAATTAGGAAATGTACACTGTACCACAGTGTACTTGAATAAGAGCTTAGTTTACACTCAGTAATAGTTACGTAATATCTTGTATTGTCGATACTTGTTAGAAAATAAAGAACTAAACTCAAACCTTCATATTCGAAATTTAACTATATACTTAATTAGGTTAACTAGATTTTTTAGTTTTATACGTTTTCTCTCTCACTCTCTCGTGTCGTCAGAAAGCTTCACGCCGTATCCGTTGTGAGAGGGAACCTAGGAACCTGGTATTTCGCTCCCATTAAACCACTTCCTTTCCCCACTTACCGCCGAATTCTCGAGGCATCCCTCTGAGCGTGAAGCTGATTTTTGTAGTAGTAGAGTTCGTAAATATGTTTATTTAGAAATTATATGTGAAAAAGCAAAATATATATGAAAATATGTGAATAATCTTTTTAATTACCTACAAGTACTTTAACCAACAAATGTCTAAGACACTTATTGATTTTGTCAACAGATTTGACATAAGGGACGGCGTGACGTCACACTGGTCTGACCCTTCGACTTTGGCGACTAGAGCGACCTTTCGTTCTAACACGAGTCCGGCTATACTACTTATTACGAAATTAAGGTAAATTTTAGAATTATGGAGAAATTATAAAATAAGTTCGGCAATCATTGCGGCAGGCAAGCGAGTTCTTGGCGTTTCTAGGGGAGGACGTGTCATCGACAGGGAGACATGGTGGTGGAATGACGAGGTCCAGGAGGTGACTCGTGAAAAGAAGGCTGCCTTTAAGAAGTGGCAGGAATCCAACTCTCCTGAAGACAGACTGGAGTACACAGTAGCTAAACGTGCCAGTAAAAGAGCTGTAGCCAGAGCCCGCAGTGAGAGTTTGTCACCATTGTATGATAAACTTGAAACTGTGGAGGGGCAGAAGCTCATTTACAAACTGGCACGTTCCCGGGATAAAGTGACGCAAGATATCGCAAAATGTCTTTGCGTCAGAGATTCCCAGGGCACGCTGCTCTGTAATCATGACTCTGTGAAGGAGAGGTGGCGAAGCTACTTCCAGGAGTTGCTGAATACTCAGCACCCATGCAGTCTTCATCACGACCCACCGCCTAACCTCGGACTTATTGCCCCAATAACCCTTGACGAAACACGTAATTGCCTTCGACGCATGAAGAACGGAAAAGCGGTGGGACCTGACGACATTCCGATCGAAGCGTGGAAATCGTTGGGCTCTCTTGGTGTGCTCGTGCTTACTGACCTTTTTAACCATATCTTGAACACTGGTAAGATGCCGCATCAGTGGCGGCTTAGCTTTATTACCCCTATTTACAAGGGAAGGGGCAGTGTTCAAGATTGTGGTAGTTATAGGGGCATTAAGCTTATGAGTCATACCATGAAGCTCTTCGAGCGCATGATCGACCTCAGGCTCCGCCGAGAGTGTACTGTCTCTGAGTCTCAATGTGGATTTCAGCCAGGATCGGGCACCATGGACGCCATTTTCGCCCTCAGAACTTTGATGGAGGCATACAGGGAAAAAAGGAGAGCTCTGCACGTGGCCTTTTTAGATCTGCAGAAGGCCTTTGACTGTGTGCCTCGTCAGTGTATCTGGTGGGCGTTGCGATCCAAAGGGATCCCTGAGGCCTATATTGAGATTATCAGAGGCATGTACCACGATTCCGCTTCTATGGTTAGGACTGCTGTTGGCGACACTAGACCCTTCCCGATTACAGTGGGGGTTCACCAGGGCTCGGCTCTTAGTCCGTTCTTGTTCAATGTAGTGCTCGATACTGTCTCGGCTCACATCCAGGACCAGCCTCCATGGCTGATGATGTATGCCGACGACATAGCACTCATTGCCGAGAACCGACTGACGCTGGAGCGTAAAGTGAACCTCTGGAAGGGTACGCTTGAGAACGGCGGTCTGAAACTAAATGTGTCGAAGACAGAGTACATGGCCTGCGGGAGCCGGGACTCGAGCACCATCCATATAGGTCCTGAGCCAGCCGTTAAGTCGGAGAAGTTCAGGTACCTTGGATCCGTTATGCACGAGTCTGGAGGCATCGACCACGATGTCCATGGCCGGATAAGCGCTGCCTGGGCCAAATGGCGGGAGGTCACTGGTGTGGTCTGCGACCGCAGAATACCGCCCAAGCTCAAGGGGCTGATATACAAGAGCATCGTCCGACCGGTTCTTTTATACGGCAGCGAATGTTGGCCAGCACTATCTCGGCACACTCAGGAGCTTCACGTCACGGAAATGAAGATGCTGAGGTGGATGTGCGGCGTAACGCGGTCTGACCGCATACGCAACACATTCATTCGAGGTAGTCTTGGGGTCCGTGACGTAGCGGATAAGCTCCAAGAGCGTCGCTTGAGATGGTTTGGCCACGTTACGCGCCGGCCTAAGAACTATGTCGGACGCAAGTGCCTTGCTATACTAGTTCCTGGGGCGCGACCTCCCGGACGCCCAAGGAAGCGCTGGTTGGATGTCGTGATGCAGGACATGAGAGCCAATGGTCTAACCACCGAGGACGCAAAAGATCGTGCAAAGTGGAGTAGGTTAAGTAGGAAGGCAGACCCTGGTATTAGCCGGGATTAATGCCAGGAAGAAGAAGAAGAAAGAAGAGGAGAAATTATAAAATAAGTGAACTGTTAATACGACAGTTATAGGGTCGATTCTCGTGCGAAATTTATTTCTTTTTCTGGTAAGCGCGACGTAGTACGTACGACGTAGACGTAGTCTTCCGTTATAGAGTAGAGTAGTTGATTTAATTCGTCAGAATTAATACTTTAAAATAAATCGAATGTTTTTCAATTTTTTTTAAATAAATATATTATTATTATAATTACTTAAAATTTTTTTATTAAAACGCTGTTTTTTTGGCTGTTTTTGTTTTAATGCTAATCTACGGCCATTTTAAAAAAAACTTTTATCATTCAGAATAAGGATTTAATAAAAGAGCTATTAAACATTATACTATTTGGACATATTATTTACATTTCATTGTACCCTCGAGGCTTATGAAGTAAATTTCATCGGCATTATTTATTTTAAACTTTGATATACAATTCTCAATACAAATACATATAAATAAATATAAATTACTTAAATATAAAATAATTTTTATTTATTTATTTTATTAGGCATGAAGATAGCGGCCAGTACAGGTGTAGAGTGGACTTTATTAAATCACCCACTAAGAATACAAGACTAAATCTAACTATATTAAGTAAGTATTTAT
>JAEBDU010012999.1:0-81025 GCA_016802625.1 Heliconius numata
GAATAAAACCACAAGACTTGGTTTACCACAGATATAAAATATATCGAACCGTGCTTTCTAACACTTCCCAAAACGAGTCCATTGTTGTACAGCTTCGAGCTGAGCAATAGATGATGTCGGTTCGAGACGATGACGTATGCAACGCTTATTGTATAGATAAGGGCATGCCGTTGTTGCAGTACGTATCGTGATTGAGTCCTTGCTATTAATAATCGATAAAAATAATTAAAATATACAGTGACAGCTGCCAATTTCCAAATATATAAGAATTAAAATATCAAAAAATATTTATAATTATCAATCAGGTAACTGAACTGAGTCTAGTATATTCGACTAGACTCAGTTCAGTTACCTGGTTATGGCATTCCGATTATATTATCATCAAAAATAATTAAAAAAGTAGATTGACAGCTGTCAATTTCCTAACCTATAAATATGTCAAGGAATTAATTATATTATTATTTATATTTTTTATATTTCCCTTGGTAATTCAAATGCTGTTAAAGCGAAGCGATCCAACGAAAAAGACATTGTAACGAGAGCATTTACATAAAAATTGTACCAAATTCATCAAATACTTGATAGAAGTTTTTTTTTAATTAATTATATTTTAAATACATATCTTACATACATATTAGTACAATTACCATTATCATATCACGTCTTGTAAATTGCCATATCATTTGCTGTTTTTGACACGTGTATAAAATGTCACGTACATATATAAAGCGTTTGCCTTTTCTGAATTGTCTCTACCACAAGTTGTTTCACGTCACATCGCTACCGAGATAATCGAGTTACTATTTAATCGCACGGTATTGATAATCGATTTTAACGAATCAAACTCTTGGTAGAGACGAATAACCGATGTATCGTTTTCGATTCGTTTCTAAGGCAGCTTGAAGGGCTAAAGCTTTAAATATCACAAAGTTAGCTTTAATATACCCTATGTTGACATTAGCTCTGGTACATTTCGGTATCGAGGCCTACGTTCTAGTGGAAAGTGTATTGTTATTAGATAAACCAGTTTTCATACAATATTATGCCACTCGATGGCCGTAGTTAAAGAATTCGTTAAACGGTTTTGCGGTAGTATTAGATTGTAGCCAAATAAATATCGATCATATTTGTGTATGTTACATATTATCGAGTTATCAAAAAATATATCGTTAGATGAAAATATGAATAATCCAGCTTTTACTCTCATCATTAGTCACTTTCTGTTAACTATCGGTCTGAAATAGTAGACTCTTCGTAGCATCTTCGTGTATCATGTAACCTATTTAGTGGTGTGCGATTGTGAATGATATAATTACGTCATAATATAGTAATAATCGACGAATTATCGACTATTCTGAAATGAGAAATTTACTTTTTTTATGAATAAAAAATCTTAAATAATATATACTCAAAAATCATTTACAATTAATAATAAATAAAAAAAAACATTTTAAAAAATCGACATCAATTCAAATTTCACAAACATACACGATCGTCCACCACTAAACTAAACTTTCACTACTACAAAGGCATGACATTCTTCCTAGTAATATTTATTATAGTGTGACATAATAATAAATCACACTAAATCGATATTTTATAACGTGTCTATTGTAAGATGATGCCTACCTTTTTAGATAAGACTATATGGGAGAGATGACTTTTATACGAACGTTAAGTAACTGTTGAACGCTAACTTTACAATAAGTATGTACTTCCAATTAACCATATCAATTCGTTTCAACTTTTTATTGTATTATCAGTCACGATTATTCGATACAATTTTATAATCATAATGAATTTTGTTAAATTATTTTATTGAATAACAATATGACATGACGAAATGACAGATAACTAATCACAGTTATTGTATAATTTTTTATGTGTTCGTATTTTGCGATCATATCGATTTTGTAAAATACACTCGTTTTAATATTCATTCTTAAAAAATTGTATCGATTATTATCTGTGACAATACCATTTGTTGGTATTTGTATTTTTTTATCTGGCAACTTGTTAATTCCATTTCGTTGCGACGAATAATCCTAGTTTTAATTTGGCTAATATAGATTTTAAGAATACGAAGCACAATTTATTCTTAACGAATGAAAAAAAAATATTAAAACAACACTAATATATTGTTAATAATTTTATTGTATTTGTTTAACGTGTAGGACGAGTTTTTTTTCTTTATTTCAAATATTGGCAAAGATTTATGAAATACTTACTTCCGCATTTATTTGTATATTTTACTGTGTTTATAATGTTTTAGAAGTTAAATCCAAATAAACGTTCTGCATAGTATTAGGTCTTTTATTTTATAACCCTGATCGTAACCGTTATATTCAACCAATTGATTTCTATTACTTAAGACTGATTAAAAAATTATAGATATAAGATTACTATTCGACAAAGACTATTTTTGTCTGAAATACATAATTAAAATTTATGACCAAAAAGCAGTAGAAATAAGGAAGGAATAATTTATTACTAGATGTCTTGCTATTCTTAAAAAAGATTTTATTAAAAAAATAAATTACAGGCGTTGTCGCAAGTCGCAACCCAGCAACCATTTTTTAGGCAAATTAGTGTGTATTTTGTTCCTGGATTTCACATTACAGTAGTAACTCGAATAACCGGACTAATCGAAAACCGGATAATCGAATGTATAAAGAAAAGCTGGTTTTGTGCATATGTAGCACAAAATTAATATACATCTATTAAAAAAAAGCAACAAGTACATATTAACGAAAATCTACATTTTCAAAAAGAAACAAAAATTTAAAAAAACTATTAACATTTTCCAACATACAATTTATACACAAATAAATTACGTACGCATTCATTTAAAATTTCTTAGGTTTCATTGTAGTAGCAAGTAGGTTGTATAAAATAATTATCGCGGTTTATTAGTCCGGATGATCGCGAATCCGTATAACTGAGGGCTGGATAATAGAGTTTCTACTATATGTGGTAATTTCAAAAATCCTCTCATCCATCAACGATCTAACAATATAGACGTGTGGCTCATGTTCCCTCATTCTCAATTTTAAATTTATATTATTATATTATTCATATTATTATTCATAACTTGACTGTAAATTTTTGATTCGTCTGTGGCACATGTACCCTTCTTTCTCTCTGTGGCGTTACCTACAGAACGGCGTATGCGACAAGTTTAATAGCCAATAATTAATTGTGCGACTGACACGTCCTTACTAGAAATAATCATCCGACGGCTACCTAAATAGGCCTACTTTTATTTATTTTTTTTAATAATTAAATAATAGACGACACAAGGTGTGCCTGTAACGCGACGGTTGTAGGCTTGATCCCCACTCGAGGAAGTGAAATATTTATTTATATTTTCTAAGACACTTTAAAATTGTTAAAAACATGTACATTAATTACCTCCATACACTGTTGTGATATCAATGATTTACATCAATATACATACATATATTCTAATTTGCTAAATAACAGAAAATATGTAAAGCAAGAGGAAAATAATGATAATAAAAAAACTAAAATTATGTACAAAAGAAACTTAAAAATCTTTATTTTGTTAACAATTGTTAAGCTGTAATACAGTTCTTAAATAAATCCATTATATCATAAATATAATTTGTATTTCCTTAAGCAATTTGCATACATTATTAAATTATCAGTCCTAAGGCCACACTTTTGAAGCACCTATTAAAGATTATTAGATATTCATATCACTTTTATATAGTTTTTTTTAATAATAACTATGTTTAATATTTATTATTATGATTTTTTTTTCTTTAACACCATAAATAATAGTTTGAAAGACTCATTTTCATTTACATTAAGTTGTAAAAATGTATCCTTAAAAATTTATTAAAAAAATTACACTATTCATTGGTTGTTCTACTTTTTCTCACAAAGTTACAAAATTCATATAAATGATTTTTTCTTTTTAGCAATATAAATTATAAGCCGCTATCGTATATATCAAATAAATATCTTACATGTGGCCTTCATTGTCTAAACCCTTATCATACTTTAACTGTCGAGGAGCTGCTTGAATCTAAGCCATTGATTGGAACAGATATATTAGTTCTAGGTCGTCTAAATAATAGTACATGGGGTTCGGGGTTATGCACCATGAAATGTAACCATCCTGGGCTTTGCTGAACACCAAGGTTTCTCCATTCAGTTTCCGACATGAGGTGGGATTTTGGAACTAATCTAGCTATATCTGGTGGGAGGATGACATGTCTGGAATGCAATAAGTATAATTAAACTAAAATAGGCTCTGTCATTGTGGCTTGGTTTGACAAAAACACAACACTTTGGCAAAAAATAATCAATAAATAATCTTATAGGAGGCATTATTAATAGGGTAAAAGATCTCTTTATATTCTATAATTGAATTAGAGAGTCTTATTAAAAAAATCTTGTTTGTATTTACCTATAAGTATTCATGCTAACCTTGACATCGTAATGCGTATTATTTATTTAACAATTACATTTCGTAAAAATATTACTTAGAGCTTTTAGTGGACTATTGATAATAAATACAATATTTTTAAAAAGTTATGTAAGACTATATTGATAATTATAAGTGAAATACATAAGATTTAATTTTTAAAGATAAATAAAAGCATGGTAATGAATACTGTAAACGAATGATGCAACGCTTAGTAAAATATTTAAACTATATTCTGCGACAATTTAAAAGGAAATAGGAAAGAAAATTGAAATTTATTATCTATTAATTCATTTTTAGAAAAGATTTTAACTTAATAACATGAAATAAACTCCCAACCTGTACTCGTAGACGTCATCGTTGTACCTTTCCGAATACTGTATCTGATCGACAGGCATTTTTGTTAAAACTTTAAATTTAAATAGATTTTAATTATAAGACGCACAAGAAAATATAAGCCTAGTTTTAATAATTTATCTGAAATAAAATGCCTTTCCAATTTACAGCGATCGATTCTTCCAGCTGTTCAAACTGTCAATACAATCAAAACATTCACGTTCAAAAATTACAGATAACTTAAATTTTAAATATAAATATACAACTACTTTAACAATTATATAGTTTAATTTTACGTTTTGATAAACAACTTATGTTTATATAAAATAAATATTTTTCTTATAAGTTTTTTTAATTTTTTTGTTTTTAAAACGTTTGACATAATATTGGCGGGAACATGTATGAATGACAACTGTCAAGCTCAAGCGACTGTGCTACACGTTCCTTTTTACGCATTTGATTTTTTATGTCAAGGTATTATTTATTATTTATTGGAGTGTATTAATATTATTAACCGACTTCTGTAAGCAAAGGAGGTTATCAATTCGACTGTATTTTTTATAATAAGCTTCGATTGTAAATCTACTTATTACGCAAATAATCTGGAGAGACAAAAACTTTTTATATAACTATTAGTGAATCACTTACGTATATGTCAGATATATTATCGGAAGGTTTAACAATTTTAAATGATTCCAAATATACATACTGAACAAACAAAAAACGGATTCAGCAGGTTTACATTTTTAAGCAGACAATATTATATGATAGGCATTTTAATTTAAAATATTTTTATTTTAAAATTAAATGAAAATGCAAAAACATTGTACAATATTTAACTTATATTTTATAGAATTATCGACAGGATCAATGTACTTAAAAAAAACTTAAAATTTGAATCTATAACTATCAATCCAAACATAACTATTTAATTTCTATCTAAGAAACTGCAGGACTATATTAAATTATATTGAATACGTACAGTAATTTACAACGCAAAATTATTAATATCAATTTAAATGCGGGAACCTGATGAGAGTAAAACATCGGGTATGACGCGGTCGACATTATCCAATCTGGGCCCCACTGTAACAATTCAATAATGATCCCCTGCAGTGTAGGGATACCATTACATGTACGTTTTAAGGTTTTTTATTATAATTTTGAAGTATATTATTTATTATATATTAATTACCTACATTAAAAATATATATTTTCACGCAAGGTCCCTAGAATTCGGAAATAGTATCATTCTGATGTACCTAAATAGGATACTCTGACGATGACGATGAGTCTGAAGCTTAAGAGCGTGCTAAGAGCATTTCTACTTTGACTAACTGAATTCAACGGTTATTGATTCAAACTTGCATTTCCTAGAATTTAAAAGAATTTTCATGCTTAGTAAGATTTACCAGTCAGACAGTACAGAATCGCCACTGAAATTGCATTTTTTTGGATTATGTGGAAAGTAAAGAATAGAGCGATTTATTACTATGACTTTCTATAAATCGCAGCAACATAGCAAAAAAATCTATGAAATTATTGTCATCCTTGTGAATCAATCACGAATAAACGCCGATTGCAACTGAAACCGGTAGTGTCGGGAAAAGCTTCCAGGAGACTCAGTTGACATTCTAAATCTAGACCGACACCATGACCTCAGTAAATTTGGAATTTTTACAGAACCTCCTGAAGGACGAGTATCCAGATGTGACCATACACGACTTTGAGGTAAATATATTTGCAATGACATGATATTTTTCCGGATTTTGAGCATTATATAAATTATAGCTTACTTGAGCCAGTCAGTAAACGCGACAGGTTGTGGGGTTGGTTTCCCGTTCCCGTTCGAGAAAATTATTTTTTTTATGTTTTCATTTTTCACTCTGGCCAGGCAAGCCTAGCGGTTGAGTTCCGCCACTCAGCAAATGCGGAACACGCATGATCCTTAAATCTTCAATTCCCGTTGTGATTTTTGCTTTTTGTACTTAACATTACATTTATTTAAAAATATAAAAATATCTTGTTCTTTATTAACTGTGTTCTGTAACCATTTCACATGTTAACGTTATATATATTGTTTGATAAACAACAATTAATACCATCATGTTTCTTGAGCTGCGGGATTCCCTTTTTCCTTTAATAGTATAGTTAAGAAATAATAGAATAAGTACTAAAGGAAATACCTACTGCATAGTTCACAAACAATGCGGGTTGCTCGGAAGTGTCTAATTTATTAAATAGTTAGCTACCTATGATCACACTGTCCCCTCAATACAGTCAAGTACTTTTTGCCGATTTAACCAACACTGTGGCATTTCGCACATACTTATATGTAGGTCAAAAATTTTTGTCATTGTCATAATATTATAAATAATAATTTACAACATAAATATATTTTAGGGTGCACCAGGATCCAAGCGAGGAGATAATTACACATCAATGGTGTACCGAATAACCTTGAAAGGATCGCGAAAGTCCATTGAAGACGATAACACAGAGATTATTGAGCCTTGGGAAGGATCTATTATTTACAAATGTTTGCCAGAAAGCATTTTACGTCGCGAAGCTTTTAAAAGCGACGAATTGTTCTGCAACGAAGTAGCTTTTTATAATAAAATTTGGCCAGCTTTATCCAAATTCCAAAGTCAATGGGAGAAAGTAATTCATCCCCTTAATTCCATACCCAAATGCTACTTAGCGCAGAATGATTTGGTCATTTTGAAAGACTTAAAAGAGTTTGGCTTCGTGATGCCTGATAGGAGGAAGGGACTGACCATCGATCAGTGTTATTTTGTACTGAAACATCTGTCTCACTTTCATTCCTTGTCACTGGCTATGAAGTACTACGATCCTGAAGGGTTTTATGAATTATTAAACATACAGGATGGGATTTCTGAAGGTAAGGAGGTTTGTTTGTAATAGTTTGTATTAGCAATATCTTTGTATCTAGAGACCTATCTTTATTATTCCTCTTCTGCCTTCATATTAGTCTCAAGCGCATGAAGCGAGAGTTAAATGAAAGAAAAATAGAAATTATATGTGTTTATTTACTTTTTGTAATTTAAATTATTGTTGTCCAACAATTCTAGTATTTTTCCTCTCGGAAAACGAGGATTACTATAGAAGCTACTACAGCGAAGCTACACGTAATGCTATAGCCATGGTCGAAGAAGAACTTCAAGGCTCCTCTGACAAGGAAAAATATTTGGTTCCGTTTAAACGATTTTGTAATGAAGATACTTTTTTCCAATCTATGGTAGAGATGGTAGCTCCAAGGGAACCCCTAGCAGTGATATGTCATGGGGACTGCTGGACCAATAATATGCTGTTTAAATTTATGGACGATGATCTTGCTGAGGTAATTTTGATGTAAAATTACACCAACAATATTTGCTAATATCTAATATTTTATAGGCCGATATGATGATAAAATCCACATGTTTCAGATGTATATCGTAGACTTTCAACTGGCACGTTACGCGTCACCAGCTCTAGACCTAGCTTTCCTCATATACTTGTGCTTGGAGAAGGAACAGCGAGCTGAACACACCACAGCACTATTACGTTTTTATGCTGATGAACTTTATGAGAGACTGTCAGAAATGAGCGATGGAAATATATTGGACAAGGAAACTTTACATGATATGTGAGTAAAGGAATAATAAGTAATAATGATTTATAATTAATTTGTTTTTTGTAAGCTGAATTGAACCCATTTAACTCCTCACTTTCCGCCAAATTTTGGAGATATTACATGTCGAATGGCGTAACTCAACGCCGCGCTTTGCCACATTACCAGAGCGAAGAAATGTACATATTTAATATACCTACTATCTTTAGATATTGTCGTAAATATTTTTGTTTTCCTCCAGTGGGAATAGAAGCCACAACCTGATCGACCGATTTATATCCGCCGTGTTACCTAACGATCTATATTGTAGTCATCCTGCTTAAAATAGTAGAGTTATTTGACTTTTTAACTAAATAAAAAAAAATTATACCTATTTATTTTCTTAGGTTACAAGAGGAGTTTAAGCGCAGCAGTCGCTTCGGTCTCGGCATCGCGTTGGATATGTACCCGATAATGACTTGCGATAGCAACGAAGCACCCAATCTTTATCAGGAAAAGGTAGCATTATTTACAACATTTTTAATAATTTAGGTATAGAGTTCAGCCACTCAAACTTAATGCTCCCAGAATTCGGCGGAAAGTGGGGAACCGAGTGTCTAAACACAAGGTTCCCTCTGCCTATCCTGCTGTGTGCGGGATACAGCGTGAAGCTGATTTTTTTTTTGATATTTAGGAGAGTGAAATATCCCCATCTCATGAAACAAGCAATTGTATCAAACCGGTATGGACTTCGAACGAGGCTTGCAGGAAGAAAATGACGGACTTGGTGACAGAGCTAGTTGATAGCGGACTTCTATAATTTTTTCTTCTATTTTTTTTTAAATTAATTCATAATGTAACAAATAATTTATTATTATTATAAATTAACTTTATTTTTAGTGCTGAACGCTCTGTGTTATAAAAAATGTAACGAATTTATTTATTAAATCTATGTTTAAGTATTATGTTTTTAATTTTTTTATAGTTATATGCACGTATTCTATATAATATTTATATGAAACAAGTAAAAATTAAAACCAAACTTATATATTTTTAATTTCTGAAAATACTCTGACATTTATAAAACCTAAGAATTTGAAATAGTTACTATTTTTTATATTTAAAATGTTTCTTTAATACAATAAAATCAATTTTACTTCCTAAGAACATAATATCATTCAATGCATTATCATCCTCGCTTTGATAACGAGGTAAAGTGCGGCGTAGAGTTCTTCCACTCAGCATAATGCCTCAATTGGCGAATGGAAGTCTTAATGTAACGTATTCTAGGTTCCCACCTTCGGGGGAGAAGGTATACCGTGGTGATGCGGGATATGCTTAAAAAAGCGAACGTAGGAAAAAAGTGAAATCTGTTTGGAGTTTTTGAAATCACTTATTGCAATAAAAGAAAGAAAGTAAAATTCTTTATATGTATTATTATTATCGATAAAAGAAACAATATTTTATATATAGTCGAATATAAATTTATTACGTTTAGTAAATATAAACACTGGTGTTAGACTTACATTTATTAGAACCATGCTTTGTGACGATTTTACAATAAAAAAATACGTTTCTCTTACAAAAATCAGATCGTTTATACATTTTATATGAATATTGAAATATCATTTATTAGTGTAAAGTGCAAAATTTATTTTTTTGTAATTTTTTTTTTTGCGGGTAGTTATGAAAAATGCAATGGATATGGACGGAAAATTTTTGATAGAAAAATTTTTACCATTACACTCATTTTTAAATAAAAAATATTAATAAAACTATTAAAAATGTTATAAAAAATCAAATTTTGACTACCTTTCACTATACAATAAGAAAAAAATGACAAAAAGTAAAAATTAAAATCGAATTTCGCACTAAATTATATTCAATGGTACTAAAAAAATACATACCCGTACTGATTCGTGGCACAAAGTTAATGAAACCTAAAACTAAATGATTTTTTTATAAATAAAAAAAAACGTACGGGCCAAATATAATTATAATACAGATCTTATTAGACTTAAACTAAACAGTCATTGAAAACTTCAGATTGTATGAGATTCACCTTTTTCTGAAGATTCCAATAATTTTTTTTATATGTTATAATTGTATATTAAAAATTTAAAATATTTCATAACGCTATTTTAAATAATATATTATTTAAAAGACGATAATATGGATTCAAATTGCCATTTTTTTAACATGATAATATAATTTCTTTTCTAAATAATTATAGCGTTTAATTATCTTCACCAAAATTTAAGATATTTTTATTGAATATTTGGTTTACTTCATTTTCATTCCATTTAACGTAGTTCCTCTACCTTTAGACGCTTGTGTAGGTCTCATGAACCCTGAGGTCTTTGTCTTTAGCGGAGGTTTTGGAACTCCTACTGAACTTCCACTTGATGAGGACCTGGATGCGGGCATTCTGGAGACAGGTTTTTGCACTGGTTTCGGGATGGGTTTGACAGGAGTTGGAGCTTTCTTCACGGTAGCAACTGACACTGAACTGTTTAACGAAGATCTCGAACTTCGCAAGGAAGCTCTGGAAGTCGATCTTTCTACACGTAAGGAAGTTGCGCGTTTCGTGAATCGCTTTGGGTCCAATGGAGTCCGAGGCGGCGTTTTCGTGTCTTTGGTAGTTATTTTCTTTGGAATTTCCGTCTTTTTGGGCACTGGAGATTCACATTCCATGTTGCATCCTGATGACGCTCCCTGCGAGGCGCTTTCGGAGTTAAGGCTTTGCGTCTCTTCGAATCCTTCATCGTTGAGCTCGTGTTCGCTTTTAACTTTCGGAATTCTAGGAGAAATCGTCCTTTCTGTAGGAATTTTATCTATTTTAGCATTCATAGATTTCCTATAAGCATTCCTTGACCAGACACCAGTAGGTGTTTGTGTCGGTGACTTTAGTTCTCTTATGGCTTTCTGAACGTCCTCCTGGTTGATGGATGTCTGCCGCCTCATCCTGGAGTATGGCACTGATTTATTATCTTTGGTTGGTTTTTCTGGCCCACCTTGACCTTTTAGTCTATCCTGCCAACGTTTTAACCTAACTTCTTTCTCGTCTTTTATTGTTTCTTCCACTGGTTTCGTTTCTTTTGGAGTATCAATTGGATACGAAGCTTGAATTTCCAATTTAGACGGTCTCAACACTTGGGTTTCTGCTATTAATTCAGTACTTTCCGGTTTCTTCTCTTCCTCGGGTGAACTCGATTCTGGTGTTCTCTTGTACCTTCTCGTTCTTCTAGCAGCTGAGAATCTGTCGAACTGTCCGTCACCTAATATCTCCTGACACAAGTCCTTCATTTCGATGGAAGATTTGTCTGGTATTGAGGATTGGAATTTCCTACAAGGCTCTCTTTCTGGCGGTGGGTTGAATATTTTTCTTTGTACGGGAGGCGTTTCGATGTTATCAGAATCTATTTCGACTCGATTAGATTTTTCTGTTTTGTTATCTTTAACACTGGTAATGGTGATGTCGGGTAGTTTTCGTTTTTCTTCTTCCGTAATGGATACAAGTGGTTGAGGCGAGTCGATTTGTTGACGCGATCGCTGTCTCCTGAGACGTCGCATCTCTTCGTTTTCCTCTGTTTTCCGCCATGGAAGCCTACTGTCTTTTGTTTTTGGTTGCACGTCTGAAAGAGTAATGTTAAATTAATTTATTTTTATTTATAAAGTATACTTGATATGTATTTTAACATAAATTAAATACATCTCAAGTATACATATACTTTTGTATTTAATTTTATGTTTTTATTTGTAATTTTTAGTTAATAACTAGATAACAATAATTGGTTTGTACACTTATGGATATCGTCATCATCATCAGTCGGTTTTTGCCCACTGATAAATATCCAATGAACGAACTCGAAACGAAATCGAACTCATTTTTGAACGATCTCATATGTGTATGTTTCTGTGTATACGCACGTACGCATGTGTAGGCATGTAAGCGAATATTTGTATATGCGTGTATAATATGTGTGTTGGCCTGTGTGTGTGTGTATGTGTGTGTGTGTCTCACCCTCGACGGCCTCGATGGCGCGCACAAGGTCGGTGTCGGTGACGGCGGGGCGCCACTGCGCGCCGCGCGCCTCCGCAACCGTGCCCAGCGTGCCGCAGGAACTCTCTAGGGGTGCGGAAACAAATTAAATAAAATGAATTAGGATAAATGTGTGGTTTTAATAGGATAAAAAGGATGTGATGTAAAACAATAATTAAATTATACAATCTTGTTAGCTACTGATAAAGAGCCATTTTCCAATATTTCAATACAGCCATCCAGCCTGTCAACACGATAGTTATGAGCTTCATTTTTTTTAACCGTTACGCTATATCCTGCACATAGCAGGGTGGACAGAGGGAACCTGGAAACCTAGAGTTAAGATAAGATTGTTAGTGGAGATTCCTATTAAGACACTTCCGTTCTCCATTTATCGTCGAATTCTGGAGGCATTGTCCTGCCCCTGCGCCTCCACTGGCCTCAATGAGTGGGCGGGAAGTGAGAAACAAAATATACCGAAATAACAGATGGAAAGCAAAGAATGAAGTGTTAAAATCAATTTATCTGTACACCTTACGGGAAATGCGTGTAAAATATAAAACAATACGAATATTTCAGGCTATTTCTAACCGGAGTCGTTTTCCAAGGAGCGCCGGTGCGCCGCGTGCACGGCGGCGGAGTGCGGCGCGCGCGCTCTGCGAGGCCTCTCCTCCTCGCTGTTGGCGCGCAACCATGATTCGATTTTTTGACGCCATTCCCTATATTATCATAAAAAATCAAAATGTTCCTTATAGATAGAAAAAAAAAACATTTAATTTATAAGGACTTATATCCATAAGAAATCGCTTTTCCAGAACTAGTTGAAGTTGATGAGTGACAATGCTAAGAATTGCAATGTATAAAATTACAATATAATGTTCAAAAATTTAGAATATATGTATGGATCAGTAATAATAGCCCTCATGTCATAGTGGCATGTTGACACAGTCTGACTGTAAACTCTTTACGGTTGTGGGTTGTAATCCAAGTAAGGGGAATAAATTATTTTCATTTCCTCGCTATGGTAATACATTAAAGCGTGGCGTTAACGTTCTACCAAACAACACGTAATATCTCGGAATTAGGCCCTTAGAGCCTGGGGAAAACAATGTTTAACACTAGGTTCCGCCTCGCGAAAAAAAGAATAAAGAAATTACTTAGGCTTAGCTTCAGTCGAAGCATCCACAGCCGGCACGGATGGTGTAGGGTTGGGGGTGGGGGTGGGAGTGGGAGTGGGCGAGGGTGAGGGGGAAGACGGTCGTTCCCCGGTACGTTCTCTGTCTGGGATCTCTAATCGAGCCCGGATTGGTGCACGGCGGGACCAGGACCGATCTGGGAATTTAAAAACTCTTTTTATTGTGCAAATTAATTAATTGACTTTACAACTTATTCATATCTATTATGAATTTTATTTGATTCTTTTATATGGGTTCGTTATATGAACCTATAATTTTATTAGAAAATGTGATAAAAGTGAAGGAAGAGTGTAAACAAACACAATTTAAAAATATAATTATTTACATAGCTCTTCTTTATCTATTAAATAACTAGTGACTATAACTCGACTTCGCCCGTTTAAGTTTACATTGTAGCCTATGTGTTATTCTGATTGTATGTGTTATATTACTCTAAATTTTCATCTGAATCCGTTTAATAGTTTTTACATGAAAGTAGAACAAACATATATCCTCATAAACTTTCACATTTACATTATTTATAGGACTAGTACCTAAGTACAATTGAATTTAGAGTTCGTATTTCATTTACCTGTACTAGTATATATCAATTATTATTATTACTACGTTTGTTCCAACTTACCCAAACTTCCCCACACATTCCGTTCCCTACCCTCCTGATTTGGGGACGAATGCCTCAAAAACTCTAACAAGCCGTCTTCATCGTCCCCAGGACTTGCGCGACTTCGACGACGTAGACTACCTGTTGGGGTTACATCTGGAAATAAAGTTAGAAAATATATTTAGATTATATATTGAAACAGCGTCTAATTAAAAACGTAGCGGTTATGGGTTCTCCATTAGAGGCGATAATTTCTCCGCTATGAAAGAGAATATAGTGTTAAAACCCTCCGTTTTTATTTAGTTAGTTCCGTTCTCCATTTACTGCCCAATTCTAGAGGCATTACGTGTTGAATGGCAGCAGCAGCAATGGCAATGGAACGCAAAATCAGTCGCGTTTACAGTCGCTCGCTTGGTTTCCTGCACCACAATTGGTCTCAAAACCTGTAAAAGTTAATTTTTAATCTAATTAATAAATACAATATTACCTGGTGATGGTGATGGATCATGAGATTTCCGCAAAGAACGTCTTCCTAAACCATTTCGTATATCCAGCAGAAGAGACTCCATGAGAGATTCACACTCCGATACAGGTGTACTGCACATACTGCCACCTGAAATTTTGGGTAATATTTAGTTTTTTTATTATTAATTCCCTGATAAGCAGACAAAAGCTATGGCGATGAACTCCGCCGCTCAATACTCAATGCCTCCAGAATTTGGTAAAAGTGGGGAGCACAGTCTCTGAACACTAGGCTTCTTTTGTCTACCCGGCTACACGCGGGATAGGCCTGGAGCTAAAAAAAGTATTTCTCTCACCAGCCCTATTCTTAGTGGCGCTGATCGTGAGGTCCCTGGCGCGTCGCCGCGCTGCCGCCTGCTCCTCGTGCGCGGCGCGGCGCGCGTTCTCGGTCACCGCCGAACGGAACTTCGTACAGAATGTTACGAATGTCTGAAAAAACATGCTGTTTGTTAGAAAACTAAATATGTTTATGACATTATAACTTTTAAGTCAAATTCCGTTTATACACTTCCGTTTCCCACTTTAACTACTTCCCTTTGGTCACGAGGTAAAGTGAAGCGATAAGTTCCGCTACTCAACAGGCAATGATACACAATGTTCTAGAATTTGATTTCGAAATGGGGAACGGAATTGTTTTAATGGGAAAGGGGTAAAGCTAAAAAAAGTTACAAAAAATATCAGTAACGTCCTACAGAAGGCTACCATTGACTAGGAAATCAGAATCTACTGAGAACAGCCGCCAAAAAAACTTAAAAGTTGTTCTTTTAAAATATAATTTACAATAAATGCTTAACAATAAATAGCACTTTTAGTGAACATCATCAGCATTAAGCTCTATTGAATAAAGAAATTTATTAATAAGCAACGTACCTTAAAACACTCCTCTAATTTGAAGGAGACAGGATCTTCACAGAAGAACTCAGCTAATTGCTTTCTTATACTTTCCACTTCTTCCATGTCCTTGTTTAACGCTGAAACTTCTCTTTCTGCTACCTAATAAAGTTTTAATTAAATTATATTATTATAATTTGCATTAATACGTGTATTTAAAGATATTTTGGCACATTGGCACAACGACTCATTGCAAAGAGGACGGTCTCGGGTTTGATTACTACACAGGTAAATATAAATTTCATTTCCCTTAGTAAGATTCAATTAGAAAGATAAAGCGGCGTTGAGTTCCACATCAAAGTCATATAAAGCCTAAAGTAAATCAGGAAACCTTAAAAATACCTGTAAAAAGTCACCCATCTGGTCTCTAATATCATGTTGCGTTGTGTTCTGTATCTCCTTCTTCAGCGTAGTTATTCTTTGGGACAGAGTGTTTATTTCATTGTGTAACTGTTCCACACTCGCTTTGGACGCCTCCTCTAACACTCTAATGTCGTCCGCGAAGTGAATTAGCTCTTTATTTTTACGTTCCGCTTGCTGAAAATAAATTTCTAAATTAAATTACATATGCCGTGCTGAGGCCGACGTGGCGCCGTGGCACAAGCGTATGACTGTAAACTCGATGATTGTGGATTCGATTCCCGGTTGGGGATATGAATTATTATTTATTAGTACTTAGTTTATTTTCTTTTCTCTGGTAACCAGAACACTTAATTCAGTATCTCAAAAATTTGACAGAAAGTGAGGAGTGAGATCCCTTATCTACCATGCTATATGCGGGATACAGCGTGAAACTGAAAAACTAAAACAACTCACCAAAGCGACATAATGCATGAGATTCATCCCCGGCTTGTTCGCGCGGATGTCGGAGAGTTTCTGGAGAGAGGAGAGTTTGACGCCCGCCGCGCCGCCCGCGTATCCGCCCGCGTTCAGGAAGTTACCGGCTATTAGCGATATGTATAGGATTTCCTGGAAATTATATAGAAATATTATAATAGTTGATATATTACAGTTTTAATGTAACTTTATATGTTAGGAATACATAGTTTAATTGATCGAGTGTTTAGGTTTTAAATTTTAATCTTGAATGTGTAATCGAACCCACGGCGATCACCATTGGAGGTAAACAAAATTAGTTTTATTGCCATACTCTGGAACATTACTTGTACTTGTCCAGCAATGTCTTGAAATTGACCAAAAAGCCCCTGATAGATGTTTTGACTCTAAGTCCTATCTGCGTTCTGATCCTATCCTGCTATATGTGGGATAGGTCATGAAGCTGCATTTTATATATTACCTGAATAGCTCTTGAAGACATTAAATCATCTCCAGCCACCAGTATGGCGTTGATAGCACTCTCTAAGTACCCAGCAGTGGACGCCCATTCTTCTTTTAATAGCATACATTCTATTCTTAATTTGTAACTGGAAAATAGAATATAAAACGTAAATGTACACAACTATGTCAAATAAATAAAAAAAACAAATAACTTCAGATATAGAAGTACTTACAGGCGATCTTATAGCTTGTGGATCGCTTTCCACTTGAGGAATATTTAATATTTTCATTTCCTTAACTCTAAGTGTTTTAACACTATGCTCCCTCTGTCTACCCAGATACACGCGGGTTACAGCGTGAAGCTGAACCAAAATGTATTTAGCATTTTAACAAAAAATTAAGTAATACTCACTTGGGCAACTGTATAAGCTGTAACAAGAACTTCTCAGCATTACCCAACTTGGTAACGTCTCCTGTAAACGCTTTCAACATCTCGCATTCATCTATTTCTGGTAATATTTTGAGGAGACCACGTAGTTTCTCAGTACCTATATCATCGTGGGAACCTTCACGAATTAGTTGGATTATATCTTCGTTGGAACTATAAAGGAAAAAAAAAGTAAAAAAATTTTTTTATACTAACATTATAGTGACGTTTTATTCCAAAATTTCGCCTTTGTTAATATAGACTGTTAAGTCAAATATTTTGTAATTAGTTCGAAGATAGACATAAACAAAAATATGTAAATTATTTAACTATTTTGCTTCAATTCTTTATTTTAATTTCTTACTGTCCAGCTTTCTTCCCGAGAAATTATTGAATTACTTACATAACATACATAGATTCATACTTTAGTTGATTTATTTACTGATATCTTTTCCAAGAATAATATCTCAATAACAAAATTTTAATCAAGTTTCAATAGAAAAAATCATTTCTTATAAAACAAACAACGTTCAACAAAAAACGACATACCTGCGAAACTGTTTCAAGAATATATTAACATTCAAACTCCTTTTGCCGTCCAGAAGTGTAATTTCGGAAGGTTCCTTCCTCGGCTTCCTTTCTCCTGAACTATCGCAAATAGGACTTCTTCCTAATCTTGGTGAAGAGCCCGCTGAGCCTGGTGGCTGCACCTGAGATATATAGTTTTAAAATTATAATACAGTTCGTTTGAAACGCTTTATTCAAATACCTAAAGAATGTTATAATTTTGTATAATAAATACATGTACAGTTAATATAAATAATAGCTTCGATGGATATTTTGAATTTTACATATAAAAAAAATAACTTACTTGTTGACAGAATAATCCTTCTATTTCGCTCCAATCCAGTTCAGACTTTGGTGAATGTTTATGACTCGACGCTACAATCGACCAAATATTATTTTGGCCGATAACCTGAAAATATTATATTTTATTATGCATAGGTATTGAGTAAAGAGGCCGTGGTAGCGGAACAGCTTCGGACTGTGAGCGCGATGGTTGTGGGTTCGATTCCCACTCGGGGTAATAGTTAAAAACACACACAGTAACACTCACACAATAAGCTTATGGAACATAAAATTTTATAAAAAGAATACAATTTAATTTTATGTTCTTCAAAAATGTATTTTGACAATACTTCACAAGTATCAACTAATAACGTAACGACAAAAAAAAATCACAAACAAACAGCAATTTTAATAAAAACTGAAAAACATTTAAATAAAAATAATATAATAAAACTAAGAACTCACTTTATTATTAGGTATCTTATTCCAATTGATCGTCTTCATTTTAGTCTTCGGCAGTGGTATTTCCTGTTGTGGTAGTTTTATGTTTACGGGAGGAGGTGGGGGTGTGAGTGTGCCGGGGGGTGGTGGTGGAGCGTTTCGGAGGGTGGGGGGTGCAGGAGGCGCTGGAGGTGTTGGCGGTGCTGGAGGTGCTGGTGGTAGTGGAGGTGGGGGTATTGCTGAAAAAAAAGATTAATAAATATTTTTTTGTTTAATATATATTTTATTAACATTTGTGGCTTGTATAAGTTTTAAATTGTTTGACTTTTTTAAGTATAACTCGTAAATCGAAAAAAGAAAAAAATTAAAAAACTCATATCTAACTATTGTCTTAATATGCTTGTTATGCTTAGAAATAATATTATTTTTGTACTAAATATAACTAAACTTTTTACTAGTAAAATATATACATTATAAAAAAAACCTATTTGCTGCAACATTCCACCAACACAAGTCCCGTCAATACAATATAGGCGGAATTAAAGCGTAAATTTATCTCTATCTTTTTCTATTCCATTTTCAATTTTAAGGCTCTTATCGTTTTATATAAAAAAATGCCATATTATTAAATTATTTTATTACCAGGCGGCGGCGCAGGCGCAGGCGGTGGGGGAGGTGGGGGGGACAACGCTCTTTGTAAGCTTTGTTTTCTGTTCGACCCTGATAGATCTCTGTGTTGACATGTGCAGCCCATTTTTGCCTGAAATTGAATAAAGAGAAAAAAATAGCAACTCTTTAGCTTCGCCTTCATTTTACTATACAGGGTGGAAGAGACAGCGCTTCTTTTACTGAAACTGCATATAGGGTAAAATATTTCAAACCCAGAATTAAAAAAAATAATCCAGGTACCTCAACGGTTTGGACGTAGGATTTTTTTTTTCATTTCACGGTTTTTATCCATACCTGTATTTCGTGTCACGCACACATACGTATGCGACGTTGCCGCTTTGACAGGTAAGTGTGTGCGTGCCTATGTTATACTTTACAAATGGCGTTTTATTTTAAAACGATAATTTTATTATTTATTTTGTTTGAAAAAAAAACTTTTTCATTTTCGAGAATTATTTTTTTTCCGAATTATATTAGGCTTTTATAGAGTAGTTAAAACTGTGGTTTAATTTAAAGTGGCGCTGACAATTCCACCCTGTATATACTAATGGAATTATACAATACAAATGATTTTTGAGTTTAGTAATTAAAAAAACCGCTTAGTATGGGGTTCAATACCTATCGAGGACATAAAATTAAAAATATAAAAAAATTTAAATATATAAATTAAATAAATATTTTCATAGATCATAAGTATATTTTTATAGAAAACAATACCTTCCTTTTATACTGAAAAAGGGTTGGGTAAACAGTCAAAACATTTACGAAAAGCTTAACATAATGAACAGAATTATAGAGATATGCAACTATGTAGTTTCTCCACCTATTTTACTAAGAATAAGGATAATTAATAATTTCAAATATGTAGTTGTGGGAAAGAAAAATAGATAGAATAATTTAATATTATAAATATTATATAAAATTTTACAAGACATTAAAAATAACAACAAACATTACCTGTACACTCGGTGCCCTAAGCAACTTTGCCGCATCTTCCCTCGTCTCCAACAAAGTGGCTCTATGTACCAACGTCTCCGCCGTGTCCCACACTATGTCACTGACTGCTTCCTTCGGGTCTATCCTTAGCAAATGCTGTAAGATGCTCAGGAAGGGGATCTCTTGGGGTGTGTCTGATACCTGTCAAGAAGTAAAATAATTAAGAAATAGTATAAAAGCTTGTTTGCTAGGAAAGCATCAACCGGTGGAATAAAACTATTAACATAGCATCAACTTGGGATTGTATAAGGTTCTTTCTGCCTACTTCCACATGGAATATTTTATTTATATTTATATTTACTAAAATCTTTTGTAATCGGTTAAAATAATACTGAGTGATAGACAGACAAAACCACAGGTTAAGAAGTATAGAGGAGTATTATTCAATTTCCTTCGGGAACGGAAAAAACTGGATTATCCATTATAAAAAATCCTCGCAAGCAAATTATTATTTTTATAAAAATATGTATATTTTTATACTAATACTAACTTGTTTCAAAATGGCGTAAAACACATCTAAATGTGAATTCAGATTGATACCGCCGGGACCCTGCGCCTCGTCGCTTTCCCGCTGCTCCTCGAACACGTCGAGCTGGACGCCGAGGTTTGGGTGACTGGCCGCTTCATGCCTGTGAGGTAGTCAGTTCGAATCAATGTTAGGAAATTAGGTATATAAGTAAAAAGTAGTGTTGTTTTTCACTTCACTTTTTGTGTATATGTTATAAAATGGTAGAGGAATAGAAATATTTTGACGTAAAACATGCGTTGTCATAGCAACGTGTTAATAATAGTGTACGTATAGTATGGTAGTGCCTATAGTATATATTATTTACTATAATTTTAATTATAATATTGTTAGACTATCCGTGTAAAAGTGGGTAGATTTAGGTGAAAAAGACAATATAAGCAGTGGAATTGTGTCAAACGGGAACAGTTGCTTGTAGGGGGAAGCCCTGATTGGAAGGTATCTAGTGTGTAGTGTTGTTATTGAGTGATACATGTCACTTATTGTAATTACGTGGAACCTCTGTCCGAGTACGTTGGAAACATATACAGGGTGGAAGAGGCAGCGCTTCTTTTACTGAAACTGCATATAGGGTAAAATATTTCAAACCCAGAACTAAAAAAATTAATCAAGGTACCTCAACAGTTTTGACATAGGATTTTTTTTTCATTTCACGATTTTTATCCATACCTGTATTTCGTACGACGCACACATACGTATGCGACGTTGCCGCTTTGACAGGTAAGTGTGTGCGTGCCTATGTTATACTTTACAAATGGCGTTTTATTTTACAACGATAATTTTATTCTTTATTTTGTTTGAAAAAATAACTTTTTCATTTTTGAGAATATTTTTTTTTCTGAATTATATTAGGCTTTTATAGACTAGTTAAAACTGTGGTTTCATTCAAAGTGGTGCTGACAATTCCACCCTGTAGACGGTATGTATTTATATCGTGTTTATTTTAAAAACGTTAACCGCTTCCGTTTCCTAACAATATCTATAAATTTAACAAGAGGTGTAAAACTATGTGATTTCTCTCTAATTTCTCTCCTTTCTCTACAAAACAAAGAGAAATATACCTAAACTTAAAAATAACCTCACGTTTTTATCCACGTTTTTATACAAATACAATAACAAATCGATACATAATAATTTATTATTCATTAATTCTCAACTCGCCATATTTGGTATGAGACGTATCTGCCCACGCATTTTTTTGCTATTTACTGGACGCAGTGGACTTTAGATCGGAACATATAATTGATATAAAATTCCTATTTTTAAATTAGCTTAGGAAAAAAATATTTTTATTTTATATTTAAGGGAGAGATCTAGTGTTAAGACACTCTGTTCTCCACGCACCGCTCAATTTTCGAGTATATTTTCAATATTATAATATTTTTGTATTCAAAGCGTGTGAAAATAGTTCACTCTCGTAGCGGGAATCGAACCCATAACTGCTTTAATAGACGCTATACCGTTACGCCACGACAACCACCAATTTATTTAATTAATTAAGGCTGTCTATAAACGCGATGATTGTGGGTTCAATACCCATTAAAATATAGCATTCATGCAAAAAGTATCTACTTTGAAAAAATGGAATTATTGATATTCTATTTGTTTTAAATAATATTATTATTGATATTAATTCCTCTCTTTTTAAGTTATATAGTTGTCTTTTAAAGCTTTCATGAGAAACATAAAAAAAAACAATTAATTATTCTAAAACAATTTTAATAAGCGGCATTCTAAAGGGATTGCATAATAAAATTGTAATTATCAGGTTCGATTCTGAGCTTAGATTTAATAATTAATTGGCAGGACGGATTCCTTAGAGTCATTTCATAATTTGAGTAGAATGAGTTGCTACTAGCTGGATCTATTACAAGTATTAAATTAAACTACGAAATATTATAGATTTCTACAATTTTGTCATGAAGTTATTTAATGAATATAAATAAATAATTAAATTAATAAATAATTAATTAATTAGTGGAGCATTTGAACTGTGTATACAGTATGCAATGGTAATAGGTTCAACTTTAACTGAATAAGTATTAAATATTTTTTTCAAATACTTTTTTTAGACTTCTTTTCACCCAAATAATAATATTTAGTACTGAATTGAACGATGCCGGTAACAAGTTCGATTACCGCTCGCGGGTATTTATGTTGATTAAAAGAAATTTATACAATTTACTTCTTTACTCAGAATAATATACCTAAATGGATTGAAAATGATTAATTACCAGGTTTCTTTTTACTAGTAATTAACATACATGTGTAAAGAAAAATATAATATAATACAAAGACACGAAAAAAAAACAAAAAAGTTATATTTGTCATTATTAAAATATAATAGTTAAGTAAACAAGCAACTAATAAAATAAATCATAACTACAGTACGTCCGTCTAGTCGTGGTCGCTCTGATATTATGCTATAACCTTGGGGGTTTAACTCGGGAAGAAAATAATAAAAAAAGATAATTTTTAGAATCAAATCTGCCCAGCCATTTCTAGAGCTAAGTTCAGGAGGCCACAACTCATCAACCGTACTGCAAGGAATGCGCGTTAAGAGTTAAATACACTCACCTTAGATTACTAAGTGTTGGAAGCAGTCCA
Source organism: Heliconius numata (assembly GCA_016802625.1). Classification (NCBI taxonomy): domain Eukaryota; kingdom Metazoa; phylum Arthropoda; class Insecta; order Lepidoptera; family Nymphalidae; genus Heliconius; species Heliconius numata. The sequence continues at coordinate 23,448 of JAEBDU010012999.1, forward strand.
AGTCCTGTAATATAATTATAGTATCATCAAATCTCTAAAGTATTTAAGTTTGTATGGATTGTATAATATTTTAATATAGTAAAATAATTTACATATTGTCTAACAGTCGCAGGGCATAAAGATGCGACAAGTTGTGGCTTCGATTCCCATTTGAAAAAAATAAATATTTAATATTTTCATTTCCTCACTCTGATAAAGAGAATGAAATATATATTTTTTAATATAGCAGGGCTCAAATCCACGTCTTTTGTGACCTCTGACCACTAAGCCTCTGAAATTCTCATACGTGCACTAACAATTTAAAAAAACAAATATTATGTCATATCTGTAAACACACTAAATAGTTTACTAAAAAAAATACTGGTTACAGGTGCGATTCCCACCCGAGCAAATTAAATATTAAGGTATTTAAATTTGTATTTCCATTTCTTCGCTCCGGCACTAAGACAAAAGCTCGGCGTTGAGTTCCGCCACTCAATACTCCATGCCCGAAAAATTTGGAAGTGAAGAACGTCTTATCACTATGTTCCCTCTGCCTGCTCTGCTTTGTGCGGGATACAGCGTGAAGCTGAAAAAAAAAGTAACAACTTACCGATAAACTCGTTCCTCACTCGGATCCTGTCTGGTAGTCGAGGTGCAGATATAATGAGACAGTTGATGAACGCGACGAGAGCAGTTTTGTAATCTATTGTAGTTGCGTTTTTTAGTTCTTCCACAACTATTGTGAGGCGGTAGCGGTCTCCTTTCAGAACCTAGAACCATAATTTTTTTGAACCCAGTGTTACTGACGCTTCGTTCAGCTCTTTCCGCTGAATTTTCAACTCTTCGTCTGGTTCGTCAACTGAACCCCGCGTTTGTCTTGTTAACAGAGCGAGGAATAATATAAAAAAATCATTACCCTGATTGGGAATCGAACCCACAATCGACTCATTCGCAGTACACTTGTGTCACTGCTTCAAAACAGTCTCCCATAAAAATAATAATTAAATAAGAACTAGTTTAAAAGTTAGTTAGTCGTTATGTTAACTAATTTGGAAGTTTCTAATAGTACCTACCTATACACGACGAGTGTACCAGTTACAATAAGAAAATGGAGAAAATAACAATATTTATTTTTGATTTAACCCCCCGAAGCGAAAGAGAAATGCAAGGACCGCTTAAGCAATTTTTTTTTTCAAAGTTATCAAGATTTCCTTATAAAATATTTAAGAAATAAATTGGATATCAATTTTCCATATAAGTTTTTGTTTACCTTATATCTATCAAGTGTGTCGACTGCTCGGGCATATCCGTCTGCGTTGTATACACATAGCGCTGAAAGAAGCTCGAACACCTGGAAAATTATTTAAGCAATAATTCTTTTTAATTATTATTTTCAGTAAAATTGCCGTATTCCATTTAAATATGAAAAATATTAGTATGGAGAGAGACGGAGCGTTCCCATTAAGACACTTCCGTTCTCCATCTTCTGCCGAATTCTGAAGGCATGTTGAATGGCAGAACTCAACACCGCGGTTTACTTTGTTACTTGCTTGTTGCTATCAAAATATTAAATATTTAATTTCACCGATTGAGAATCGAACTGACATACCTGTTTTTTAACAGCAGCTGTAGGTGAAGTGAGGGCGGCCGCGAGCTTCCCCGCGTACTCCGCGTGCTCCACTATGTAGTCCAGGCCGACTCGACTCTCCATTGTTTCTGGAAAAAAAAACTTTATTAAGTTTTTTTTTAATTATAATGAATTATAATGAAAAATGTATGAATGAAATTGAGTGAAAATATTGAGTGATAAAATTAAGTTTTAAATAAACCCATCATGGCACATTGGAATGTAATAATTTTGAATAACAAACAGAATAAGTAAGCTTGAACTATAAGTTTTCAACCCCGGCCCTGATTGATCGAGACGCTCAGACATGAGTTACCGACTACAGAGAGTGAGATCTTTCCTTTATTTGTTCTGTAACTTCTCACTTTCACTTAATTATATGCGAAGGGAAGTACTCTACTGAATTTAATTATTTTTTGACTTTGTTAACTAATAAGCTTAATTTTTTCACTTTTCTAAGGGAATTTCGACTTAGTTATTATTTAATGTTTAAATTAGAATAGAGAATTAGATTTCATGCTTAAGTTTAACATCTATTGCCGTAACTTTACAACCGATTCACACCGATCAAAATTAATATCAAAATAAACACATATATATCTACTTATAAACAAATTTAAACCTCCATAAAAGTAACTGTAAAACTAAACCCATTGTTATTATACAACGGGTGTAAGTACTGTACAGTGTCTTGATCCCCAGACGCGGTGCGACATCACGCAATGCTCAAAGGGCACCGCCGATTATCATAATATTTAGTATGCAGGTTTGTTGTGCATACTTATATAGTTACTTTCTAATGAAAGTATGTGTTTTTGTTATGGGATTGAGTAATAAATATATATATTTGTATGTTTATAGCGTAAAGTTTTAAAATATGGTTTGAAATAGTGTATTGCTTGCGGCTTCGCCCGCTTGGACTACTACTAGTTTAATATAAACAAGCAGAGGTACTCTTTTTCTCGCATTGCATGGTAGGCAGGTAGGTCTCAGTAGTTTTCTTGCACTTTCTTTTGTTAAAGCGCGAAATTTTCAAAAATTCATTCCACCCGGTTAGAATCGAACCTACAATCATTACGTTGACTGTCAAACACCGCGTCACGACGGTATTGCTAGGTATCTCATTAAACATTATAGCATTTTCAACTTTTATTATATTTCAAGTATTTTTTTAGACAGGACTATAAAATAGTAAGAATTTTTTTCATGTCAACATGCAATTTACATTTACTTGACATTTAATTTTTTATTTACTATGAGTTATCACGCTATATATTTTGTTTCCCTAACAATGTGTCATTTATTTCTATAGCTTCACGCTATATCCCGCACATAGCAGAGGGAACCTGTTAACTCAGTGTTACGACACTCCGTTCCCCACTGTCCGCCAACTTTTGCAGTTATTGCCTAGTTGGCCTTATTACCAGGGCAAAGAAAACAAAACCATTAAATATTTACATTTCTCGAGTGAGCATCGAACCCACTACCATAGCGTTTACAGTCGCACTCAGCCTCAAAAATTAAGCAATTTGTAATTTATTTCTCTCACGTTTATTGTTCTTACCTCATATAAATAGCTTTATTTACTTTATAGAGACGAATTTCTAACATTTCATAGTAGCGCACCCGGTGTCCTTACCGCCAATGCGATCCGCATAATTGGACAACTATTATATCTTATAGTGCAAGATATAAGAGACAATAGATTAAAAACCTTAATAATGAATTAAATAAAAAGCATAATATAATGATTTTAGCTTATTTTATCACCTTAATAATTATACCTTAATAATAATTTGAACTTATCTTATCATCTTTAACTCGTATCCTGCTTACAGCAAGGTAGGCAGAAGGAACCTAGTGTTAAGATCCATTTTCCGTTGAGATTTTAGTGTTGAGTGGTGAAACTCAACGGCACAAAGGTGTGACTGTAAATGCAACGGTTGTAGGTTCGATTTTCACTTGGAGGAATGAAATAGGTACTCTTTTGACGAGGCAAAAATGCAACGCTTCAAGAATTCAGCGGATAGTTGGGAACGGAGTGTCCACAACACTAGGTCCCAGGTTCCCTCTGCCTCCCCGCTGTGTGCGGGATACGGCGTGAAGTTATAATCAAAATAAAGTTCTCAACTTGCACCGTATCTAAACAAGCCACCGCAACCCACGCGTTCTCTGAATGCCAACACCTTTGCTTACTGTGCACGGATAAAATCTATGCGATGAAAAATGTTGACTGACATGCTGATGTTGCTTGACGTGTATATTAGAGGGTGTGGTGGTTTAGTGGTAGTGTAGGACTGTTAACGTAATGGTTGTGAGTTCGATTCTTGTTTGGGAGAATATTTACCTATTCCATTTAAAGCTATTCATTTTACATATATTATAGGGCATAGTGTATACTCTAGGTTCCAATTAAATGCACTGCATAAAAAAAAATACTTTTTTAATTATTTTATCTATATAATCTAAAAAAGTAAACAAAGTGTTATTTTTTATAAAAATTGAACAGAGAGAAAAACAGAATAAATAATCACTAACTTCTCTAAATATCATTTAAAATAATGGTAATACCCGGAAGTAACTTTCAAGGCACCAGAATCCTGATTGATGATCCAAGTCCGTAGCGAATTCAATTTAAACTATACAATAGTACATTTTGTATTTACAGCCTTTTAGTATAATGTTACGTAATGCGTGATTCAAATTAGTTTTTTGCCAAATAATTTGTTTAACCTTAGGTACCTACAGTACGATGAACGAGTCGTGGCCACCCTGAAGTTAGGGTTTCTGAAGTGTTTCTCTGTGGTGTGTGACTGTAAACGAGAGTGGTTGTGGGTTTGATCCCCGCTCGAGGATTGGCTGCAAAGGCTAAACACAGCATTAAGCCTACAGAATTCGGAGGAAAATGGGGAACGGTATGTCTTAACATTAGTTCCCTCTGCCTACCCTTATGTGTACGGGAAAGAAAAAAGAGAAATTTTACGTAATAAAATATAACTTAGCTATAAATGTAATGTGGTCTTTGATTTTTGACATTGAGTGTTTAGTGGCAGCGCTCAACGCCGCACGTAGTTTTGTTACCAAAACGGTTTAATGAAAATAATGAATTTCCTCGTCTGGAAATCCACAAATGTCGTCAGAATATGGGGACAGTGTGGCCCGTGACCACCCCAGAATAGTCTTGTGCCCACCCCAGAGTTAATTCTTATTAAATTGCTTACTGGTTTTACGTGGAAATGTATACAATTGATATAGAGATGCTGTAATGCGTTATTCGCTATAGTGTTCCTTCTTAGAAAGAGTCATCCAGTCATCCATGTCAGCATTCTAAAGTCTAAACATGTTAGGTGATACTTTATATGAGAGGGTGTTGATTAGCTGTTTATACTTTAGATTTAGGTTATTGTGGCGTAAGGAAGTGTCACTGTTACGCAATGGATGTGGGTTCGATTCCCACTCGGTGAAATTTATTATATTTTAATTTCTTTCGCTCTGTCGCCAAAGTAAAAGGCCGTTCGTTCCAGGCAATACGCAATGCCTAAAATTCGGCGGTAAGTCGGAAATTGAGTGTCTTATCACTAAGTTTCCTCTGTCTATTCTGCTATGCGTGAGGTACAGAGTGAAGCTGAAAAATGATAGGAAAAGTCTGGTAAAAAGACAGTCCAGCGTTGAGTTTCATCCCCTAACACGTAATGTCTCTAATATTGTCTCTAATATTTTTTTATTAGAAATAGACATATCCATGTAAGTATTTCATAGAGAACTAATAAAATATTTGTCCTAGCGTGATCTTGAACTTGCTACCTTCAAAAAGACAATACACTATCCCACGTACTCATACTGGTTGATAGTGTTTTTGTACAGCTTCCATTCGAGGTTCATAGTAAATTAATTGAGAAACTGTCGAAGTAATTAATTAAAGCATACGCCTCGTATGGTTTCCGATTGTTTAGAAATAAAAAATATATATAGATATCTTTATCTATAGGTATATTTTTTATTATATGTTTTCCCATTTTTTTAATAGAAGGTAGAAGGAAACTAGTGTTAAGGCTCTCCGTTCTCCACTTGTGCCACTGCGCCACTACGGCCTCTAAGTACACATAGACACAAGCAAATTAGGCATCGCCTTGGCATTATTACGCCAACGCCGTGAAGATAAACGTTATATCATGTATTCATAGATAATCGTTTTATTATGGTTAATTATTTAATTTAGTAGTAAACACGCATCTACTGTATTTTGGCATATAGGAAATTCAGATTGAAAGGGAAAAAAATGCAGGGAAATGTAGTTTTTTCGAATAAATGCAGGGAAAAAATCTTCAAAATATAATTCAATTCAAGACCCTTTTGAAACTGTTGTGATGGGTGGTGGAGCTTAACCCTGTAGCTCCAACTAGATCACATACATACTTTTAAAATTATATTATATATAATTTATTATTTAGAAAATAATATAGAAATATATTATATTTAGAAAAAAAGGACTATTTAAAAAGCTTACAATTATTATTTGTAACAGGAAATACAATAAGTTAGTCACCATTTTGAATATCAATGTTCTTCTCGCTAAGATCTATAGATATTGCCTTATAAGGTAATTGAAGAACAATTAAATGAAATCACGTAATCGTGTTGCATATTCATGCGCCTGCTGGAAGACACCTGAGATTCATTTTAAATAAAAAAACTAGTCAGAAAAATTTACAGAGAGATTATAATAATAGTGAGAGGAAGCGCGGCGTTGAGTTCCGCGCAATATTTAATGTCTTGAATTTGGTGTGAAAGTTCAGAACCCAAGGCAAAAATAATGAAAGTTACAACACTTCTTTCCTTTACGCTATATCATAAGCTAAATGTCTGTTAAGCTCAGCTTTACGAGACATTGCACGTAGAGTGACGTAACTAAACGCCGCACTTTATCTCGTGACCAAAGCTTAAAAAATAATTCATTCATCAGCGACATGACGGCTCATGACATCTATGAATGATTCAACACTATCTATATACCTATAGATAGATAGATAGATAGATATAAAAAACATTTCAAAACCAAGCATTAGTTATTTAATTTTATTGCTATTTCATTATAATTATGTACAGTATGCGGTGCAAATTACCCAGTTATGTCAGTAGTAATCGATGACTGGTAATGGCGCCAGACTTAATTATAGTATGGCTTTTATATATAAATTATACAGTGATAACGTAGATCGTTGTGATAAGAGTAGTCTTAATATAGTATGTTATAGTAAAAAATATAGTAGGTACCTACAGAGTGTAATAAATATGTTTTTGTAAGTATTTTTTTAGATTTAAGCTGTATCGTATTATGGCAATTTAGGCAGAGGGAACCTGGGAACCTAGTGTTTGATGCCACTTTGCTTGGCGAATTCTAGTAGCGTCTTGATATACTCGTAGATGTTGTAGTGTAAATATAATAGATACAGTGTGTAATATATTTCTGTAAATTTTTACATTTAATCTGTATCACAGCATGGTAAGCCGAGGGAACCTGGGAACCTAGTGTTGAGATACTCCGTTCCTATTACACTTCTGTCCCCAGCTTTCCGCCGATTTCTCGAGGCCTTGCGTGTTCAGTGGCTAAACTCGATGTCGCGCTTTGCCTCGTCAATGCGAAGAAATGAAATTATTAATTATTTCTTTCTTTCTTATTATAATTCTCACTTATTTCCTTTAAGCCACGCAGGCGAAGCCACAGTTAGAAAAGATAGTGAAATATGTAGTCATATCGATGACATAATCGTAAGTAAAATATTCTCCAATAATAATCGACAAATAGATAATTCATGCAAACTAAATGCAGTGGCGTTAATCTTTAACCTTTAATAATATAATCATCGTGTCGTTATTGTAAACACGACGGTTATAGGTTCGATTTAGGTTCAGGGGAATAAAATATTACTTTTAATTACTTTCATTTTTTCAGTAATGAGGCAAATCGTAGCGTTAAGCTCCACCACTCAACACACGATACCTCAAGAATTCAGCGGAAAGTGGAGGATGGTATCTTAACTCTAGGTTCCCAGGTTCCCTTTGCCTACCCTGCTATGTGCGAGATATTGTTAAATAAATAATAATAAATTAATAATTCATACAAACATTAGTGCAGTTGTACTTAAAGCTTTAATAATATTATAATTGATGGCGCCAAATACAAGGTCAAATGTAGGAGCTTCTTGCTTAATTTATACGAAATCAACATTAGATTTACAAGATAATATAGTTAAACTAAGATTTATATCGAATTTCCATTGAAATTTCACGGTGTCTCCCGCATACTGGAGAATAGGCAGAGGGAACCTTGTGTTAAGACTCTCCGTTCCCCATTTTTCACTGAGGTCTGGAGGCAGTCGCGTTTACAAGCACACACTTGTGCTCCTGCATCACGTCTGGCCTCAATTCAAGAACTTTTATTTATTTATTTTTTTTTTATATAAGATAAGACGAAAGTGAAAAACCAATATTAAATAAATTAAATTTAAATTGCATTTGAACTCACAACCGTTAAGGTACTTGCACCAATATTGTATATTTAATATTAACTTGACGAAACTTAAGTCTTAACACTAAGTTCCTTACCTAACACGCTATACGTGAAAAAGCGTGAAACTACAAAAAATATATTTACCAAAAAAAATATTCACAAAATATAATAATCAAACTTATATTAATATAACTCGGTTCATCCACAATATATCCTCGCGTCGGCCTTCTCGCAAGGTCCTCCCGAATTGGTCAGGCCACGCCACCACTCGTATGCCCATATATGGACGATACTTCCTTCACGATCGAACGGAAATATACAAGTGGTAAGCACTTACTTTTATTTAGGCTTCTGATAGTATAGATAGTGGTTTTATAGTTTTATTGTTAAATAGAGTTGTTTTTTTGTATGTTTATAATGGTAAAACAAAACATTCCCTTTCTTTTTAAGACATTTCCGTTCACCACATTCCGTTAAATTCTGGAGGCTTTGAGTTTTAAATTGCGGTTCTTAACATGCGTTATCTCATCACCAGAGCGGAGAAATGAAAATATTAATTATTTATTCCCCTGAATGAGAATAGAACCCACAATCGTTGCGTTTACCCCTACTTTTGTGAGCCCACATATTACATAAACCTATTATATAATGTTATAAACGTACAGACATAGGAAATGACTCGTTAACTAGAACATAGCAAGTAGCTTTGATAAGGAAGGTTTCATATCAGATTTTGTATTAAAAGTTACTCATGTTACATTACTGCCCACGTAATTTAGATATTTAATGTTTTTCTTATTATTTTTTTAGATATATTTGTATAGCATTCAGGTATATTTTGGGAAATCTATACTGATATTAAACAGTTGCAGTGGTTGTTTGCAACATAGCATGTTCCACCAATCTCAGGAACTACTGGTTAGAATCATAGAACAGCAAATGCGTCAAATATATTAATATCTTCCATAATTACAGAGTACTGTCACTATTTAAGGTACACAATACATTAAAGAAAATTAATCACTACGCAGATTTACAAGAAAATCCATGTATTTTAAAGAAAATGACGAATACGCCAAGAATTTTAGTTGATGTGATTCACAATGCAATCTAACGTTTTTCTAAGTAGAGTAAAAAACTTATCAATGGGTTTTCCTACGGAACTTTTACTAAGTCACAGTTTTAAATGCAAAGTTATTTTTTATCTTTGGATAAGCAGAAAGAATGAGTGAATCATTATTCCGCTTTTAACTTGCTTATTTAAATAGAATATAATGAGTACTTAGGTACTTTGCTTTATAGCCTAAAGCTTCTTCAGTAATTATTTCCTCTGAGTGAGAATCGAACCGATAACCGTCGCCTTTACACTGAAGTTTAAAGAACTATCTTTTTCTTTTACAGAACTTTTCTGGTCCTTTGTACAGATTTCTTATACATTTTTACTATGCAAAAGTTTCACAAACTCATTTCACAATTCGAATAAGGCTAGAAAAAATTTATTAACAAATCTCTCTATTGTGCATTTATATAATTCTAATAATTTTAAAAATTATTTTCAATGTATTAAAAAAAGCAACATTATGTTCCATATACACCAAAATTAAATTATTTTTCCCTAGATTCCGTCTAGGGGAGAGACGAATCACTATACTCTCCATTTATCAACAACATCAGTATCTACGTACCACCACAACCATGTTTATAAACACCCTAAACTGGTTCCATCAAAGGCCACCAGTAACTGTGCTAGTTGCATAAGAAACCGGTCGCCAAGGTCTCTGTCATACGCTTGATAGATTCGAAGTGGATGTGCTGAGATAACGGATGAAGTGGAAATAAGATTGCTTCATACAGTACAGTATATATTTCGCATATAGAAAGGAAGGTGGAGGAACCTAGTGTTTATTAACTTGGTTCGAAGTGTATGTTGAATGGCGGAACTTAACGCTGCGCTTTATCTGGTTACCAAGACAAACACACAAAAGTCGTATTTACAGTAGGAATATAATAAAAACAATAAGTTACACTTTATCCATAAGGTGTAAGAAATGAAAATATTATTTGCTTCATATACTATGTGTGTACAATATATATGTTTGTATGTATATCTTTTTTTTTAGCTGCGTGGTGTATGCCGCATATAGCAGGGAAGGTTGTGTTAACCTAGTCTTAATTAACTCTATTCACCACGTATTATTTATATTGTTATCAGGACGAGAAAATACAAACAATTCATTCAACCGAGTAAAAATCGAACCCACAACAGGATAGGCAGAGGGAACCTAGTGTTAAGTCGCTCCATTTGCCATTTTCCGCCGAATAGAGATATTGTACCACGACTGGCCTCAAAATTGGTCTGGAAGTAAAAGGCAAAATCAACATTTTAAAAATTCCATTATCAAATTCCCAATTATTCTACGTCACCCAACTACCAACAATGATAAGATCGTCCAAAGCGGTCCAAAAACCCTAAGGATCGATAGGGCATCAGTGACGCATCGCGGTCACCAAGTATCAGTACATTTGGCTAACGGTTCTTGGATGGGCACAGGCGTTCATTGTTCTAACTATGCTTTGTAGGGCTGGAACTTTAGAATTATATTAATAAAATTTTATGAATATAGTAAGTTGCGGTTATTTTTATAGTTTCGCGGTGTATCTCGCATTCAGTGAGGTAGGTAGAGGAAGCCTATTGTCAAGACTCTCCGTTTCCCACATCTTGCTCAATTTTGGAAATATTGCACTTTAAGCCAATCTAAGTTCGTGTAAAAATTATTTTAAAAGTGCTAAAGATATAATGGAACGTATGACTTGAACTTGTGACCAAATAACTGTTCTTTTAACGACCACTAACTTTGAAAATCCCCTTTACTCATATTAAAATCTATTATATACTTATTAATAATCATATTCTTTAATTAGGGTTTATTTTCATTACATATAATCTATTATAAACCATAATTAAAAAATGTATGAAGGGGACGAAAATGAATAGCCATTTGTATGAAAAATAAATTCTCTGGTAACGAGGCAACGCGCGGCATTAAGATCCTCCACGCAACACGCAATGCCTCCAGGATTCGGCGGAAAGTGGGGGAAACTCAAGTATCTTAATAGAAACTTAGTATCGTAGGTTTCTTTTGTCTACCCTCCTACCTACATATACAGCGTGAATCTAAAGTAAATATTTAAATTAAAATAATTATGCTATCTATATATAAAAAAGGCACGCGATAAATTCGCCGTATAAAGTAATATCATTCTTTTCCGGGTAGGTTATGACTTTATGAGACGGATAAAAAAACGAATTCCACAACAGTATATTAAATATGTACATATCAGAGGAACCTATTTGCTGAGAGTTGAATTAAATGGTTCCTTGATAACATGTAATAAGTATTAAAGCTTCGACGAATGGAGGCTTTGGGTGTTGAGTGACTGAACTTAACGCCGCGCTTTGCCTCGTTAACAGAAAATGAAAATATTTAATATTTAATTCCCCCGTGTATAGATTAATATAGATTTCAACTTAAACATTATCTACATACATTTAAAGTTATTGGCAAATAAATATTAAAATAATAAATTACATACTAAATAATTTAAGATTTATGTGATTTTCTCATAGATAACCTTGTCAAAACTGGACCATCAAAAGAAGCGCTAGCTTTTCTAATAAATAGGATTATCAAAATCGATTCACCCAGTGTAAACTTTAGAGGTAACATACGTAACAACAAATAACTTAAGTTGAATTGATAACCTCCTTCTTTTACAGAAGTCGGTTAAAAAAATTAACAAGATTATAATATTTTAAAAGTTATCGACACTGGTAATATTATGTAAATGGTAATATTATACGATTTTTGTATATTTGAGGCAAAAAAGTATTTAAAACAAGTTATTAGGAAGTAAAAGTACACAATCATCAGAACTATAAAAAAAATATCTAATACTTTGAAGGTCACCATATATTGTATAATTTTATGAGTGTAGGCATATTCTTATAGTTTTTTATTAGCTTCCGGCATATTATTATATCCCGCATATAGCAAGGTACCTAGTGTTAAGACACTCCCTTCCCCACTTTCAGCCGAATTCTGGAGATATTGTATGTTAAGCACCGAAATTCAACGCTTTACACCAGAGCGAAGAAATAAAAACATTAACTATTCCATTTCCTCGATTAGGAATCGAACCTACAACCATTCGAACCACAACTCGTCAATCCTTTGTTAAAACAATATTAAAAGTGCTAATACAATTTAATGAATGCCACGTTACACGCTATACCAGTATGTAAATAAAGCAATTGCCTTGCAAAACTCCTGTGATGGATCACATTGATTCCATATTATGTACCTGCTAAGTGAGTTGGTTGCTCGATGAGGTGGAAAATGATTAGGAAACTGGTTTTTTTGTTCAGTTTATTTTGGATTTTATCTATTGTTTTAAAAACCTTGGAAGCGAAGGCGAAGTTTGAATTTTTTTGTGATATTTCAGTGGTTTTTCGCATAATATTAATTGATAAGACTTTAAAAATTCGATTGTATTAGCAATGTTTTCTATATTTTTTATTTTCTTCCTCTGGTAACGAGGCAAAGCGTAAGAGAGGTAAGTGTTGAGTTTCGATACTCAACACGCAATGCTACCAGAATTCGGTGGATGCTATGGAAGCTAACAGCATTAAGTTCATGCTCGAAAAGAAGTAACATGCTCAGTTCTGTTCTTCAAATATGGCGTTTTCAGCATGTCAGTTAAGTATTATTAGCTAGCTGAGATAGCCAATTATTTTTAATACGCATGAACGCCTCCATAAGCTTCTTACAAACATTCTAAAACTTTCATGATTTTCATGATGTTTTAGATTTGCACCCACCACCCCAATAATTCATTAATTAATAGGTACTAAGCTGACAGTACCAGTGCTAACCCTAAACCCCACCGGAAGCGTACACTTGAGGCAGACGCGCGATGCATTCGCACCGACCGGATGTGGTCGGCCTACACTGACAAGTCGGGTTTATACGACCAATTGATATAGTGATATCATTCTCATTTTGATAACTAACTGTTAATATTAAGTATAAGGGTAAAATTAGGTTCACGGTGTATCCCGCACACGGTAGGGTAGGCAGAGGGAATCTAGTGTTGAGACACTGCATTGCCCATTCCGCCGAATTCTGAAGGCATTGCGTGTTGCAGAGTGAAAAAAGGGAAACTTAAATATTTCTTTACCTCGAGTAGGAATTGAACACAAAACCTGTCGCGTTTATAGCCACGTGTGCCTCTATGCTACGAATTGCCACTTAAAGTAGGATTAAGGTATTAATTGGCTTTAGTATTAAAAAATAAGGATTAAGGTATTAATAGTATATACCTTATTTGCTGTCTTGAGATTCTCAAATTATTTACTCCATCTGTTATATTAGTAATCGTTCAATAAACTATATTTCTATTATTAAAACAATAGAAATCAATTTTAAATTATTTTAAAAATATTCCTTTCAAAATTTTCATTCATAAATTTCTAAATATACAACAATTATGTCAACAAAAAAACGTTAAAATCCAAAAAAAGGCTAATTCGCTCAAATTGAAATCCCAAATTCGTGCAAAATCTCATAAAATCAGCAATCACAGTACAATCAGACCAGATGGTGGAACAAAAGGACCCACCAGCCTTTGTCTGAAGTCTTGGATATAGGAAGCATGGTTCCAATTATGGTATCCAACCATAACTGGTGAGGACCTTGCAATTATGGCGAGAAATGCGCAGATTTACCTCATATGTACCTGTCACGTAAGAAAAACGTGAAAAATTAAATGTAAACAACTTTGTTGTCAGCATTAAAAATGTAACTATTATTTATATAAATCACTTGAGATACTTATATGTAAGATCATTTAAATCATAATGCTAAATAAATGTAGGCAAGATTATAAAATATTTTCTATTTGTTTTTGTTTTTAATATTTACATTATTATATGGAATTAGAATTAATTAAGCATTAAATATCTTTCGACTTATCATTAGACTTAGTAGACTTGTTAAGTAGTGCCTTTTTTAGTTTCACGTTGTATTCCGCCCATATTTAGATAGGTAGAGGGAACCTGGGAACCTCGTGATAAAAGACAACAAAAAAGCGAATATATTATTTAAATACTTACAAGTATTTTATATCATGATCTTGAGACGAAATCTGAAACAAAAATATTATGGTAAGTAATCATTTCAAATTGCTTGAATTCTATTTTAATTGTTATACGGTATATACTCAAGGAAATAATGTCTACATAACCATCTTTAACAAAGTAATATTTTTTAGCTAGCTAGGTAGCCAGAAAGAGAGCTAAAAACTTCATCTCCTCTTTCTGTCATCGACCTTTGCATACATGCCCTCCGGCTTCCGGAGGATCATTAGGATTTTCGTGTCCTTTCCAGTATCATCGATATCATCATTCAGGGTGTGCGGTGTTAAGTTCTGCCACTCATTACGCAATATTTAGAACATTTGGGGCAAAATAGATCAGGAAGTGTTCTAACACTTGACTTTTTTACCTTAAAAAGAGTTTCGGTTAAAAGAGTGAAACTCCAAAAATTACACAAATAAAGACAGGTTTCATAGGCAGTTCAAAACTAGATGCTAAAATTTCACAAGTATGTATGTATGTATGTTTTATCGAACTAGTCATACGACCTAAAACAAAAGTAAGAAAACACTTTCACTCATTGCGTTCTTATCATTTGTATGAATCTTTATTTTTTTAAGTCGCGTAATGTGACAACCAGATGTTTATGTAACATGGTCTTTAGGTTCGGATTCTGCCTTTTCCGAAATATTTCAGAATTGTATAATTTTACCACTAAAGCGAATAATTTTAATGAAATATCTCTATTACAATTAGAAAAAGAGACTGCTTGAGGATCTTTTCCTTAAATTAAAATGGAGAGAAAGAGAATAGAACAAAAAGCGACATGTGTCGAAAGAATAAAACACTAAACCTGCAACAAATGCTAAATACGATAATCATAAGAATAAATTAAATAAAGGTCACACCACATACTACTTGTAAATTGTACATCAACGAATCTAAGTATTGTCGTACAATATGCAAAATACAACCTTCAGTTTAGGAGGTCAGAGCAAACAGACAAACACAAACGTTAGGAATCACTTCCGCCTTATTTGTACGCTATTATTACAAGTAGGCTAAATATGTATAAATATATTTATGGTGTGTACACCCATTAAGGATTTCTTGCTTTCTCTAGTTAAACGAAAATAATGTTTACCTAATGATGATGTTTGTTAGTTTTTGTAAGTTTGGGATTTTAGTGATAGTTGTACTGACAATATTGGTCAGTGATGTCAGTCTTAACTGACATTCTGAATATACAATATCTTGAAATCGGATTAAAAGCTGTAAACGGAATGTTTCGACAGTAGGTTTTCTCTCGGCCTGCTATGTGGGTTACACAAGCAATCCTTGAAGCAAAACTTCTATATTTGCAGAGTAACGTTTATAATTGGACCTATATATATTAGGCCTTGGAAATAGAAATATTCATAATTAATAACACACTCCCCGAGTGGGGATCGAACTCACAACCATCGCGTTTACACACGCTTGTGCCTATGACGATATATTTTTTACAAGCCTTTATTTGACTTGCCGTGGTAATAAGCTCAATTTTACCCACTTCCCAGCGCCACGTTGAACTGCTTCTTGGATTACAACAGTCCTGATGACAATGAAATAACATATAATCAATATCAATTCGGTAATATAATCTCTTTTTTCCCGTACAATCTCCTTTGTGTGTTCTCCATACAATGTGACATTGGCGAAGTGATTAGTGCTCATATGGCACGGTCGAAGCGCCATAAATAAAGAACTGAACTGAACTGAAGTGAATATCAATTCGTCCACTATCATCAACTTCTTCATACATGAAGAGGTTCTTTTTTTTTCCTAGCCTTCTGGGATGGTCCCATTGTTGGGCAATGGCCTCTTTCCACTTCGTCCATTCTGGTCTATTTCGCGCTATTGAGCACCAGTCAGGCTTATAATGGTCCAGCTCGTCTCGCCATCTCCGTTTTGGTCTGCCAATTCTCCTTTTAGAGCTTGGAATCCACCTGGTAGAAGATTTCGCCCAAGACTCTTCAGGCATGAGGCAGACGTGCCCAGCCCAGTCCCATTTCAGCATAGCGGCTTTCGTACCCACGTCAGCGATTTTTGTGCGAGAACGCAGTTGGGTCCTGCTGCTTGAATTGTGGAGGATGGAACTACAAATCAATATTATTGTTAGTCTAAAATGGCTGATAGTAAATAATTCTCGTAGTATAGTATATAAATAAGTATATAATAATCGTTACAAAGTTAACATAGTATGACGCCAGATGTGGACATAGGATGTAGGTCAAAATCGTCTCGTCTCACGGCCTTCGTACAGTGATCGAGCTGTGCGATATGGTCAAATATCATTTTGAGTTATCTATATAAATAATTATTAATAGCTATGAGTGATTGAACTATTTAAACCATTTTTCCCGCTGTATCCCGCAAGATAGAATGAGGGAAAATAATCTGTTCCCCACTTTCTGTCAATTTTTTGAGATATTGCTTGGTGAGTGGCGGAGTTCAACTTCTCGTTTTGTCTTCTTCGTTTAAATTAGACACTAGAGATTATTTAAATAACTCAATGCCCGAGTGATATCGAACCCTCAACCGCCACTCTTATTGTCAGAAGCTACGTCGTAGTGCCTCAGTGGCGTCGACTATTCAACTATTTATTTAAATAAGAATTAACTATATGTGAAAAGGAACCTAATATCAAGACACTCCGTTATCCATCTTTCCGCACGAATTAGACACATTAAGTGGTGGAACTCAACGCTGCATTAAATTATTTTCCCAAGTGGTGTTCGAACCCACGACCATCGTGTTTGCAATCGGACGACCTGCACCTGCACCAGGTGACCTTTATGTACAAGATTCGAACTAATGCCTTTTGGAATTTAAGATGTGGTTTGACATTTTAATATCAATTTTCAGTATTTTTAAAAGCTTTTATTATAAACTATTGCGAATAATATTTTAAACATTGTAAGTATGTAACGTAATCGATTTGAGAATGTTCCCACGATTGTATATTGCTACAGAGAAATTACGTTTTATCGAACCTGTGTACGACGTGAAAGGTTTTCAGACTCTGACATGATGGGGTTGGGTAACGGTAATAAATAATATAAAAGCTTAAATAAAAGAAGGCGGTCGTGGGAAGTATAAGCGCGAGGGTTGTGGGTTCGATCTCCTCTCAGAGGAATAATTTATTTTCATTTATATAATTTATTTTTTTCGACACTGAACTAGCAATGTCTGGAAAACTTGGGGGAAAGTGGGGAACTGGTTGTCTTGGCACTCGATTGCTTCACTATTCTGCTATATAAGTGAAGCTAAACAAATATTTTGTATTAAAATTTAAAACAACTATTTTAATATACCAATTTTAAGACTAGTTGTGTAGTACACTGTATAGACAATGGTTAAGGGTTCGATCGTCACTCGGGCCAATTAAATATTTTTAAACTTTACTAGCAATTTTGAAACAAACGATTTTCTGCACTATATATTTTCAATACTAATAAAAAACATTGTTTTATCATCCGACCTTACATTCGTTTTAACAAGACAATTGTTATCAAAAACACGAGGTAATTTGCCGACCTTAAATATACGCGTAAAGTATAGCACTACCTCAAAAGATAAATAAAACGATTACCCTTCACAAAGACTAAATTAGATTCAAGAAAAATATAAAAGTATTAGAAGAAGAAAATTGATATAGAACTATAATACGCAGTTAAGTTCCGCTAAATACGAAATGTCTTTAAGCTAGGGAAAGTCAAGAAATGAAGAAATTTAGGATTAGGGTAGGGAATCTAGTGTTAAGACACTATGTTCCCTACTCTCAACGCAATTTACGAGAGCTTACATGATGAATGACGTACCTAATTCGATCTTCCATTGTTGTCAGAGTGAGGAGATGAATGAAGTGAGGAATTCATTCACTAGAGTAAGAATCAAACTCACATTCGCGTAAAGGGAACCTAGTGTCCAAACACTGCGTTCCCATTAAGATTATTCCATTCCCCACTTTATTTAGGAGATTTATTATAACAAGTTAAGCGTCACATCAAACTTTTACTATGCTTTTAGAATTTTACTTACTTTTATTCTTATAATCTTCCAAAAAAAAGTGATATGGTAATAAAACATTTGTTATCACAAAGTTCAATGAACGCATTTTTCATTTCTTATCAGTGACAAACTAAATTACTAAGATAAGCCACCCCCCACTGATAAGAGAGTGTAGTCCATTCATTATGCAACATAATTAAGTAACCGTTGCATTTCTTAAGACGTTTATAAATAGCGTTATCACAGAATTCTATGAACTAAACATACAAAAATAGACAATTTTACTAAAAAAAATTATGAACAGTTTAAAAAGCATGAGCTTTTTTTTAAGTTTCACGTTGTATCCTGCACATAGCAGAGAAGGCACAGGGAACCTAAGTGTGTAAGTGTTAATTCTGCACAAACAATCGCAAAATTGCTAATTTTAAAATCAATATTAGGAAACGCTTAAAATTTGAAAGACTCGAACCCGGTCCTTTTGGACGTTCTAATTATTCTTAAAATAATTATCAATACAAAATTTACCTATACCTTTATACTCGCCAAAACATATAAGAAAAACGAGTTAAAATTTAATCTACAACTAATATAAAGGCGATCTAATGTCACTAGCTACTTAGAAAGGTATAAAAAAAAAAGGAAAGTGAGATCACTAATGTTAAATAAGGAACAAGTGGCTTTCTTTTTATGTTTTAATAATTTGCGTTTGTTGGAAAGTTTTCACGGCAACGCAGTTAGTGCTTGAGATGGCATACGTCCGCCCACACTGTGAGGTCTGACCCACGTGAGATGTGACCCACTCGGTTACTGATTTTCTTATTTTTCTTACCTAAACACTTAACTTTTCTCTTACTTATATATATTAGTGCTTATATTGTCTTTTTTTAAAATAATATATAGTTCTAAAAAAGCAGAAACATATTTTTCTAGATCAATAAGTGCTATATGAATGCTTTTAGCTATAAATTGTATGAGCCAAAATTCGAATGGTTAACTAATGAGGAGAACGGAGAGTCTTAAGTCTAGGTTCCTGCTGACGGAATACTAGCACGGAATACACCAATATCATCAATACAAAAATATTTGTATAGATGAGAATCAAAGTATGAGGTCCTTTAGGCGTCATAATATCAATTCGTATTAGCAAACAATACATAGTGAAACAGACGGACGGACGAATTAGTGAAGTACAATGGCACATATAAATTAATTAGTATGCGTTTTGCCTCCGGTCAGTGTGCTGAGTGCATATTTTGGTTAGCATTTTTGTAGTTTATTGAACTAAACAGAATGTAGTGATCATTCACTTTGTTTATTACTTTCTACCTACTTAGAAACTATTCATATAAGTCTTGTAGTCATTGTAAAATATGACAAATAAAATAAAAAAAGTCATATCCTTTATATTCTTCGCCATAAACCAGTAAAAATACTACCTTGCAGATTAATATTATAAAAAAAACCTGTACAAGACAAAGTGAAAAATTTACATGCGTCTCAACACTAACAAGCGCATGTAACAAAATGCACAAACATGTAAACATGTCGTACACAAAGAAATCATTCAATTAACTTCCTTGTCTAGTCCTGTTAGTTGTATGAATTATACAAGTTTACTTTTTTAGTTAGAATATGTTTATAGCCTCACGTTGTATTCCGCACATAGCAAGGTAGTCAAAGGGAACCTGGGAACCTAGTGTGAAGACACTTCGTTACCATTAAGACACCTTAAATAAAATACAGGAATAGATATGATGTAATAAACGAAGAAGTTATAAAAACAGATTTAATTACTCGTTCCGTGTTGTAAACAAAGAAAACCTTTATTGCTTTTTTTGCCATGTATGTATGTATAATTATAATTCTATTATGTATGTATGTACGGACAATTGTAGCTACGCAACAAATATCTATTATTTTTTAATTATCATTGCAATCGACTTGCTGAAGTAATAGAGCTGAAGCTGTAACTTTTTACTAGTTCTTTCACTCACTTCAATTACAACTTGGCGTATTCTTAGTTTCATGCTGTATATATATCTGGACATCGAGAGGTAGGCAGAAGGAACCTGGGAACCTAGTGCTAACAATTAATTCCCATTAAGACACTTCCGTCGCCCATTTTCGATTCTTGAGGCATTATGTGTTGAGTGTGTTGAGTGGCCGAACTCAATGTCCCGCTTTGTCTCATTACCAGATTGAGAAAATTAAAGTGTTAATACTTTTATTACATTTCCCCGAGAGAGAATCGGACCCACAATCTTTTTACCCATAACTGCCTAGATTTGTATACGTTTCTAAATAAAAAAAAAATGTTTTACTTCAAAAAATTTGAACCCAACATACAAATTATTAATTTTAGGCACCCCTCAAGCTGTCAAATGATCTTTTCAAGTCACAAATCAGTAGACATAGAACATTGTATTGATGACTGTAATGTAATTCAATATTCTTTAAAGTCAATGACTTATTATATTTATAAGTTCCTACGAATGCCTTTGCACGTGCTGGTTCTGTTTCATATAAATAGTATATATTTTATCTTTTTATATATATATCTTTTTTAGCTTCTCGCTATATCTCGTATAAAGCAGGGTAGGCAGACGAAATCTAGTGTTAAGAATTTCCACTTTCTGCCGAATTTTCGAAACATTGCATCTCCTTCCTTCGCACCAGAGCGAAGAAATGAAAATATTCATTAATAATTTCTACCTCCGAGTGGGAATCAAACCCACAACCGTCGCGCTTACAGTCAGTCAAACGCTGGTATCCCTGCGCCTCATTGATAGTTATTGATAAAAAATAATAATTTCACAGTAGACTATGATGTGATAAGTCACTATTTTCTCTGTCAAAAAACGCAATATACTTAGGTGTTAAGGTGTTATAGAATATACTTAGGTATATTTTTACTTAAATATCAATAACTCAAATAGCTACATTTACAGAAAATTATACCAATTCAAACGAACAAGGCGTGTCGGTCAAGTGGCCTTAGAACAACTAAGACTATAATATTAATAATATTTTATATTTAAAATATTATTGTATAATCAATAAGAGATTCCAATAACTCACTCTAGGTTCCAATATCCGATATTCATTAAAAAAATCGTTAGTTTAGTTAAAAAAATGTAAATCGGTATTTAAGCGACAGTTTCTGAATTTAAAGGCGATGGCTGTGGGTTCATTTTCAATCAGGGGAAAGAATTATGGTAACTAGAAAAAGTGCAGTTTTGAGTTCCCCTGCTCAACACGTAATGTCTCAAAACTTAAGCGGAAAATGAGACTTGAGTGTCTTAAACCAGGGTTCCCTCTGCCTATCCTGCTATAAGCGTGATACAGCGTGAAATAAAAAAATAGCTGGTATAGTTGTATATCACTTCTATTATTATCTCATCTTAGTCTTGACACCGATGAATATATCGAAATCTAATACCGATTTAAGGTCAATGCCTCGTTTTGCTCTTAAATATTAGATCATTTTAATCTTATTACATTGAATTTACTAACAATTTTAAATTACTTATATATATAGAAGGTCTAAGATTCAATTCTGGACAAAGTAATTTGTTTCTTGTTTGGATAAAAAACATATTTCAGAAAATATGCCTGATGATGAATATTAAAAAACTTCCATTCTCCACTTTTCGCCTAATTCTTAAGCCATTGTATATTGGCTAGCGGAACTCAACGCCGTGTTTTGTCTCGTTAACGGAGCGAAGAAATGAAAATATTAAATATGACAATCCCTCTAGTGGGAATCGAACCCACAGCGTCACTCGAAATATCTATTTTTTTACACACTATATTAGATTTACGAATGTACGTAATAAAACGGTAAGCTATGTATGTATATTTTAGCAATCGGTATTTCTACCAGTTTTTTTAACCAAGGACGTTGGAAATGTAAATTTCATTAAATGTATAGGCGTATCTTATTTTGTATTACGTCTTCGTTTAGCATTGAATGTGTTTTGTAAACTTCTGACGTGAATTTCAAATGCTTAATTCTTTAGTTGATTCAATTTATATTGATTTTGGTATTTAGATATACCTTAAATAAAAAACGAATTGAAAGAAAATAAAAAAAAATCGTTAACAGGCAAACTAAAAAGAAAAGAAACCAACACCAGCACGCCACACGCCATGCTTTTTTTCACCTACCTCTAAAAGCGGGAATCGAACCTAAAACTATCACGTTTGTAAGTGTTAATAATTGATATAATAAATCCATATAATATAATAGTAAATCTATTCATCCGTTTGTCCCTCTCACGGTAGCTTATAAACTAAGGTCATTAGGGTCACGCGGTCGGACTGACAGACACTTTCACAATTAGATATTAACATGCCGATGTACATATATATCGTATTGTATACGAAAATTGTTAGTTTAGATTAAGAATTTAACGTCGATGCGAAAGTACGTATATCATTATTGTTGTTCAAGATTTGATCTTGAGATCTAGTGTTAAGACACTCTGTTACCATTCAGACACTAGGTCACGTCTGCCTACCCTGCTGTTTGCGGGATGCAGCGTGAAGCTGATTAAATTAGAAAACGTATAAAATTTTCCTATAGAGTGTGTTTCCTATATAAATTTTCTGCTCTGTTAGGCAAAACGTGGCGTTTAATTCCGTCGCTAGTTACGCAATGTCCTGAAAATGGAGTGGTATATGGCAAAGTGAATATCACAACATTAGGTTCCCTCTGCCTACCCTAGCAAAAGTACAGAAGGTGAAGCTTTAAGTTTTTTATAGGTTCATGAATTTTCTGTAACACGTAAGACCTACTCGGGATTCGTACCTAGAACTTAAAAATATTCCTACATTAGCTAAACCCAATAAACATTACTCCTTGTTTATACAGCGTGTTCACAATAATTTATTATCTAATAAGTATCGACACTTACACGACACAAAGCAAGGGTGGAATTGTTTCTTCTAAACAACAGGTAGATTGTACAGATAAGAACCATTATTTACAACTTAATAAACTAACTTTCCCTTTCAAATAGGGAAATGCCAAATGACATTTAAGTTAAAGTGAAGACAAAGAAAACAAAGGTAGTGCGGCGTTAGGTTCCGTTATCAAACACGCAATGGACGACTAGAATTGATTTTACTTTGATTTACTTAACTATAAAAGGCCCGGTTGCAATTTCTGCTCTGCTACTGCATTGCCTCGACACCAAAACGAAGAAATGACAATATGAGTTTAAATAAATATTTAATTTATTCGAGTGGGGATCGAACCCACAACCAGTCGATCTTGCAGTACACTTTGTACCCCTGTGCCATCAAAGGCACATGTATATTCTAAATATTAATTTAATATGGTAAGACTCATTCTAGGTCACATTTGCTAGTATGTCTTATACAAATGAATGCAGTTTAGTAATTCCAAACATTAAATTATTAATATTCATATACTTTATGTGTTTTTTGCAATTAATGACTAAAGTTCAAGGTGAAATAGTTCTTTCGTTGGGAAATTCGTTCTGTATTGTTCATTTAAAAATTCCTTGGGAAAAATTCTTTTATACCTCTTCAGTTCAAAAATTTTTATGCTGCTTCTAGTTTTACGCAGTGGGTTCTAGTTTCACCAGGGAATACTAGGTGTATTAAGGCACCCCGTTCCCATATCGACACTACCATTCCACAAAATTCTTTCAGTACAACTATTACGTGTTGAGTGGTGGAACTCAATACCGCGATTTGCCTCGTCACCTGACCGAGAAAAACAAAATTTGAAATCTTTAATTTCCTCGAGTAGGAATTAAACCCACAGCCTGTCGCGGTAATAGTCACACGCTTGTGCCGCTGCGCCATGTCTGGTCTCAAATATTTCTCTAATTCTTCAATTAAAACCAGCAATTCTTGAGATTTGCGCGTTCAACCAAACAAACAGCTTTATAAAATTAGTAAATATAAATAGGTACATATGAATATGAATGAAGGATTGATGCAATATGAAAGTGCGAAGGTCATGTTTGGAGGTTGACGAGAAGATTGTAGGGAGTCGATAGGTGACGGATTGGTCACGAGACTTGGGCAACCGCTACTGGACAGGGTACTTGTATTATTATACTAGCTTGTTTCGTGGTTTTGGTTGGCATTGGCTTTATAAAAATATATAAAACTGCAACATACTTCCTTCTTAAGGCGTAATGGCGAACAGTCGTGCAAATTTGTATAGCAAATCATAAAAGCTCTTTCGTTAGTGACTGTCTACTGTGTCAGACAACACACAGATAGAAAGACGCGGCGTAGAAAGCTGAAATTTGACATGTAGGAACCAAGGAGCCTTCCTTTTTGGGGATTTAAGAAAGTACCAAAAGGAATGATTCCCAAAAATTATATCCTATAGCTAGTTAGCTTTCATAGTCAACGCGAACGACGCAACGGGCTAGTGCTAGTGTTAAATAACAAAAGACCAATACTCAGTGGTTGTACTGTATACACACATAGATGATAGAAGAGATCATCCGTTGTCAATCAGCCAGTTTAAAATGAACTTCCGATATATTGTTCTTTTGTATTAAATGTATGACGACGAAAGTTCATCTTAGAGTGGTCTTGTGGTTATGCAAGGTATAATTTCATGGAATTTAAGTAAAACTGACACGCTTGTCACGACAATGTATGGAAATATGTGAGATGGTAGTACTGGTATAGAGAAATGGGAAGTAAATAAGAATTGTATTAGATAACAGCTGTTTATCTTCTTGGTATAAGGTTCATTTAACAAGTAAAGAAGAGATATACTTGAATTAAAACACTAATATCTCTGTTCTCTGGGTTCCATTGCTACTCAGGAGAGTGGATTTTCATTTCTTCGGTAAGGAGACGGCGCGCGGCGTTAAGTTGCGTAAGGCACCAAGAAGGTAGTATCTATTGGCGATATAACGAGAAGCTTATAAAATAGCTTATACATACATCTATATGAACTTTATATTTAAAAAACAAGTTTACACAAAAAAAGCCAAAAAACAAAAACCGCTCAAACAATGAAAACAATTGACTCACTGTTCCATATTTACTTAACTAAAGTAATCGATAAGATTTGATTCACTTTGTTATTTATTAGTCACGAGCAGCTGCGTTATGTTCTAAATTACATGCCTTTATAACGCTTGTATGGTTGTAGAATGTTGGTGGGAAGATATAGGGGTAAGCGCGCTGTATCCCGCATATAGCGGGATAGGAATAGGGAAAGTGTTGAGACACTCCGTTACGTTACGCACTATTATGTTGACGCGTATATTCTTATTAAATAAATATTTTAGCAGTATGCATCCCATCTCTACAAAAACTATAACGGTGCCAAATTTCATTAAAATTTAATTAAAAAATTATATATAGGGGGCTAATCCCAGAAACTACTTTTACCCTCATATCTTTAACTATTTTTACTATATTTTATTCTTATTTTTGCCTCATTCATACCATTGAATTTCAATTATTATTTTTTAAATCAATTTTTCTCTATTTCTAAACAAAACCAAGGCTTCCATATCTTATCTTGCTAATATATAATTATGTTTTAATTAAGCAAACGTAACTTTAATTAGATATAAATTATTGACAAAACATAAAATAAATATATAGTTTATACCTTTTTAAATTTCATCACTTATCTATAAACAATTTAGACAAGGCCGTCTGTTATCTAAGTTGATGATTTGCCAATCATTAATGATGATTCATTGCGTTGATAGTGGAAATGGATAGTATTTTGTCTCTATTGCGGAAACACCTGTCGTTTAGATGTAGTAGTGAGTTCAATTCCCATTGGTGTTAAGTTTTTTAACCACATGTAGCAGGGTACGCAGAGGGATCCTAGTGTTAAGACAATCCACTTGCCATTTTCCGCCGATTTCTTGAGGCATTGCCTGTTGAGTGGAGAAACTAACCACCTTGCTTTGCCTCGACACCAGAGCGAAGAAATTAAATATTTCATTACCTCGAGTGGGAATTAAACTCACAACTTGTGCACACGCTTGTCTTGTATCGCGACTGGCTTAAGTTTTTTTGGTTATTAATAGTTTTTCATCAAAGGAAATAACTAAAAGTTAAGTTATACACGTGTTAAATTTTAATTGCCTGAGGTAACTTTGACCGCGTGTGCAGTGTGGTGGGTTACTTCGAAATCATTAATGTTATAGTAAAGTATAGTTTTCCTCGATATACATAGCATAAAAACATATTTATTTTTTAAATATATGCTCTGATTTATTTTATTATGATTTTTTTCATAAAATGTTGTATACACATATGCAATAAAGAACATTAGTTCAACTTTTCAATTTTTTCAGCTTCACGCTATATCCTACCTGCTGGAATGGAACCCAGTGTTAAGACATTGCGCGTTAATTGATGGAACTCAACACCGTACTTGTTACCAGAGCGAGAAAATTTATATATTTCATTCTTTAAAGCGAGAATCGAACCCACAACCGTCGCGATTACCATGACGGCCTCTACCTAACTCCAATACATATCCATTAAAACAACACATGCAATAAATGATTCAACATAACATAACATAAACATAAATTAATTTAATGCATTTATTGCAATATTTTTACGACAAGGAAGCGGTCATTCGCGTGAAATCAAAGTCACGCTAAATTGTACTGAATTGTGATGTTAATTAAGGTCAATTTGGTTTCCTTAATCATTTCGTCTCAAACATGCGCCTGCGCCACTCTTAATACACTCATGCATGTACAGCTCCATTAGGAATGCTATAGAGTGTGTGTTGATAGAAGTTCCAACGTGGAAAATATTCAGTATTTTTAATTCGATTTGTTTATTTATATCTCTCTACATGTTTTTTTTCTCAATCTTTGCAATGTTCAAGATTCCTTAAAACCAATTAGTTATTCGATATCAATATTTTACATATTAGGTACTACATTAATAAATTGGATTAGCATAATTTCAGAAAAACAATAAAATCTTTTAGTTTTATTAAGTAACTTTTAGTCTTATTTTATAACTAGCGGACGCGCGCAGCTTCGCTTGCTTGTTTAGGGGTGAATTCTAATAAACCATGAAACATGTGTTCAATGAAATATTTTTAAGAGTCTAAATTTCTAATTTTATAAAAATCGGTGGCGTTTTTTAAAGATTTTTCCATACAAACTTTCAACCCCTTATTTGCACCCTTAGGGGAAGAATTCTAGAAAACCATGAAACATGTGTTCAATTAAATACTTTTAAGAGTCTGAATTTCAAATTTTATAAAAATTGGTGCCGATTTAAAAAAAGTTCTATACAAACTTACAACACCTTATTTGCACCCTTAGGGGGAGAATTCTAGAAAACGATGAAACACGTGTTCAATTAAATATTTTCAAATAACTAAATTTCAAATTTTATAAAAATCGGTGCCGATTTAAAATTTTTTCCATACAAACTTTCAACCCTTATTTCACCCCTTTAGGGTTAGAATTTCACAAAATCCCTTCTTAGTGGATGTCCAGATTACGAAAGTAAACATCTGTCCAAATTTCACGTTTCTACGCACAGCGGTTACGGCTGTGCGTGCGTCTTACCTCAGTCAGTGAGGACAAGTCCTTTTATATACATATATAGTACATTTTATACATGTTTTATACATATATAGTACATTTTATATACATGTATATAGATTTTAAAAAATATTTTACCAAAAAATATATATATTTCTTAGCCACTGTTGATTTTCTCGATTTCTTTACATTTTTATGTAACTTGACGATTCAAAAGTACATGTAATTTCCATAGTCTGGATTTCATTTGAAATAACATTTTTTAATTGACACAGGAGCACAAGGAAGTGACTGTAACGACGCGGCTGTGGGTTCGATCTCCACTAGGAGGAAAGCCTGAAAAATTCGGTGGTATGTGAGAAATGAAGAGTCTTAACACTAGGTTCCCTCTGCCCACTGCTATATGCGGGATACAACGGGAAGCTGATTCAAATAACAATTATTAAAGCCACTTCTACATTATTATAAGTCTGCATTTAATTTTAGACGAGCTAATACACACGAGTAATGCTGATCATAATAGTATGACGAATTGATACATCCAGTAATCCAATAGATGTTTGAGTGCGCACGCCTTTGAGATATAAAAAATGTCAAATAAATATAATATTTATATATATACTAGCGGCCTAACGATGTATCCCGCTTATAGCATAGTAGGAGAGGAAAGAGCCTGGTGTCAAGACACTCCATTCCAAATTTGAGACATCGCCCGTTAAGTGACGGAGCACAACGCTGTAGTTTTTTTATTTGTGGGTGAGGAAAAATATCTAGATTCATTATCCGAAATCAGAATAAAACCTTTAAATGTAAGGACATTTTGATTGATGTAAGGTACTTTCCATCTAATGTCAAGTTATTTTGTGTAGGACGACGGAACTCAACGCTGCATTTTGTCTTAACATAATAAATAATAATAACAAAATATTATCGACGTATCAAAAACAAATGTTAATAAATGACCATTTAACAACGTACCTAAATGAAGTAAATTAATTTGTTTTTATGTCGCCATGAATCACAACACAATTTTAAATGATTGTGACTTTTAGTAATCTTAAAGTTGTTGTAATTAATTTATTAGCTGGCAACTCCAGCGCAATTCTGTTAAACGATATTTTTATTATTATTATTTAGCTTCACGCTCTATCACGCACATAGCAGGGTAAGTGAAGAGCCTCGGAACCTAGTGTTAGAACACCCCGTTCCAAAAAATTATAAAAGATCTTTTTCTAAAGGACTTTCTCTTTTAGTGTTAGATTGTTCTTTATTTGCTTTTGCTAATTGACCATGCGGGCGAAGCCTTATTTTGAAATTAGTTTCGTCTTATGGGGCAAAAAAAATCTTCCAATAATTAATTTCCTCCAAAAAGAATAGAATTCACAACCACCGCGTTTCCACACATATTTACCTACTTTTTTTAAAACTTTTTTACAATGAACATACTCCCACAGTTCCCCTCCACTCCCACTCCTAGTTAGAGTAGCTAACTATAATATAGCGTTTAGTATAGCAATTGTAACTATCAATTAATGTGTCTAATCAATTTAACTATTACAAATGACTGAAGCAAGTGTTTTCTATTGTTGTTTAATTGATATTGCGGAAGCCATCTGTGAGGAGTAACGTCGATTATATATTATTAGTTAATTCGGCTTCACGCTGCATCCCGCATACAGCAGGATAGGCAGAGGGAATGTAATGTTAAAACACTGCGATCCCCACTTTCCGCTGAATTTTGCGAGGCTTTACGTGT
Organism: Heliconius numata; assembly: GCA_016802625.1. Lineage (NCBI taxonomy): Eukaryota > Metazoa > Arthropoda > Insecta > Lepidoptera > Nymphalidae > Heliconius > Heliconius numata. Next base: position 53,073 of record JAEBDU010012999.1, read on the forward strand.
TGAGTGTCAGAATTCAATGCCAGGCTTTTGCCTTAGTGCCAGTGCAAAGGAATGAAAATATTAATAAATAATAATTCATTCCCTCGAGTGGGAATCGAATCTACAACCGTCGCGTTACAGTCACACCTTGATCGACTTTACAATCATATTTCGACCTACCTACTGAGGTCAATCATGGCGCAGGTACAGATGTGCGTCTTTGTCGACAGATTGTGGGTTCGACAATGAAATATTTATTTTTTCTTTTTCTTTCTTCCTCTTTATTTAACACGGCTAAACGCGCCGTTGAATCCTGAATTTTGCAGAAAATGGGGAACGGAAATGTCTTAATGGGAACGGAGTGTCTTAACACTAGGTTCCCAGGAACGTTACAATACAATATTAGTATGTACTTGTTTCCACAATCAATTGCGTATGCGGTCTACGCTAACGGGTCATTGGCATTGAACTTGACGGATGTATTTCATATTGTGATGTGGTATTGCATGTGAATATTGCGGTTTTAGCGTTTAAGCTTTTGTTTAATAGCGCTAGCGAAGCGCGGTGTTGAGTTCCGGTACTCAACGCGCGTGTCCGGAGTGTCTAAACACTAGGTTCCCTATGCGTACCTGCTGTTGGTGGTATACAGCGTGAAGCTCTAGTAACAATGTCTAGAATCAGCTTAATTTCTATTGAATAACTTTGTTTTAGTTTAGATAATTCCTCAAGAATTCGGTGAAAGAAAAAGGGAAACGGAGAGAGAAAGTGTAAAACGGAAGTGACTCAATGATACTGGAGTGGAGTGTCTTAGCATCTACCCCGCACGGGATACAGCGTGAAGCACATTTTCCGACCAACTTTAGACCCATTACGTGTTAAATACAGAAACTGAAAGCCACGCTTTTGTTTTGTCACCAGAGCGAAGGAATCAAAACATTCTATTCCCCCAAATGGAAATCGAACCCTCAACCATTTCATTTACTATCGGGCGCTGGGCCGTTCTTTAATATCATTAAGAAATACATATATTGAAGACGAAAGAGGCAACTAACTAAAACGCTTCAGGCATTCATTAAATGAGAAATGTAAAACGATTATGTGATTTGATTTAAGCAAAACTACTTGTCATTAAATAAATTTTTAAAACCGCCTACATACAAAACTAACAACATACCATAAATTATACGTTTGTTTGGCTTTATAAGAGTCTAGAGAATATAAGAGTCATTACGCGAGAGGTTGTGGGTTCGATTTGCTCGGGAAATTAAATATTTAATATTTTCACTTTTGTTCTGGAAACGGCATCCAGAATTCGGCGATAAGCAGAGAATGGAAATATCTGAAAGGGGAACGCATCCTTTTCTACGATTTGAACTTACTTCTTTATAATGTACTTAAGTTGTTCACAGTTGCTCTATGATCTTTTATAAAAAATGTTTTTGGTGCGTAGAAAAATAAAATATTGAATATATTAATCCTTTTTCTCTTTTCACTATGTATCACATATTTAGCAGGGTAGCAAAGGAGAACCTAATGTTAAAACACTTCATTCCCCACTTTCCGTCGATTCGTTTATCTTATTTCTTTCATTGCATAATACCAGAGTAAAAAAAATAAAATAATAAAAAACCTGAACCCACAACCGTTGCGTTTACAGTCACCCGCTTGCACCACTGCGCCACAACGACCTCGTATATTCAAATATCAATTTAAATTATTAATTGAAAGTAAACCAAACATTCCCACCGTGGCCGACAGTTTATGTTATGTACTAATAATAATATGTAATGATCTACTTACGTATCACGACTCTTGAATTGTAAAGCAGAGTATATATAATCATAATAGTTTTTTTTTCTTTTTTTTTCAGCGGGGTAAGCAAGGGGAGGGGACCTAGTTTTAAGATATACTGTTCCCTATTTTCCGCGGAATATTTGAGGCATTGTTTTGAGTGGCGGAACTCAACGCAAGGATTTGTGCTTTCGTGTCAAACCGAAGGAACGTAAATTTTAATAAGAAAACATTTATTTCAACGAGTGGGAATCGAACTAACAACTGTTGTACTACATTCACACCCTTGTACCTCTGGGTCAAGACGGCCTCTATTATATTTGATTTAATGTATTATAATTGTATATCTATATGCATGTATGTATATACGTATGTTTTAACTAGTAAAGCGAGGAATTTACAGCCCAAAATAAGCTATTTTAGTTTTGGAATTTTATTAAGTTGATTTTCTCTATAAAAAGTGTCTTAATAGACCGACAGAAAAAAAGACAGAGACAGACAAAGTAATCCAATAGAGGTTCCCTTTTTTTACGGTACAAGGCTCTAAAAATACAAGCATTTGATGACGAGTGTATCTGGTATTATTATTTTAGTACCATGTGAACCAAGCTTAAGCAATTCGTTAAATACGGCCCACTCAGCCCAGCATGTATCCATATTCTAATGAATTTTGTGGTGTATTTATAATAAGGTTAGTAATGTCTGTATTTTAGTATCTAATAACAATTATTCATATTGTTTGAGACATACTTTTGATGATTAAACTATTTCTTTTTATATTATAGGCAGTTGATCCTAAAATTGGACTTTCTTTTTAAATTATTAAAGAGAATTAAATGATTTGGGATCACTGAGTTTTGTCAAAAAAAACATATATATAAAATTTATTAATAAGCCCAACGCTAAAGAGATTCTCTCCCCATTTATTTTTTTCTCTGTGTAAATTGACTTTTTTAGCTTCACGCTGTATCGCTTAGGCAGAGAAAATCTGAGAATGTAGTGTTAAGACACTTCATTCCTGCCACGACTGACTTTAGCCTGGGATATAATATATAATTATGAGAAAGAGAAAAAAAATCTTCTGTCACTATATGTTTTTTGAATATTTACATAACTGTAGACGAAACTTAAGTAGTAAACATATTATATTCATATTATACATGTTTAGTGAAAACTGACCCACTTATAGCTCAGCAGTTTGTTAGTTGACAATAAGTACTTACATCCTGATTAATTTTACAGCATATTCGCAATGAGGTTAATGCCTTTTCTTTGTGCGCATAGAATTTTTTATTGATGATTCTTTTAGGAATTATTACTTTTTTATTTACTTTTTTTGTATTGCATTGCATTATTTACTTTTTTTTTTGTTTTAAAAACAAGATTAATTTAAGAATTTTCGTACATGGGTAGTGAAAATGTTGGATGTTGTATACTAATAAATTTAGATGTTTTCATTTTCTTGCTCTAGTAATTAGGTAAGGCGCGGCGTTGAGTTTCGCCACTCAAGACTAAGGCGCAAAATGGTGGATGGTAATGTCTTAATGGGAACGGAATCTCTATGGGATACAACGTGAAGTTATTGTAATACTAATAGTTATTATTTTGCATATCTTATAACATAAAAAAATACATGTAAAATTTGTAATTAGGATGTTATTATATGTTAGTAAGATTAAATAAATAATTTAGAATTTATGATTTATTAATATAAAACAAATAAACCCGTACTTTGTACAATAAGATAGAATTTGATTGCAAAACAGTCAATGTATCCAGTGGACGACATTATCCAATTGAGAATATAGTCTGTCATATAAATCTTAATGTACTGTTTAATCTATGGGACCCTTCCTGTTATAATCTGTGGATTAGCTCTATGGAAATACATAAAATAAATTTCCATTCATAAAAATATTTATTATGTATTTAATTGAATAATTTCATCATTTATTTTTTTTATACTTTCGTAAATATTTTTTTACACCTTATTTTATTTATGTTGAATTATATTCAGTTTGAAACAAAGCATAAACTCAGTGTCCTTTTAGAGGATTACGCAGCCTTGTTAATGTTTTATTTGCATTGCAAATGAACGTTACCAAGAACACGCGGGGTAACACAATTGTCTCTAATTATATTGTTCCAAATTTATAATATCCAGTATGACTAACACTAATATAAATAACTTAGAGACGATTGACATATTTATTTTTTTATTACAAATATATTTTTACTAAAACACAAAGTAATTTAATACTTTACTTTAAAAAATATTTTTAGGCTGAATAAATTCTACACACATGCTTTAAAAAGTATATTGCCATCAATAAAAAATGCTAATGTCACATTTCCCGCCAAATCGCGCAACATTTTTTTCCAAAATGGCGCTCTTGACAGGTGCTCGACACGGCACGGCGCCGACTATTTCGATCTTCCTTTTTTATACAGATATAACGCCGCCACCCATTCAGACGGGAGTTCCAATTAAATATTTTGTCTGTGGCATGTGCTGGTCAAATATTTCATTTAATTACAATTAGTAAGTGAGAATTGTTATATTCTGTATGGTTTAAGTTTCATTTTGGTTTAAGTTTTTGAAATTCTAGAGGCATTGCATGGTGAATGGCGGAACTCAACGCTGCGCATTACCTCGTTACCAAAGGATAAGGAAGGTAAAATATTAAATATTTCATGATTCTAGCGAGAATCGAAACTACAACCTGTTGCTTTAAAGTCTCAATATTGTTGCCCTGCGCCATTTATTTAAAAAAACATGTAATTACGTCGTTGTTGCATCAAATCAGCGATATAAGGAAATATAGTTAATTATAAGTGTTAAATGTAATATTTTTTGTTAAATGGTGAAAGTCAACAGAAATATAATTTACTAATTTTGCTCACAAAAACAAAAATGTGACCCACAATATTTGCATACTAATATAAATATTTAAACAATTGTTTTAGACGCTTCATAAATGCACGCTTTACTATTTTTTATACTAGAGACTCCAACGCGGCTTCGCTCGCATAAACTTAATTTTACATTATAGTCTAAAGATAATATTTAAAAGATATACCTATTTTTTTTTTAAAAGAAAAGTCATACGATTTTAGTTTTTATGTTGATATATCAATTGTGAAATATTACAGAATTAATGCAACTTTTTTGTACTAGTTTTGTAATTTCCTCATCATTTCAAGGTAAGTGTAAATAAAAAAAATATAATTTAGAAATCTTAATAATATGTATATATGCCTTATAATTCTATCTGTATTACAAAGTGCCAAAAACAATGTTCTGAAATCAAAAAACACCAGATTCAATGTATACTTTATTAATATATTTTTCAATTTAAATTGTCTAACAATAGCATAATTAATTATTTATATTTGCTCGCTCTGGTAGACAAAGCGAAGCGCGGGGTTAAGTTCCGCCACTCAACACGCAATATTTTTGAAGACAGAGTGGTGAACGGAATGTCTTAACATTAGGTTTCCTTTGCATATGAAAAAAAAGAGAGAATAAAAAAAACATTAATTTTTAAGCGTTTTTTCTATAGATATTTAAATATATAAAAATCATGGTGCTAATATTTACACTATCGTAACTATGGCCACCGTTAGGGTCGACGACCTGCAATAAAGTTCCTAAAACATCAACTATTAAGTGGAACCAGAATTATCTTAATTTTGAATCTCTATATATACATATATATAGTGAGTTGGAGAACGCGAAAAAATACTAAATGAGTAATACGGTAGAGGTAACGGTTGATAAGTTGATATGGTTTGTATGGTACAGTTTTTGATATGGAAATATTGCCTATTTCTAGGACAGTTAAAGTTTTTGTCCTAACGGGGAGTGTTTTAACACTAGGTTCCCAGGTCCCCTTTGCCTACTCTGGTATGTGCGGGATACAGCGTAACGCCTTAACTCAATAGCTTTTTTAGCTTTGCTAACACACTATTGCACCTAACAGGGTAAGCAGAGATTTCTTCACTTCCAGTCCGAATTCAAGACAGCGGAGCTCAACGCCGCACTGGCTTATCAAAATGAGCAAGACTTTTATTATATTATTTATATTATTTCAATCCAATGACATCATATTTAACGGTCAGTCAGTTTTTTATCTACCATTAGGTACAGGAGCATTATACAATATGTCAGCGAGGTATTATTAATCTGTTGTCAGTACTAGGAATCGAACCAAGGACGCCCGCCTCGACACGTTGACACTAGTGACATTAGTTTGATAGGGTTATCAAAATATTTTTATTTGACTTCATAAATAATTGTTTTAAACTTAAACTTGTGTAATTTTTATTGTATTGTTTTTATATAGATGTATACCCTGTATTTATATATAGATAACAAAAATTGTCGATAATCGAAAAAAAAAATTGTAATAAATCATCTTTGCCACTTTTTTAGTTTCATGATGTACCTACGCCATACATAGTAGGGTAGACAAAGGGAACCTAGTTTTAGTTTATTCCGTTATCCATTCTCCTTCAGGTGAATTCTGGCCTCCCCAGACCAGACCAGAATATTAATTTAAACATTTTATACGTTATCAATATTTCTTATCGCAATATAATTGGACATCCCTAAGAAATCACTGGTAGGTACGGAGTTATATCAGACGATGCGACGCAGACGTACATACGCCTGTCGGAATTCATTTAGTTCTGCACAAAGGCTAGTAATAACACTACAAGTACATTGTTTAAGAATTGCTAGAATTAATTTGATGAGATTTATATTGTAGCCATCTAATGTTTTATGGGGAAGCAAAAAGAATAGAATAGAATTAAGCATAATGTTTTTTTTTATTTTAAATCAAAATCAGTTTCACGCTATAGCCGTTGTGGGTTCGATTCCCGTTTGTAAGAACGTTTGGTAACAAGATAAAGCGCGGTTTTGAGTTTCGCTACTCTACAAGCATTGCAATAGGAACGTAGTGTCTTAGCACTCGTTGCCTACGCTGCTCTAGGTATGAGTATCGTGACTTTCAGCTCAAAACAGGATTTCGCATCGGTTAGTTTTCTTTAATTAGCAATTTTATTTCTTGTGTTAAAAAATAACAATTGAGTATTTTTTTTTAATTCATATTTTTTTTAGGTGTTTTCGTGCCATTCCGAAAATCAGGATCGAAAATCAGGACAGTCCCAGAGCCAATATGGGACGTCTGGTCACATAAGGTATGCGGGATACAGCGTGAAGCCATTCAATATAACGCCAAACACGTTTAATAAAGTAAAATATTAGCACATAAGATAAATTATAGTATGCTACTATCATTTATGATCCATCAGTTATAATTGTTAGAGAATCTGTTATTACGTATTTTATAACACGCTGTATGCTAAACTATTATAGTTGCGTAAGTAATGTATCGTTGGCGTAATTTGAGACATGAAACGGTAGTCTGTGTTATGGGAAAATATTTGTTATAGGTATTTTAGTCTTATTTTAATTTTAAATACGGATTTCTTCTGTAAATAATAAATATTTATTTTATTTCACATTGTAGCCCGCGCTTATAAGGGTAGGCAGAGGGAACCTCAACTGAACATGAACCTGCAACTACCTACATCTACATATATTACTCTCATCAATTATCAACAATGAAGCTGGAACAAGAATCTAAATAAACTATAAAGACAAGTTCTGTTAATGACTTGCGGTCTCAGGTCGTAAGGTTAACTCGAATACTTGGCGTGATTTGTATAGCTTATTCCTCTTACTAGAAATGGTTTTATTATTTGATTTAGTTAATATGAATTATGAAAATGTATAGAGACCGTCGTTTCCCAGGGGCACAAAAGTGTGACTAACGAGACGGTTGTGGGTTCTATCCCCATGATAAATTATTATTTATTAATATTTTCATTTCATCGCTCTGGCAGCAAGGCAAAAGCCCTTTGTTGATGCCTCGAAAAGTGGGGAACGGAGTGTCATATTCGGAGCATTCTGGTAACGAGGTAAACCACGACATTGAGTCTCTCCATTGCACACAATGCCTCAAGAATCGATGGAAATTAGCTTTAGCACGAAGTTTCCACATTTTCTATGCCTACCATGCTATTTAACTACCAAAAAAAATGTAGTAGGAGTGCTTTGTTGAGAAGTTCTAGGTTTTATAGTGCACACAATATAAAACCTAGAACTTCTCTTAATTACATTAAAAAAAAACATAAATTCATACATTCAAAAAAAGCAAAACGCAACGGAAAAAAACATCTATGTCAACGGAATGCAACGATCAGCAGCGATCATCTCAACGGCTGCATTCCTCAATACTTCTCGGAATAGGGCCGCGATTTATTTTCGTATGGTGTTGATGTCACTCCGTTGGGGCACTTCTTGTGGAATGACGTAATTTTAACGTTTTTTAATTTTTTTTTTATGGAGAATATTTTAATGATTTTTTTTTATTTATTCATTTGTTTGTTTACTTTTTTAGGTATTCCCTGTATAGTAAGGTATGTAAAGAGAATGTAGTGTTATGATATTCCGTTCTACACTTTCCACCTAATGTTCGAGACATTGCTGGTGCAGCGGCACCGTATCTAGCTGTAAATGCGTCGGTCATGTCTTTGATTCCCATTTGAGGGATATAATAACTGGTAACAAGACAAACTTAACACGCAATAGTTCTAAAATTGGTTGAAAAGTACTGTACTCCTTTTAGCTTCACGTTGTATCCCACTTATAGCAGGATAGCCAGAGGGAACCTACTGTTAAGTCATTCCATTCTCCACTTCCCGCCGAATTTTAAGAATTAGGTGTTGAGTGGTGATATTCATCACCGCGTTTTGCCATGGTGCCAGACTAAGATAATATTAAAAAAATCACACCTCCGAATGAAATGGCAAACAACGCAAATTTTATAAAAAAATATATATCGCCCACAAAATAAAATTTTTCAACTTATATCACTTTACCAAAAGTACAAAAAAAATTGGTAAATCCAGGATAATCCCACATTAGAAGGACGTGAGGATAGGTCGGGGATTCAATATATTTTTAGAGCTGTCTTATAGTTTCCTAAACAGGTGTACAATTTGTAACTGTAATAATATAGAATTTAAAGAAAAGATTTCACACAATACCTTTGTATTATTTTTCACTAATTTGACATCGTTTGATAGGTTTTTGTTCCTTTCTGTGTCTATTTATGTTCTTGGTAGAGATATTTGGAAAGAGCAAACGACCTGATTTGGTGTTAATATGTCTTAAGCATTGAAATATTTTTAAAAGCACAGGTAATTGTAGAACTTTTTTTTTAAATAAATTAATAAACCATTTTCCAATTTTTAGAACAACATTTTATATTCAATTAACATAACCCAAATCCAAAACTCAGTAGGTACAAGTTTCTATCGTTACACTGTAAGCATGGTTTCAGGTTCCATTCCCATTCGGGGGAATTAGTTATTTTCATTTGTCCACTCTACTATCTCGAGTGGACTCCCGAAAGCTTCAACTTAAATAGCAACCAACTCACCAAATCACGGGGAAATTACTTTGAGGTTATTTATTACAAATGTCACTCGCAATTCACATCTTACGTAACCAGCAAAAGCTCACCAAATCTAATCCCATAACCTTACATTTTCGTAATATTTACAAAACTTGAAAGAAAATGGTCGTTATAGTAATTTATAATATAAAAATTAACATAATAATACAATATTTTAGCATTTTAACAGAATTCGTCAACAATCCGTTGCGTTGGTGTACCAAATATGGTTCAATAAAAAGCTGGGATCTGTTGGTTATAGCGACGTTATAAATTTCTACGTTTCTCGTTCTGCGGAGAAACTTGTAGCGATTTATTTTTAACAAGTACTTACTTATGTTGTACATATGTTTGATATTTTTTTATGTGGCGTAATGAGATACCGTATGACTAGTAAGCGCGGTGGTTGTAGATTCGATTTCCGTAGGTGGGAATGAATTTTCATTTCTTCACTTTCATAAGAAGACAAATCGCTGGGTTGAGTTCCGTCAATCAACATGAACTAATTAGTCGAAAATTGGGGAAGGGAATGTCTTAAAATTTTAGTTGTAAACGCGAAAGTTTTCATTTCGATTACCACTTGGGGTCTACCAACGGAGAATAACCGACACGTCTCACCCACGCTACAATTCCGCGAAGTTTTATTATAATAATAATAAAATAATATTCATTAAAATTCTATTAATAACGGATATTCCCTTATAAAATATTAAGAATATGACGAATACGACAAAGTTAGTATATTATTACTCACGATACAGACATTGGTGAATCACTTGACGTTCTCCAACTATTCGTATGCATTTCGATGTGCAATGTCAGTGTCGAGATTAAGTTATTTCGTTATTATTAGCATCACTTGAGATGCACCCGCGGCTTCGCCTGCTTAAATTTATTGTTATATCTTGTATTTTATTATTTTTGATTGTATTATTGTAATCTATATATATAAAAGGACTTGTCCTCACTGACTGAGGTAAGACGCACGCACAGCCGTAACCGCTGATGGTAGAAACGTGGAATTTGGACAGATGTTTACTTTCGTAATCTGGACATACACTAAGAAGGGATTTTGAAAAATTTTAACTCTAAAGAGGTCAAATAGGGGTTGAAAGTTTGTATGGAAAAAAATTTAAATCGGCTCCGATTCTTATAAAATTTGAAATTTAGATTTTGAAAAGTATTTAATTGAATACGTGTTTCATCGTTTTCTAAAATTCTCCCCCTAAGGGTGCAAATAAGGGGTTGAAAGTTTGTATAGATTTTTTTAAATCGGCACCAATTTTTATAAAATTTGAAATTCAGACTCTTAAAAGTATTTAATTGAAAACATGTTTCATGGTTTTCTAGAATTCTTCCCCTAAGGGTGCAAATAAAGGGTTGAAAGTTTGTATGGACAAATTTTTAAATCGCCACCGATATTTATGAAATTAGAAAATTAGACTCTTAATTAAATTTAGAATTCACCCCTAATTACGCAAGCGAAGCTGCGCGCGTCCGCTAGTCTTTATATAAATTGTAGCCTATGTGTTGTTCTGATGTATAGGCTATATTACTGCAAAGTTTCATCTAAATCTGTTTAGTAGTTTTTTTCGTGAGAATGGCAAACATCCATCCTTTGACATTTATAATACAGGATTTCTATCAAAAGCAGAGAGAAACTGACGACAAATCACTCCCTTCAACATTTTGTTATTATTGATTCTAGCTCTTGGTAGAGATTCGAGTAGGATTAGAACTGACGATCAGTGCGTTGATAATCGGTCTTCTCTTATAATATGCTTATATTGAAAGGTATTAATTAGCGACCATAATAAAGTCAAAAATCTAGGGCTATCTAATCTATCCATCTTTAGGGTTCCGTAGTTTAAAAGGAAAGAACGCAACTTTTTATAGAATCATTTTTGTATCGATTTGTCCTCCTGTTAAGTCTGTTTATTTCGAGATATCTTGTAGATATCAAGCTGAATATAAATTATATAAAAAAAAATATCAAAATAAATTGCAAACTTATACAATTTATTAAATAAATGAAATTAATATCAAATTGTCCTTATTCTTTTGAATTTCGTAACAAAAATGTTACAAGGTTTTGGTTTTGGTTTTCAGGAGAATCTTCGTTACTGACGCATCTTCCATTAACTGTAACTTCTGTGACGTCAGAGCTCATTAAAATCGTATTATTTCATAAATCGTCATCTTAGGCCCGTATTTATATATCGCTCTCAAGTCTGAGATCGGCCTTGAGATGGCGTTTTCATTCATAAATATATAATTTATGAGTGAAGACGCTTGGAACTCGAACTTCTTAAGCCTGTTATCATATCATGGTAATATACGATAGAAGCGGTTTCAAATCCAGTATGAGGAGTGTATTTTTTAAAGCTTCCCTCTAAAACAAACGAGTTTCGTGTAGCTGAACTTAACGCCGCGATTAGTCTCTTTATGAAAATGAGGAAATGAACATAACTTTACAAAACACGGAAGATTTGTTAAGTTAAAAAAGTTATTATCGATATTTAATATCTTATGAATCACTTTTAATATACTACATATTATATTAGTTAAGGTGGAACGTAAGGTTAACTATAAAGTATAAAGCAAACGAAATTAACAAGAAAAAATATTTACACCGCACGGACCCGAATCTGCGACCTTCAGTTAATTATTGACAGTCGTCAGCGTTTCGGTTAAACGTTTATTAATATGATAAAATTATTTTAAAAATATGAATAATAATTATATGCAAGTTTTAAAACGAAAATAAAATTATATGTTACATTTTGTTTTCCTTAACGTGAGGTCATGTTTATTTGGTCCACTTTCGGGTCATGGTCAATATGAAATGTTCATTAAACCATATGGTTCTTTCTGTTCTTATCAGTGACATACTATTATAGTTTTGTTTTCACGTTTCTTCACGGTGTATCCCGCATATAGTAGAGTAAGCAGAGACAAACTAGTGTTAAGATACTCCGTTCCATATAAGACACTTTCGTTTCCCACTTTCCGCTGAATTCTTGCGAAGCATTGCATGTTGAGCTCAAGGCCGCGCTTTGCCCCATTCCCAGAACGGGAAAATTAGTCTCGAATAGGAATCGAACCCACAATCCGTCGCGTTTACAAACACGCTTGTGCCTTTGCGTCACTAATGACGTCTTTTTTGAGTGGCGGATCTCGTTTTCTTCTTTCTCTCTTTCAGGGTAGCAAAATGGAAATTATTATTTCCCCCAAACAAGTATCGAACCCACGACCTTTGTACCCCCTGTCACCCTGTCAAAAGCTACCAAACATACTAAACCAACAAAATTTAAATTAAATTATTTTTTTATGTGATATTTAACGTCCATTGCACACACAGCACATATAGCACATATAGCACATATAGCACATATAGTACATACGTACAAAGTTGTCAGGATCGCGATACGTTAAGGTCGAGTTCGGCTAGCAATGACCCCTTTCGCCATATAAGCGCGATTGCGAAAACCCACCTTAACATTCCCGCGAACAGATGTTCGTGAAGGTTGCTGCCTACTTGGATGATTATTGGGCTTTATTTTTCTCTTTTTTTTTTGTAATTTATATAAGAACCCTTTTGTTGGTAATGACATTATATAAGTCTGTAGTGGCTCAGTGACAGAGCTTCTGTCTGTAGAGGTGTAGTATGTGGATTCGATTACCATTCGGAGGAATTAATTATTTTTATTTCTTGTCTCTGGGAGTAAGATAAAATGCGGCGTTGAGGTTCGCTACTCAACACATATTGTCTCAAAAATTGGTGTTCAAAGTGTCTTAATACTAGGTGCCTTCAGTCTACCATTTGCATGTTTCTTACGATTTTAATCGATCATGTCTTAAAAAACTCAATTTCCTCTGCTTTATTTGCTATGCAGAAAAAAACATTAAGGTTTTTTATTATTTTTTTTTATTAAAATTATTTCAATTAATAAATAGACTTACCTAATAGGAAAAACCGATTTCTAATATCGATTTTTTGTTCGCGTGTTACTTGAAAATAGAGGTAGTTACAAAGTTGTTACCCCTACAAATGACTGACAAGGTCAAACCTAGGCTAGGCTTATATCATAAATTTAAAAATTTATGATATAAGTAAGGGTGATTGCAAAAAAGTAATATAATAAGAAATATCATGACATTTTTATTTTTAGGTATTTCGCTTTCGTGGAAGGAAATCGGTAAGAAAAACAAAGAAAACAGTGACTGATTTCTCCACTTTCCACCAATTACGACCTCGATATGAGCCAAAACGTGACAAAGTTAACAACATTATGACAAATTATAAGTGATAAAATAATAAAAATTACATATTCATAAGGTAAGGAGGCCAGTCTTGGCGCAGGGGCACAAAGAGTGACTGTAAACGCGACAGGTTTCGATTCCCAAATTACATGTTTATTATTTCCCTTTTACTTCGCTCTAGTGTCGAGGCAAAGGACAGCGCTAAGGTCCGTAAAGCCGTAAGTAAACATAAAGCCTTCTGAATTCGGAGGAAATTATGGACGGAGTGTCCTAACACTGGGTTCCCTGAGCCTACCCTGCTGCGTGTGAAATACAATGCGATGCTATAAAAAAGGTAAATAAATAAAATAATCTAATACAAATATATCTTAATAAAACATGACTATGTCAATATTATATTCGTACACATGTTTATGCAAAATCAATTAAACATCAGCGACAAGCAATAACTCAATTTGTATGTGACAGGCTCGTTTCTTCACCGCTAAGTAAACTGTTTACTCTAGTTTGGTACAACTTGTAAGAGTGTGCGATACGACGACGGTAAGCATGATAGTAGTGGGTTGAGTTTCCTGTTGGGGTAATGAGGTATGTATTTTCATTTTCTCACTCCAGTACAAAAATAAAGCGCGGCGTTATGTTCTGCAACTCTACACGCAATATTTCGAAATTTGAGCGAATATGGGGAATGAAGTGTAAACATGTCTTTCGTTTGTGTTATATTTAAGTAGTATTTGTGTAATATATGATAGCAATGCTAATTAATATTTTAACATTGATTAGATTTAAATTAGAAGTTATTTACACTGAGGAAGTGCTCTTCCAAGAAGAGCCTGAAGAATCTTAATTTCCTGATGATCGAATTAATTAGTATTTCATAAACTACTTTTACTTTTTACAACTAACGCCTAACAACAGTACCTAACCATGTTTCTATGGACTATAAAAACGTAAAATCGTGTCTTTCTTTTCCGTATAAATTTCAGAAAAGACTCTCTTTACCCTACCTAGTACACTCAACGACCCCAAAAAACACTTAAAAACACAGATAACTACTAAAACGCTACCTCCTACAACCTGTTCGTCCACAAAACTGGTCAACCAGCGCTAAGTGAACGCAATTGTGTAATTCCTATCAATCGACGCGTAGTGCGCATTCATTCGCGTTGTCAACTTGTATTACTATTCTATGTTTATCTACACTGTACTAGGTCAATGCCAAAATTACAAATACTTGCAAATATCTTTCTTTTCTAGATTTAGTATGTTCTAGATTATTTTAGCTTCATTGTCTATCCTGCACATAACAGAGTAGGTATAGGCAACCTGGCAACCTAAAGTTAAGACACTTCCGTTTTTTTTTATTTATTAATTCTTAAGGCTTTATGTTTTACTACACCGAGGAAATGAAAATAATTGCATATTTCATTCCCCCGAATGGGAAAGGAACCCACAACCATCGAGATTACGGCCGCACGTGTCGCTCCACGACGGCCTTAGTTTTTTTCTTGTTTGTTATATTTATATGGATACGGATACATCGCGTTAAATTAGCTTAAAAATATTAACATTTTAATACCTATAACCTTTTAAAATCCTTCCTGCTAATTAAGCTTGGTTTGTGTAATATTAAAATTATTAATTAAACTTTAATAATAAGTTAATTAAACTTTAGATGATAATGATTATTACGAATAATTTAGTATGAAAATATAGTGATTTTTAAACTTTCTAGAATAAAAAGTAACTGTCGCATTTATATATAGGTATATCTTTATCTAACTTTTAATCTCATACTAAGTATTTAACAAATCGGGTTACCGCTATACGATAAGTTGATTCAGTTAAATAAACCTTATGAAAGACTATAATTTAATTATACAGTGTTACACACTCTAAAGTGCTATTTGTAGATATAAAGTAGTAATCGATAAGTTATTTTTTTTTACTCGTATTTACTGCTGGATTTGAACTCAGTACTTTTTACTTTTACCAATTTAAGATGATATGATAAATATATATTTAGGTATTTGAAAATTCCTAGGTATTTAAAATTTCTCAAGGACAAAGCATCCTCATCTATACACAATCTAAAGTTCGAAAAAATTTTCCTAATTTTTTACACTCAATCATTAGGTACAATGTAATGCAGAGAGCATAAAGAAAGATAGTTCCTCTCCGTTCTCCTCTCATTTGATGACTATATTTTAAATTCTAATACTTAAATCGAGAAAAAATTGTTATTTAAATCATATTTCGAGTTAAAAACAAATTTTTAATAGGAAAAAGAAATTACAGATAAGAAAAAACCTTCTCATGCTCAAAAACATACCAGAAATAGTGGCAATAAAGAAAAAAGTAAACAAATATATAATAGACTTACCAAAAACGGAGATATCACGTCTCATACACCAGCACAAACCACCATTGCCACACAAACACTCACTATTTAATATATTATATATTTCGTAAAATAAAATCACATCGTAAAAAGTCGAAATGATCAATCACTATGCACTGTATTTAAGTTGAATTCTCGATGAAACCTGAAACAAAATGTATTTATTAAAATTCATAATTATTATTTAAGTGCTAATAATGTTTAATTTTAAAACGTGGAGGTTAGTTGTTTTAGCCAAATTGATTAAAAAAAATTAACAAAAAACATACAGTCGAATTGATAACCTTGTTTTCTTACAGAAATCGGTTAAAAAGTAGATGTCAGTGTAAAGACACTACCCATATTGACAGCGTTAAAGAGTCTGTTAGAAGAGTGAGAAAATGAAAATACGAAATATTTCGTTTCGCCGATTTCGTAGGAATCGAATCCACAACCTGTCGCTTTTACAGTCGCACTGGGTCTCTAATTATTAAATCTTCTTATACATATTGAACAGAACTATCATTTTTAAACTATAATATAATCTATAACCATAATAGTATAGTAAGAAGGAACCAATACTCCATATGTAAGTTACAGCTTTCTACAAATACCGCGGCTCCGATAAAAGCACGGCTATTTTTAACTATGAAGTGAACCGAGATAAATAATCTTAATTAAAATTATTTATTTCCATATAAGGTAATGGGGAAATGGTGTTGTTTAATCATTGAGAACGGTAAGCAATGTAATCAATGATCAAGATGGCGATCGGTGTTATAAAAAGGTGTGAATTTACTCCCTATGGCACAGTGGTAGGATGACCGCATCTGATGCTCTCTGAATTTCTTATCGTAATATGTTTTTTTCAGCTTCCGTTTAGTCCTACATATAGGAGGTTAAAGAAAGGATTTAATATCAAAATACCTAATTTTTCGTTTTCTACCTAAATTCGAGACTTTATGCGTTAAGTGGCGAAATTCAACACCGCTGGCTGTCTTTATTATATTTCTTTTGTAATTTTTTTTATCCAATAATAGTGCTAATGCTATCATGGCGTATTTTTAACGTTCATATAAAAGATGGCGCAAATTGGAACTTACGAGTGTAAATTAAAATTGACGACATCAATCAGTTTACCCAAAGTACAAAAATTTGGGGGGAGAGGAGTGGGAAACTGTATGTCAACTTATCACTAGATTCCCTCAGTAGATTTCCTAATCAAAAGGAAAAAGCGCAAATATGCCAAAAAAATTAACAACAATTCCTTTTAACGAATCTTAAGAACCCTCATATTATCATTTAAAATAACCAGCTTCTAAAAAGCAATTAAACTATAATACAATATAATTAACAAGAAAATTAAGTAGCATAGTATTTAGAATTTACGGCAAGTGTATAAAAATGAACAAGTTAGTCGAGTCGCAGTACGGCGAGGTGCGCCCGCGCATCCCACGCGCAGCCTTGGGACGCCAACGCTGGCGTTTCCTATATTCTAAACTGACTGCTTTCTATGAAAAACAATATTAAAATTATTTATTATTTTAGTTAGATTTGTTTTTGATTGGTTGTTAATAGTTTTAAGGCTGTCGTGGTGACGAGGTGGTTGTAGGTTCGATCTCAATTCAATGATTGATTTATTTTTATTTCACAATTAATATAGACCTATGCAGCGTTAAGTACCGCTTCTCAATATTTTGAATTCGGGTAAGCATTCTACTATACAGCCTTAAACGTCTTAAGACAAAAAAATGAAATGTAAACTAAATACTAAGTTTAATGGTGTTTTTGAATCATTTTCCTTATTAGCTTTCATAATTTATTTATTTAATGATATTTTAAAGCTCACAAGCCAATCCGATTTAAATACTCAAATATGCCTTATTCAATAGTCAAATTTGTAGTGTAAATACATCCTTATACTTAATTATATCGAACTAGTGTTCCGCTTGCGGCTTTGCTCGTTCGGAGTACTCTAATATAATATATATGTACATATATGTATGATACCGACATATAAAGCTATTTTATATCTATATCTTTTGAAAAACTCTATTAGTAGTGCCTGAGAGAAAAGCAACTTTATTTTAACATTATATACTAATGTTATAAATGTGAATGTAAGTTTGTTTGTTACGCCTTTATGCTAAAACTACTTAACCAACTATCATAAAATTATATACACACAATCTATAGAGATATTAAAAAGGATATAGGATAATAACTTTAAAAAATACATATTATAAAAATAATTCCATTTTAGTCACTAGTACTAAATAGAGATAAAGCTTACTCAACCATTAACTAACTAAGACTAGCTAGCTAATTAAAAAAAATAATCCATATAAATGTTTCACATTATTATTTAACGTTAGAAATCGTTCATCGAAAGTGAGATAAAGTAAGTAAATACGCTTAATGTTATTAGTGTGTAAGGTCGAGGTTTCTCTAGTTAACGCCCTTTTTACTTTCGCTTTAGTTTTATTTGGAGAACAGTTTTTATTTCTACTGTCCCTTATGGCGCAGCGGCACATTGTCGGACTGTAAAGGCGAAGGTTGTGGATTCGCTATTACGCTAATAGAATTTATCAGCTTCACGCCGTATCCCGCAGATAGCAGGGTAGGCAAAGAGAACCTGTGAACCTAGTGATACGACATTCTGTTTTCATTAAAATTATTCCATTCCCCGACTTTGGCTAGAGAAACCGCGATATTGAGTTGCGTTACTAAACAATACCTGGAATTGGAGCAGAAAGTGAAGAACGGACTGTTTTAACTTAAACTGCTGTGCGGGATTAAGCGTGAAACTGATAAGAAAAATCTTACACTATTTTAGTTATATCAGTTAAATTCTAAAACAGTCATACAAACCCGCGGCTGGCAACTAGTGACTAAGGTTGATATTAGTCACGCAGCTCACGGCCATGCCTTATACGATACAGGCACCGCGTACCGACCGACAAACATCTTTATTATATTAATATAAATGTGCTTTCCGTTTTAAAATTACAACCATATTGTAGAACTATAGTGGGGCTTGGTTTAAAATAAACTGGTTATTTTTAATATTTTAATTGTTATTCCACACTTGGAAAAGAATAATGTTTTTTTGGAAAATGTATGAATATTTGAACGTAACGGGATTTGAACCTACAACTTAAATTTGTAAAAAGCGTATAAGAGTTTCGATGAAGCTTGAAAAGAACGTATGACTTAATAGTAAGAGAGCTAGGATGGTCTTCAAAAAGCGCAGGTTTTTTATTTGTATTTACCTAAATAGCTTTTTTAATTAAAATATTAAAAAATAATTAAATAATATATAAAAATAATTTAAAAATAAAAAAACATAATAATATATTTTTTTTTAAATAGTTTTTATTAAAATATAGACGGCTTGTTTATCTTATTGGAATGTGTCGAATGGAAGTTTTAATCTATTGTTTTTAATATTTAAGAATATTTTTATTAAGAAACATTCAGTAAAGCTGAAAAAGCTTTACAAATCTGGATCACAAATAAAAATACCTCCAAAAATCGAAATGACAGATATAAAATGTTTCACAAGAGTGCTTACTATATAAAGATAAAGATAAAGAAAAAGTTAACATGTTACTTAAAAAACAATATTATTTAAACATTAAAAAAAATACATAGTGACATGTCACATTTACGCAGATAAGGTATCTTGATTTCCAAAGTAAAAGGTAAAATGGTATTTTTTTTAAATAAAACACTTAATTTTTACAACACTTTCACTTTAAATATGTAAGTAAAATCCTTATTTCTTAATTAATTATATGAATTCTTATTGCATCTGTTCGTGCAGTTGCCCTAATTACTAAACTATATTCAAATATTTTTATTTTTATGCGAAGAATACTTAAAAATTGATGAATATATCTATTCTCCTTTTCTCCGTTCATTCTAAATTAATGAAATTATTTTTATTAAGAAAAATATTTTTACCTACTTTAAAACCAAAGTTTCTTAATATTTAATCAACGAATAACGTACACTAACCACGTTTACCAATCTATTACTATAAAAATAATGATGAAACTTTAACAAACCCAACAAGAGATAACCATTTTTTGCATCCTCCAAACCTGCATCCCATTCAACACAAATCTATTGATAATCATAAAACTCGACCCTCAATAACTGTCAGTTCAATAAAAAAACAATTAAGAACCCTCACACGTTCGACACTCGAAGCGTATCCGCTACCACCGACATACATTTAGAAAACCACTAGTTACCTAAAAACCACCCTTGTGCTTCTCATCCATAAAGGCCGATACAAAAAAATGTAACATTTTATATAATTTGTAAATATATTTCGAACTAATATCATCTTTATGTTAATTTGGAATAGATTGTAAGTTTGTTTGTCCGTCTATCATTCAATTCAACTTTCAGATCAGGAAATGTAAGGAAAAAGATTCTGTTACTATATTTATTTTGTGGTGCTCCTTCGACTATCTCTCGTTTCTTTTGCTATCAGGTTATTAAATTTTATACTACAATTGGTTTTCTTTTTAAATGTAATATATGGGCGAAGTTTTTGTATTAAGAACTTACTTTCTTAATATGAATGTCTGTTTGTCTATCATATGAAATTATTATTAATTAATCAAACTTATTCGATTTTTTCATTTCAATTGTTTTTTTTTTTCATATTATTTATATCTCTCTTAAAGGTATTGTATTCTTTTATTAACATAAAAAGGTTTCTTCTCATTAACATCGGCTCATATTTAAAACAGCTTAGTTTATTAATTCATATATTCTATAATATAATCTGTGAACATAATCGATCGAGATAAGATTTCGTGATACCAATTTCATACATTTAATATGGGACTAGTGTTTGTGAACCGGATTTTGCTTACAGCTTATAGTTATATAGAATGGGATCATGAAATTGGAAGAATTTTCTAGTATTTTGACTTCAATACCTGTTGAGGCCAGCCAACACGCAGGGGCACATTGTATGTGACTAGAAACACTACTGGTTGTGGGTTCGATCCTCAATCGAGGGAATGAAATATTTATTTAAATTTGTACGCTGTCTCCTAAAGTTCTGGATTCTCTCTACCTACATTGCAGTGTGCGGGATACAGCGTGAAGCTGACATTTCTCTTTGTAGAGAAATTGCTTGTTGGGTTTACTAAAATCACACTTTATTTAAAAAGATCAAAGAAACACTGTATTAATATATGTAATTGTAAATATTCCTTAGAATGGGTATTGAATTCACTACCAAAATGCCCAGCTAGACAAGTGCAACTACGCCAGAGTATCTGACTCTGTTTCAATTGCATATCAATTGCAATAAATGAAACAGCTTATTTCTTGTCAAGTTAATGTATGCAAATATAAATTGGATTTAGGAATCTAAAGTTAGTTTTAATTAAGCAACCAGTCTCCAGTTTACACTGGATTCGATTCCTCTATCACTTAACGTTTCACCAGTTAACACGCAATGTCACGATAATTCGGCGGAAGTCTTAAAACTGAGTTCCCAGGTTCCCTTTGCCTACCCTAGCTAAGCTTTGTGGGATACTACGTGAAGCTATATTACCTTATATTAAAATTTAAGGTGTAAATAATATGACAAAACAATTTTTTTTTTTTTACTTTGAATCTATAGTTCCTGACATTGACGCGATCAATCAAACAAACAAGCTTTAGATTTATACTATTAGTATAGATATAGACTTTCGCCATACAAATTTTAAAAACTGATACCAGAATATTTGTTAAAGCAATAACATTAAGGGCTTTCTAGCAGATAAGAAAATGACCATTTTAATAAAAATTGTTGATATACCGGAAACGTTTTTCGGAAAAGCGATTAATTTGAATAAGAAATGTAAGTGTATTCTATTTTCTATTTTCTATGAGTTCTATTTTCTAAGAAATCGTTCGTTCCTCCACCAATATTAAGCTTTTACGATTTTCAATTACAATCGCTGTATACGATTGCTTTTTGAAAATTATTTAAGCATTCAAACTAGGCTATCCCTTTCCCTTCCAGCTCCACGTTCAATATTAGTGTAAGACACTCTCTTCTCTATTTCTTTCTACTTCTCTATTTCTAGCCCAAATTCAAGAAATTCATATTGACTGACCGAACTCAGCGCTGCATTTGTCTATAAAACATCAATATAACATATACATCTCCCATAAGATTTGAACCTACGACCCATTTCAACTAAAGTACAGTCTATCCCCGCAATGATAATCAAATAAAATAAGAATATTCATTCAATTTCGAAAATTAATATTTAGTGAACGCTTTTAGCGTTTGATCTATTTCCCGACGAGGAAGCGATGGCCCTTAGAATGTGACCCAGCTATATTTATTCGACGTAGCAAAACGCACCTTCCGTTGAGTTTGTAACCGACATCCGCCATTTCAAAACTATTTTTCTATATTTTTTTTGGTATTTTAACAAGATGATGTGTTTTAATTAGGTGGTAGGTATTATATAGTATATTTTTTGTTTATTTTGTTTTTTTTAAATATGATAGAATTAATTAAAATAATAATAAAAAATATTTTAAGATCGTATAAGACCGTCACGGAGCGGCAACACCCGTAGGTTGTGAATTCGATTCCATTTGGAGTAATGAATTATTTTCATTTGCTCGCTCTAGTAACAAAGCAATGTAAGACGTTGAGTTCTGTCACTCAATATATATCTCGAAAATTGGGTGAAATGTGAGAAACGGAATATTTTATCATTAAGTTCCATCTGCCAGCCGTATGGGTCAATATATTAATAACTCCTATAAAAACTTTTTTAACTAGAAAAATATATTTTTCTATTGAATAGTCCATTTAATGAGGAAGGCTATCATGTTAATCGTTTTGATAAAACTCAATGTACCTGCTGTCAAAGCTAGATACCTCAGCCACTTGATGGACTTGAGGAACTAGATGAACCGTGTCATACACAACTTTTAGTTATTTCCATTTCACAACGCGAGCGATGCCACAATTAAGAACTAGTTTAAAATACACTTAACATAAAAGGGATTTCTTTGAACACAAGACCCACTAACCCAAAAATACATCATTTAATGAAACAAAATGCTTATGAATTATTCATAAAGCCCTATTCGGATCAATCGATTCTCGATATAACCTGACAAAGTTAAATGACAGCATCCGGCCACTAATAGTGACTGAGTCAAATGACTTTCGCCTTTCGTAGGGTTATATTTGTAATAGTTACAATCGCATCGTTTATCAATGTTTTGAACTGTGATTTCTCTTAATTTTGGTAGTCAATATCGATTTCTTGCGGTATTCGAGTTGAGATTATTATAATTATATTTTACGATGGTAAGTTATTTATTAAATATGTTAAGCCTAATGAGAATATCTTAATAAATATTTGTATATGACATTAGTAAGATAAGTTAGTTCAAATGTAGGTATTAAAATTTCCAAAATAATTATTGAACCCTTGTCTTGTTTTGGAAAATCGTGCATTTAATGATTTTAAGATGTGAAAAATTCGTATAATAAAATAATTGATACACGAAAGGCTACCTACAATTACTATTTAAAAGTGCATATCTAGAGACAATCTAACAATGTAAGAGCCACGCCTTCTAAGCTCCTACCTTATATTTTCAATGTTATAGTATATCATACTTAAACTAAGTTAAATTGCATTATGAAAAACGTTATTATGGTTATCGTAGTTCGGTACAGTCGTAGTAGTGGGTTCAAATTCCGATTACTAAGCGCCTAAGCTTTTTAGTTTCACTCTGAGTCTTGTATAAAATAGGATAAACGGAGGAACCTAGTGTTAGGGCACTACGTGCCGCATTTTCGTCGTACTTCTTATTTTTTCTTATTACCAGAGCAAAGAAATAAAAATATCTCTTTTTTCGAGTACGAATCGAACCGATAGCCGCCGCGCACGACAACGGCCGTTACATTTTCGTCCTTCATTATGTCTAAGAAAAATACTGACTAATAATAAACCAAAATTAATAATAAGAAAAATACTAGGGTTAACAGGATAATGAATAACCAATTCTATAAAATTATTAATAAACCGATTGATTATTCATTCACGTATGAATAAAATGGTAACTCATTTACAGTATTTCGTTTGTCTTTCATTAAATTTAACGTGTATTTCCTTTACTTAACACTTCATTTTCAAAGTTTAATGTAAATTCGTAATTATATTCGTAATTGTTATATTATTATATTATATTCGTATTTATTAATCTTAAGTACTGTTTGTACTGATATAGGAGTAATAAAAAATAATACATGAAACTTAGATGATGTAATATCGTCTATCTTCGAACCCACTACATTAACTCACATTGGCTTATTATTAAAGATTAAAAAAGTATATTACAGTTTATGAGAATTCTAATTATTAAATTGTTACATATTTATCAGTACATAGATAGGAAAACTTTTAAATCGTTACATATGTATATATATTACATCTTTATATAGATAGGATAAACTTCCAAATATCTCAATTTTTTAATCGAACCCATGACCTTCAACAAAATAAACAAAATACATTTCTAACAACTTATCTTTTTGATGGACGTATAAAAAAACACGTTTGCCTAATAAATATTAAAAAAGTGTAGTACCATTTAATTTTAGTGTAGGCTGTATAGTTGTATACGTATGTACGTATAATCGTTAAAAGCAATAGTTGACATTGACAGCTACAAGTGAGTTGTCAGAATGATATACCAGTTAATTTGCATCCCACGCGACTGTTTCGGTTATAAAAACTTTATATATAAAGTTAACTATTGGTTTATAAATTAATTGTATAAAGATATGTATAATAAGATATATTTCTAGCTACTGGTGGGGGCTGGGGGGTCCGTACTCACAACAGGTTACCCACTCCATAACATTTACTAACAAAAATTAAGACTGAAAAATTAAAGATTACACGAAAATATTAGTTTAAATCTAATTAAGCCAAGAGCAAGCCAAAAAAATCTATATAGGATATAGGTTCTAGGTTCAAAGACATAAATTAAAATAAATAAAATATGTATTTTCAAAAACACTCAAGCTTTTAGGTTTTTGTAAATATGGGATCAATATTTTGTTAAATAAAAAATATCAATGGAGAGATTGTTATAAATATTTAATGTTTAAGTTTTATATCCTATTTTCAGATAAGTAATATATTTTTTCTCTACTTGGAAATTACTATGAGTTCAAATTATAAATGTATATTGTATCTTTTTATTGTACATTAAGAACAAAAAAGTTACAATACGAAAATTATTTCTTTTGATAAAAGAAATGGAATTGATAAATATCGATTTTCCCAAACACAGTATATCTAACCTAACTAAGTATATGACACAACCTTGCGAGTATCTTAATAGGTATTTTATCTAAAACTACACGTAATCAGATTTTTATATAAACTGCTATCTACTGATAACAGCTAATGTATGTACATACAAATCTGAATGGTTCTTTTATATTTACAATCAATTTTCTCGATAAAATTTGCAAAATATACACAAATTTTAGTCTTAATTGGTATTTTTTATATTGTATTACTTAGTAACAATAGTTTTTCTAAGGTAGAGAAGTAATTTTATATGACCTAAAGTACTAATTATCATATCTTATTCGTTGTAAATTTACTATGTTACGTATAAATGTTTACGTCCATTTTTTTATCTAATGATAAATTTTATTATGATGAAACAGTTTCTTTCATTTTTTTCTCCAGTAAGTAAAACAAAAAGTATAAGAAAAACATAATATTATAATAATAATACTATCATACCGCTACCGCTACCATATAAACAAACTTCATTTTGAATAATTTAAAAATCTAACGACTCTATCCAAGGTGACACTGTCGAAATTATAATTTATGCGCACAAAACCAAACAAATATATTTAATAAAGTAATTTCAATATCATTAAACACAATTTTCAAATGATCTCCACTTAAAAATGTAGAGAAAAACACAAATACCAAAAAAAAACACTTAAGCGAAATTCTCTATTTTTAGCAAAGGCGACACTACTGAAAACAATTTTACACTTTTAAATACAAAAATTAGCAACGGTTAATTCATAACACATCCGTTTATCCGTATTACATAATAAAAACAAAAGTGACATACTTAAATCAGCAAATTGTAAACGTCAAAATTTGCCGCGCGCGCGTCTCTTTACTTTTTTTTTCAGCGACGCGTGCTAACAAGCTTAGCGTCGTGAGCGTACTGCCGCGCGTCCTTCGACTTTCACTATAAGCGAATAAATAATACTTAGTGTATGGCTAACTTTAGTTCAGCTTAGGCGCGGTCTGAATGCCTAACTAAAACTTTATTGTTATAATTGTTTGATTTTAATATTATTTTTAATTATTTTTTATTCTGTCGTATTATGACAATAGTGTTTTTTAATTCTTTTATGTATTATTTTGCTATTTGTTGCTGTATATTAACGATTATTTCTGATTCATTCCCATAGCATAGTATAAGAATGTATGTCATTTAGAATTTTATTAAATAAAATTTTGTTATATCCTTATATTTTTTTAATAAAAAAATAATTGTAAAATTAAAAGATATTTTCAAAAAATAAATAACATTTTATATAATAACTAGCGACCCCCTTGCGGCTTCGCCCGCTTTTACTACTGGATTATTTATATCATGTATGTTTGCAAAGCACTTAAGATAATGTGAAAATTAATTAAACCCTAATGCAACCCGCATTTTCGTAGTTTCAATAAGGATTTCCCAATTGTTTTACACAGCAAGGATTTTTTAGTAGGTACTGTAATTTTAAATCTGTGTAAAAAGATTAGTAATCTTTTCGAGTACTTATTAAAATATATTTAAATGACAATTTTTAGATAGTTAAATGACTATTTTTAAACGTAAGAATTTATAATCAAAAACTTACCTACTAATAACTACTACAAAAAATATGAAACCAAATATATCGGGCTGAAATAATACATTCACTCCAATTATCCAATACGTGCAAAAGCATCTAAATCTTCGTTGCTATAAAGGCAGGCGGGTTTTTTTTTCGAGCTTGTGGTTAATGCTGAAGAGGGTGTTCTGTCCCTGATGAAAAGCAAGCACTACGTGGCTGCCTGTGAGGAAAATTAAATAGAATGCATCGGCCGGGAATCGAACCCGGGCCGCTCGCATGGCAGTCGAGCATTCTACCACTGAACCACCGATGCGTGTAAGGCAGGCGAGCGCGGCGGGCGCATGGCGAGTGGCGAGCCGTTTCGCAGCAAGGATTTTTTGATATTGTAACAACTTCTAAAGTACTTATTAAAACAGTAAAAAATAGTTTTGATCTACATTAAATGGCCAACGTAACTAATTACTAATTACTAAATACTTATTTATATGTTGAGAGTAAGGGATAAGTGAAACTTGAGTAACATACAGCTGTTGTGTCAAAGGCGGGATATGTCAACAATTAAATGCGTTTTTCTCTAAAACCATTCGCAATTTCGAAATAGTGTAAAAAGCAAATTTTATCTTCGTTTAACGTAGAAAATTAATAAAGTATTTTAAAGGATAAGGATTAATACCATTATGGAAAAATATCCCTCACAATAAAAAATATATTGAAATTACAATTTTTAGACAGAAATATGATCACTACACGTTATCCTTAAAAGATACGAATATGCTCTCGCGGACTTTTTTGTAGATCTTATTAAGACGAACAATACTTCAGTACATTATTTTCATGTAGTACTTACCATTAAAGCAGCGCATGCGCGAAAGTGTCTCAACGGGTAGGACTTTATACACATTTATCGTATTTATGTTAATTTACATAAGAATGTACAAATAATAAACTATATATAAACCTTCCCTGAAAAATACTCGACCTAATGGTGAAAACCGCATAAAAATCCATTGGGTGGTTTAGAAGAAGAAGAGTTAGAAAGTTCAGACAGACACGAAAAGCGACTTTGTTTTATAAGATATAGGAT